>CM050165.1:291138154-291516100 GCA_027410445.1 Discoglossus pictus
GGCATGGCATGCCTTTGGGGGATTAAATATTTACGGAGCCCCTATTATATAAGCCAGCAATAGCAGCTTCGTTGATACAGTCCCCCAGTATCATCCGCTGCCTTAGTCAGGCACGGTTGACACGAGTCGGGATCTTCTGGACTACTAGCGCTCCGATTGGGTTTCACCTCAGGAGCTTGCGCTCCATTATGGATATATGGCACCCAAGGTCCCGAGGTGCTTGCTCCGGGAGATTAAGAATGCCATCTCCCCCGACTCTTGCACCTTCCTTCACTGGGCTTTGCAAGCCAGAGTGCCACATGCACCTTCTAACACCCCTGCTCCGGCTGTTTGCATTGGACACAAGCCCCGTGTTTCCCCTCGGGCTCCTCTTGTCCCCAACCTCTCGAGGTTGAGGGACATACCCTTGGCATGCTTTTGTGGCATGCCGAGGAAGAGCTTGTATTCTCTCGTGCTCCATACAGTGCACTTCCTTGCCCTTGTGACCCGTCCCGACTCCATCTGAAGACGGGTCCTCCCAGCTGACGAGGGCAAGAGGCCTCGGTGGAGGGAGCTTTATTCTACTTTAGTTCCACGACCCACCGGGGACTTGAGTTGGAAAGTGCTCCATGGTGCAATGAACACGAGAGAGTACATGGCTAATTTCACAGACTCTGACTCCACTTGACCATTCTGTGGCAAGGAAGAGTCTGTGTATCATATTTATTTTAGTTGTGCCAGACTGCAGCCCCTCTTGAGGGGCCTCCTCCTATAGTTTTTGCTGCATTCTCCCCACACATATTTATTTTGGGGCGCCCAGTGTCCCGGGGCAATAGGGCCAGGGACCTGCTCGTCAACCTGCTCCTGGCATTAGCCAAGCAGGCTTTATATCGGTCCAGGATGCAGTGTTTGATAGAGGGGGTTCCATTGTCAACTGAGGCCATGTTCCGGGCACTGGTGCGCTCCCGTATCCGGACTTTATCTTGGACAGTGACGGAACTTCAGCCAAGGGCACGAACCCGGAGTGTGACAGCAGAGATATCACAGTGGCTATTAAAACATTTTTGATTGTGATTATATTTGTACCTAAGTAATTTAGTGTTAAGCACTACAGATCTTTTTTAAGTAGATTTTGTATCTGTCATCAATGCAAATATGCAAAAAGTCAATTGAATAGTTTAACTAGTCTTCAGTTTGAAAAAAATATTATTTGCATGCTTTGAAAGTTTAAGCTATTATCAGCACTTAAAAAGTATTGAATATATGCATATCAATTTTAAAACTCTGATGTAATTTAGAGAGTGCCTTAAAATAAGTGTGGGTGTATTTGCTTGACTAGAGCAAAATATGGTTTTCATATATTTTATGACAGATACATTTATATGTACATTTTAGGAAAATACTGAGCATGAGTTGATATGATTGATTGGTAAGAAGTGTTAACTTCAGAGGCAACAATCTGTTCTACTCCCCATGAAAAAGGACTTGTTGTAATTAGTGTTATTGCTAGTATATAGCTATAGCTGGCAGTTGTATGAATATTGTTTTATTTTCATGAATTTGTATTGGTGTGCCTACATTACAGAATTCTTGGGATTTTATAGTATTTCAGTATAATCAAGTTTCTACATTTTCTATAGTTTTAAAAATGTGACAAAGAAAATATACAGTGAAAATAGTTTTTCCTCATTTTAATACGCCTCTAATCATTATCAAATTCATTATCTTTGGTGGCATAGTGTGATAAAATCCGAGGGTGTCATTATCATATAGTATTTCAATAGTGCATTTTAGTATATAAACAAGACAATAACAAAAATCTGAATACAGATTTTAATAAATTGTCCATTCCTTATAGCTAGGGATTGTATCATACATTATCTGTAATCATTTGTGAAAATAAAGATTTGTTTCAATGTATATTGAGTGTTGGGGTAGACCATTTAAAAGGCATATGTAAGTTTGTTGGATTATAAATGCATCTGATAAAGGATAATTAGTAGTGTATGCAAACAATTTTTGCATGAAAAATGCCAAAATAAACATTTAAACACTTACACTGAAGTCAGCAAAATCTCTTGTAATTTCTGACAGTTGGAAATCAGGCTTAACATCCTCCAGATCCAGGCTAAATTAGCATCAAATTTATAATGATTTATTTTGGCCAATCAGGTTATCTGCAACTTTTGAATTAACTCTGGGTTCCCGTTTGAGGTTCAAAGCAGCCTGGAATATCTAGTGTATAACTGATATGTGCTATGTAGTGCTTATGCCATACAGACAGGAAGATGCAAAGAGATTGGCTGAGCAAGCAACAGCAGGTAAATAGTGAGGTAATATTTCTCCCCTGATGCTGCATGCCGATTGGGGGGGGGGGGGGGGGGGTCCGATGCCTTTGTAGACACCCCCTGGAGGTGCCAACATAATCATTAGAGGGATTTTAGATATGCATAAAAATAAAATGTTTTATGAGATGTGCTGCATACATATAGGCTGCTTTTTGCCTATAGAGTGCAGACATGTATTAATCCATGAAACTTTCATATCCCTTTAAGTTCATTAGGTACTCAAACAATACAATGGCAAAGCTTCCAAAAGAGTATGACTAGTCTAGTTAATAGTAACCAGACATCATTAGTTATAAATATTTGGTCTGATTGGGAAATGTATCATTTATATTGGAAACCAAAACAAGCAGTGTTTATTGAGGGTGGAAGTAAAATGTAATAATTGTAAAATAGTAATGAGAAGTTCGTGCATTACATTTTTATACAGCTATATATATTAAAGATTGAATGGCTGGTAGACATCTTGAAGACATCCAGTCATAGTGAATTTATCTCAATTATTTTTACTAGCTACCAAAAAAATGTTCATGATTGCATTTTTAACTTTATTAATTACCGTATTTAACAATTTGGTTTTTGCTTTTTTTTTTTACATCAATGCTCTATTAATGTAATGTAATTGTCATGGCTAACAATTTTTTTTTTATAATTTAAATAGTTTATTTTGCTAATAATTAGGGTGTAAATCATATTTGCTAATTGATCGGTATAGCCTTTTATATGTTACAGACTAACAAAAAAATAACTGTCACACCAAACTTCTCTAACTAACATATCTGTACTTTATATGTTTGAAGCAAGATTAAAAAGTAAAATAGTTTTGCCTTTAAGGAATAAAAAAAAAACAGAACTTACTCTTAGTCTTTGAACTTGAACTCCCTGCTTCTCGGTCATTTTTAGAAATTGAGGAAAATTAATATCATCAAGAAGAAGGTAAACGGGAACTCCTCTAGTAGATGCTTCAACGAGTTCTTTGAAAATATCCACATCAGTAAACATATCCATAACTATGGCAATCACCTAAAAAAATAAGATAAGGTAAATCTTTTATACATATGATATAAATATGCATGTATAGGTTGTAGTGTTACACTAGTAATACAGTTATTGTATATAGATATTATCACATGAACAAAGCCATAATTATCAAAATATATTTAATTTGTAGATTAACTTTAACTTTTTGACTATTTTCAGTAATTTTGTTTTTAGTCCCATCTTCCTGTTGAAAGTTTTTTTTTTTACTTGAAGGTAGTAAAATACTAAGAATACAATGACAACATGGCTTTGTGTCTCTGCATAGCATTTAAGGCCAAAGCTGCTTTAAAGCTTTACCACAAATGAATGAGCTCAGGAAACCAGCATTCTACATTTTATACTATGCTCCATATGTTTAGAGGTATATGGTTACAAAAAGAGGCGAGGAAAGCAAGGATAGTGTGATTTTTGGGATTCTGAATAAAAAAATGTAATGGGCAGATGTCAGAACAGATAGAATATTCAAAAATATTAACATAAAGGAGTGAGTATATGAAAAGGGAAACAAAGGTAGCAGAAGGGGAAAAGATAACAATCACATCTTCTGCATTCCATAAGATAATACATCTAGAGTAAATAGAGAGCATTTAAGAGGATTACTGAATGGACTTAACCAAAGCTTAAAAATAATGAATTAATGATGTTTGTTTTTTTAACAGCTCATAAACAAACCATTGCATTAGAGTTATCCAATCAATAGTAATTCACTCTTAAAAGTAATAAACATTTTATATACCTCCCTATGTCAATTTACATTTGCAGTTCTAAACAATAGAAACTTTGACCTGCTAATTTCAGACTAAATTACTTTAACAGTACATGTTTACTGAATAAATTACTTTAGACCTGCACATGTTCCCTACAGATGCAAGACATATTATCATCATTTCAATTAAGGACACACCTAATATGTTAGAGGAAAGCAACAGCTATTTCATAACTAATGAGCTTGAGGAAAGCGAGCCAGATTTGATGAAGTTCCCACAAACAAAACTGTTAGTGAGTAAAGAAATAATTATTCACAGAAGTGAAATATACATTTTATTATTGCTGTTACTTTTTACTCTTGTTTTCTTTACAAAGCTGAAATATGTTTCACAATACTATACATCAACTACAAAGCTGCAAGACATTTGAGAACAAGGGCTTACGAAGACGAACAGGCAATCCAGGTAGAAGGACATGTTCTGTAAACTAACTGTAATTTGTATACTTCAAAGCTAAATCAAACACATTTGTCGCTGTTTATAATGGTATGCACCTTTTCTTCAGTTAATGAGATAACACAAGGCTCAATCAGAATCATCCATTCTTAGTACAATCTTACTTCCCATGTGGTTATATTTCTCTCCTTCCTCCTGTGTCATCCATCCATCTGTGTGACCATTCAGGAAAATGGGTCTATTTTTGCATTTTCACAGGTTTAGTAATATAATTAAGTATTTATAGTTTTTATAAAATAATTGGATCTTGCATGTTTGGCTAGAGCAAGACATGTGCGCGCCCCGCAATCGCCCACCCTACCGTGTTATGCAAGCGTGCTTCTCCTGAGTGGCATCTAGTGGCCACAAAAGTAAGTAGGACTGTATGTATGTAATGGGGGAGCAGTGGGGGGGTGGAGGGGGAGGTAGGAGATCATAATGGGGGAGCTGGGGAGTGGGGGGGTAGGAGATCATGATGGGGTACCTGGGGGGTGGGGGTTGGAGATAATGGGGAAAGAGGTGGTTATTAAAAGTGACTAGTAGTAGGCAAATAATATGAAAAAGTGGATTTTTTCAGGACCCCCATTATGATCTCCCACCCCCCTTCCCCCATTATGATCTCCTACCTACCCCTCCACTTCCCCCATTATGATATCCTACCTCCACCCCCCAGCTCCCACATTATGATCTCCTACCCCCACACCCATAGATACATGGACGGATGGTATATACATACAGTCCTACTTGCTTTTTTGGCCACTAGATGCCACTCATGAGATGCACGCATGCATAACGCTGTAGGGCGCGCGATCGCAGGGCGCACAAACGTCTTGCGTTAGCCAAACACGCAAGATCTAAATAATTTAGTCTATATACAGTGACATTTTGGTCTGTAAGGATTATATATACCGTATTGGTCCGAATATAAGCCGCACCTTTTTTCCGATTTTGGAGTTTGCGAGTTACGGGTGCTGCTTATATTCGCGACCGTAAAAAAAATACTGCCGATTTGCAAGATTGCACGTTACGTGTGCGGCTTATATTCGCGAATGTAAAATTACTGCAGATTTGCGTGCTTAAGACTGCATTGTAGCAATTAAATAGCAATTTGCGAATGTAAAATTACTGCTGATTTGCGTGATTGCGAGTTAAGGGTGCCGATTTGCGTGCTTGAGGCTGCGGTATTGTAGCAATTGAATAGCGATTAACGGTTTTAGTGATTCTAACATCTTGTAAGGCCTTTAACCTGCAAAAGAAGTTACAGTACTAATTAGAAAGCCTATTTCTTGCAATGGCTGATAATTTAAATTTTAAGGGTGTGGCTTATATTTGAGTACTATCTTTTTTCAATTTTTTCCCCTTGAATTTTACGGGTGCGGCTTATATGCAGGTGCGGCTTATATTCCGACCAATACAGTATATATAATCGCTAGGGAGAAGGAGGGGTAATAACTTGGGTGTTAAGGGACACTAAGATCAATGGGCTTATGGCAGCATAAAAACCAAGGGCCTCATTCTATTATCGGCCGCAGCCGTTGCGGGGCCGCAAGGACCGGCCGCAAGCTATTCTGCTATTCTATTCCCTTACGGCCGGGGATTCCGGCAGGCTTGCGGCCGGTGCCTTGCTATCTCTTGCGGCCGCTCGCGCCGGAGGAAATCCTTTGATCTTAAACGGCCGCAAGGAAATCGGCCGTAAGAAATTCCTATTTGCAATTCAATTGCTCCGGGAACCCTCTCTGCAAGGCTAAAAGCGAGCCGCAGTTACTTGCAGGAAAAAGGTCTCGCTAGCACCAATTAAGCACATAAAATAGCTCAAATAAAGCCATCCTGCACTTTGAGAAGACTATAAAGGGATTTTAGGTGTTAGAAAAAATAGCACATAATTATCCTGTACTCAAATCCGTAAAATATTTTATTTTTAATATCCGTAAAATATCCATGTAAAAAGTCCAGAGTGCTTGGAGCACCTCAGACACGCCCACGCCGCAGCCGGAAAATAAACAGTTAATTTGAACTCGGGTTTGGGCAGATGTGCAAGCTTGAGAGTGGGTTTCTTTTAATCCTCATGTCCCCCAATATGATCCCTAGCATTTACAGAGCTGTACAGTGCAGGCTTGAATTTATTTTTCAGTTTTTATATTTCACAGATTACGGCCGGTTCCAAGATATGCGGCCGGCTGTAAAAGGAGATCCTTGCGGGGCAGTATAATAGAATCGCGAGTTAACTGAACCCTCGCAAGGAATCGCAGCCTTACGGCCGATTTACGGCCGATAATAGAATGAGGCCCCTAGTATGGCTTTGCCACTTTAAATATCTCATAAAAGCATGCTGAAATAATATTTCCAGCTTTTTAAGTATGTGCATTTTTCACTGCAGAATAAAATCAAAGAAAATCTGTGTATATGTGTGAAAGACTGCCCACAGCCTACGCAATGTCTGCTTCATTATTGCAATCAATCCGGCTGCAATGGTAAGTTTTTTAGTTTTTTTGTCACACTGCTTATATTTCCAACAGACCATGTAAAGGGTATATTATTCAGGTTTCTGCACTCTCTGGAATTTGAGCTATGCTACCATGTCATTTTTATTCACTTGAGGAAGGTGGTTTGTGACTATAAGATAGATTGAACAACTGAAAAGAGAAAACTTGAACTGATAGGATTAACTTTGTTCATATATAATGGCTTAGGCTTTGGAATGATGCAGTCAGAAAATTAAACTTTACTGAAGAAAAGAAAACAGAAAACTCTGTGTCAGCACTGATGAGCAAATGCCGAGATAAGGTGTCTTTCTATTTCCTATTTTTTAAATAATGTGGATGTAACGTTTTACATGATATTCTGATTATCTTGTGCTATTAATTACACTATTATATTATTGTAAACCTGGAGAAACATAATACATGCATTAAGGTTATTGCATTGCATGTATCATTATTTAATCTGTATTACGTCCTTCTGGACTTTTTCAAGCATTTATGTTGTATTACTCTGGGGAGTTGGATTCTCCCTATATCCCCTGCATAAATAGTATGGTCATTAAAAAAAAATGGAAATTCAACTACAAAAAATAAGATTCACATGAAATATGAACTTTTTCAATTGTTGATGCATCTTTGTACTTTGCAAACCCAAAACAGATCATTTAGCTTCAAAGAGGATAAAATATGTAAGCTTTTCAACTGCACATCTGTAGTAAATCTTAAGCTTCTGAAAAAAATGAGCATTGTGACAGCTTTTGTTTTGACCTTTAGTAAATATATATAAAAAAAAACACCTGCTTTAAGGTTAGGCGACATTTTTGTGGTGCTTCAGTCTATCATTAAAAAAAAGCCGACTTGAAATTGTTCTGTTGTTGAAGAACCAGAAAAGTCATGTAAATGCACTCAGCACAGCATAGCCTATACTCTCTCATCTAGGAAATGCCTTTCAAGTTCTGAGGTTCACAGTAAAATTTAGTGTCTAATTATATTACATATGTATGCAAGATTTCGATTTTCAATACTTTTGGAGTCAAGCACTATATACACCGACCTCTAATCCATATATTGTTACAATGGATATTTTTCAGGCTATGATGCAATGCACAATGAAGAGTATACACTGAAACAAGACATAGAAGAAATGACTAATAATAAGTTCAGCAAGTTTTTAACCCTCTTTAAAAAGAATTGTATGGTGATAAGTCTTAATATTGCAACCACCTTATGTGGAAACCCAGGAGAAGCATGAGGTAAGCAGCAGACACAAGACACAATTTCATAATATTTACCCACTACTAGTCAGTTTTTATAAGACATAGCACATATTCAATATTTTCTTATTTCCTTTTTCACTGAAGAATGAATCAAACATTCAAACTAAATACAATTTTGTTATGGGTTTTTTTCTTCTTTCTAATCATAAATATTCTACTAAAATTAAAATATATTTATATAGTTATATATCAAATATTTAGTGTTAAATTCATTTTTTATTATTATTTTATACAAGCAATGATTTGAGCCATGCTCTGCAGTTTTGTCTCAAAATGAAATTGGGATGTAACTAAAATAAGTGTAATATATTTACATGTCAGTGGCTGACAACACTTAGATAAGTACTGTATGAATTATGCTTCCAAAGTGCTTTCATTTTATTGCAATGAATAAATGGAGGTCATACATCTAATTCTTCTAAAAAACGTATAAAAATGTTCTCGTTGTTCAAGGTTTAGATTCCACTGTTGTCTCTAATTTGTTGGTTTTACGTCATTATTTAGCTTTGGTTCATTAGTCTAGAGCATACTGCACTATGTTGTTTTGTTTATTTGTTTTGTTTCCTCACCCTCCTCTCTTTTCTTCACTTGAGAGTTTCACTATTCGATGGAGGGACATCTTCTATTTGGGATCTATCCTGTTTACAGGCCGCTCACAGCGATGGCCATCGGCCACTACGTGGTGCGGACGAGATGTGAGTGAATTTATTGTCAGTGTAAAGTTTATAATCTGGTAGTACACTAACCCCTAACCCTTACTCCCTTTACCCACCTAAAATCTAAGAAATTCACTGAAAAAAGTGTCCGCGCCACATAGTGTCCTCTTTTTGTATTATCTTGACAAACGAACTTGCCCCAAACTAATGTATATTGAACAAAACTACTGCTAAGGAAAAAAAAAACATTTAAAAGACTGCTTCAAATAAATCCTAGCACGTTTTTATACTGTATGTTACTGTGTAAAATGTTGGCACTTTATATATTATGAATAATACCAGAAGTAAAACGGCACCTTGGGAATTTTTGAAGTTAAAAGGGAGTTGACAGTGCTTGAAATGGCTGTTTAGTATTTGACAGTGTTTATAAACTGTTAACTTGGAAAAGGCTAATGAACAAATATGAAACATTGCCATAAATACTATGTCTAACTTTAAAAAAAGGCTACTGGAATATGAATATATGTGAATATATAAGTTTTATTTTTTGCTAGGTTAGGTAGTGTGTACATATGGGTGCCTGCTGATCATGCATGGAATGAGTGACTCATTTTGGTTGGAGGTGCCTAGGGCCTCCAGAAATGCAAACTTGACCCTGTGTAGGAGGTTATAAGTAGCCAGGCTACCAGTCACTATGACCTCATTTCCTCTACCCCAAGGGCTTTACTCCTCTTCACACAGGTACTTCTGACTCATGTTCAGTTTTAGGTAGCGAGATTATACTGGATAAACCTGTTTTTACATATTTTCCACTTGTGCAGCTAGTCCAATTTAGTAGGTAGACCATACATGTATACTCTACATTGTAATTAATGTTGATTACTCGTTTCTAATCCCAGTAATATCCTGATGAATCATCAGCATAGACTCTGTACTGCAAAAAAAACATACAATACTGCTTTGTTTCTTTATCTTATAAGTGTCCTTGGTGCTTGACTTCATTAAAACCCACCTTAGTAATCGGTTAACATACAGCTCTGACTGGCTCTTTCTTTTTAATTATGACACATGCAAACATAGACATCTTGAAAATGAATTAACCTCACTGCATTTTAAAATCTGTAATTATTCTACATTTATCACAAACCAATAAACATTACACAAATCGTACAACTGTACTGTGCTAAAACACACAATTTGCAAAAATAAAATATAATTAAAATACTAATTTGTACTTCACATCTGCTCCCCATAAATTGATTCTGGAAAAAAATAAAATTTGAACATGCATTGAAAGCTTTTTAAAATGGATTTCTGGTGCCATTTTAATAATATTTATTTCCCCGGTTGGGATTGTAAACTCACATAATGCCATTGCTATTTAATTACTTGTGTAAAGAATAGTCATAGTTCAATAAACTGAATGTAGCCAAATATTTTGGATCTTTTTTTTTAACCCTTGAGTGTCCAATGAAATAAATCCATATTGCAACTATCAGACAATTTGATGAGACTATAAAATAATGTATGCTTGAACTTTTTCCACCAAAAAAAACATATGTTTGTTATGTATGTTTTTCTATATTTACACTGCAAATAATAGGAATTAAATATGTACATTTAAAAGACTATTCCAATGTCCTAACAAGAGGAATACATTGTTTTAATAATTATCAATGCATAATCAAAATTATTTTTTAATGATTTAAAATAACAATATTCAATATTAAATGTAATACTAAGATCAGAGATTAGAATATCAGAATCTGGTTGAGCTGATTATGTCCACCCAGATAAGGTCCTGGGGGGCAGAGAGACAGGTCTAAAGATATTTCCAAACAAATGATTAGATAAGAGTCTAAGCAGTTGTGTCTAGGCTGCACCTACAGCAAGATGCCTTGCCAAGAAAAACCATCATAACAGAGCAGATCTACTACAGTCTATGGAGAGCATTACGAGATATAAACGTATGCCTTATAATGTTAAGACTGACTGCTAGCAAAGCCATCTGTGCCCATTTACTTTAATCAGGAAAAGCAGCTGCCGTGTCTCGTTTTGAAAGTAAGTTATATATTGAATGTTGCTTTTTAAAATAATTGAATATGATGTTTTATTAATGATCAATGGCCTATTAAAATATCTGGATCCTGTTAGGGCACAACAGTGGTTCTTTAGGTTCCTGAAAACTACTGAAAAAGTATACGTGACGTACTCCCCAAAAATACATTTTCGAGAAGCTTATGAGCAGACCTAAATTCTCTCTCCATTCTCTGTGTGTTAGTTCTTTTATTAAAAGGAGATTTAAAAAAATGTGTCAGATGAAGTTTGGGGCACAATACTTTATTAGGATAAAAATGTTGGGGATGTAGGAAATGGAATGTGGCTCAGTTGGGTTGGAGAAGAACATATGTGAAAAATATACACACGTAATAATACATATAACCTAGAAAGTGGTAAGAGACATTCAGATCTGCAGATATTCACAGTAAATAAAAGTGCATGCCAGTCAAGGTTGTTGAACTCAACAAAAGTTGCATTTTTATTCTTGAAAATGCAATGTATGTTAGAAAACAACTGTTCTTTTCCTTTTTAAATTCGCCATAAATTCGCCAGCAGTGGCAGCAGCAGTGGTGGTTACCAACCGCTAGATGGCGCTGACAATTTTCAGTGCCAATACCATAGAGTTAGGGTTAGGTAGACTGTTAGGTATAGGGTGAGGGTTAGTTTATGGGTTAGGATAACCTTCTAAGGTTACAACTTGTCTTTAATATTGGCACTGCTGCAAAATATCGACATCGAAATCTAGCGGCCATTTGCAGCAACGGCTGCTGTCACTGGTGGAGAATTTGAAATGGGAAAGATCCAAAACAACTAAATAGTTTTTAAAATGTAGATACATGCCCCCTGTGATTTGTCTATGGTACTCTTATTCAAAACATCTACAATGAGCCTTTGCTGTAGTTCAGAAACAAAAACCATATACTTACAATGACAGTATTCATTCCCGCATGTTTATAATTATGGTATGACTAGCGAATTGCACGTAAAAAAATTACGGCAATGAAATTGTAAGTGAGCTAATGCTATTTGGTGTATAATAATAAAAGAACTAATAGATTAATAAAGTAATATACTTTACCTATTTTGAAGTAATATATGCAGAAAGCATTGTGTTGAAGAGATGGCAATCTGTTTTGATGTTGCTGCAGCATTAGTGGTGTGGAGCTGCTGTGTAAGCGTGATGAATGTGTGTAGTGTAATAGTGTGCGTACGCGAGACAAAACCGTTAGCGTAGTTGTGTACTTCCGCATTGTATAAGTTATTGTTCTAAAATGGAGATTAATGTGTGGTATGCATCTGTAGCGGAATATCCGTAGCTGTTATGTGGTGTTTTGCGTGTTTCTTGTGGTGTTTTGCGTGTTTAGAGTCCTGTAGCCTCTTTTTCATTTTGTTCGGCGGCCATTTTTTCTCTCGCTTAGAGAATTTTTTAGTGTCTAAACTCTTTTATTTTGAGTTAAATGAAGGTGTAACTTCATTTTTTGAGGTCCTGGATGCTTTTCATGTATGTGTTGTGTGTATTTAATGTGTTTTTAATTTTTTCATGTCCGCGGGTTGCGGACGATTTTTGCGAGGTCGTAATTGGTCGTAACGTGTCTTGTACCTTTTTGCAAGGGTCGCAGTTGCTGGCAAGGAGCACCTTCGGCGCTCCTTGCCAGCAATCGCGAGAGCCGCAACGGCTTGCATGCTCACAATTATATATGTGATATATATATAGTATATTAGGATATTAGGTTTGAATCAGTATCTATATGAAAAAGGTTTGTTTAGAAGATAATATGTAATATGTATATATATATATATATATATATATATATATATATATATATATATGTGTGTATATATATATATATATATATATATATAAATAAAACCACATAATAAAAACAATATTATGATATATGGAATATATTTAATAATATACGTTATGTGGTATAATAATAATAATATAACAATATATATATAATATATATATATATATATATATATATGTATATATACACACACACATACACATAATATGTGGGTAAATATATATATATATATATATATATATATTTTTTTTTTTTTTTTATATATTAGTATTGTTAATATTAAACCACATAAGATATACAGTACTATGATATTAGGTTTGAATCATTATCTATATGAAATAGGTTTGTTTGGAAGATAATTCATGTAATTGTGTAAATCCACCTTAAGAGCCCATAGGAGAGCCTGTGTGACAGGGCAGGGGCGGAGCCTCTGGTGCTCCTGCATTGGAGGGATACAGAGTGCAGGACAGACGGGAGAAGTGAGAAGGTTTGGTCTGTAGCCATAAAGCTCAGGGCAGGGATCCAGGTGACAGGGGTTATTAGATCTTGTTGATCAGGGGGAAATCTACCCAGCACAGCCTGGAGGTATGGTGGCAGATCCATACACTGTATCCTGTGTTTATTCTCCATGCAAGTTATGAGTGGGTGGGCTGGTATAGTGGGGAGTGCTTGGCTAAACGTGTCTCGTACTTTTTAGCGGCCCTCGCGAAAAGAGCGCCTTTGGCGCTCCATGCCAGCAACTGAGGCCTCAGTTGCTGGCAAAGAGCGCCTTTGCAAGCTTGAGCAACGGCTCGCATGCTCACAATTATTTAATATTATTTTTGTGATTATATTAATTTTATTTCTGTAAAACACCAAGCTTAGCACAAAACTGCTGTTTCACTACATATGATCCAAACTAGATATAATTCTACACATTTATTTTTAATACAATGAGGGATATTATAGAATAGTCAACAAAATAAATAAAGTTTTGCACGTTAGAGAAACAATGAGCCCTATGAGCCTGATTTTTACAGGCATTATTAACAAAACTATAATGCATATACTTTTTTTAATTTTAATATGCACACCTAAAGTTAACTAGATAATGTCGGCCAATATGCTCATCAGCAAACCACTTGAATGCTTGGTATATAGTCAGAAACATTAGATTTAGTCAACATTGGCTACATACCAATTATGTAATTCAACTGTTCCCATCTAAATGAAGTTAGCGTTGGTTGATATTGCTAGTTTAGAAGCTACAGCTGTAGTCACATGTTTCATTCACAATCTAATACCAGGTTCATATTACTTAAAGTGCCACATTATACTACATATTTGGAACCTGAAAATTAATAGATACAAGAAAAATCATATTTCATTTAGTATATATTTTGTTTTAAAGAACAGGCTTGCGCATGCTTATCGCGGGGCCCGAAAGTTATGGGTTTGACTGGGGCTGCAATGAGCGAGGCCCACAAGACTTTGAAAAAGGCACTCATTGCCAGGCCTTTGATGCTCATTGTGAGGCCCCCAAGACTTGGAAAAAGGTTCAACATTGTGATGATTCAATTGCTTAAGGATTCATATTGCCAGTAATTATAAATATGGACAAGGGAGCATGACATTGTTGCATTGGGATTATGTATTACTAGCGAATTGCCCGTCAAAAAATGACGGCAATGAAATAGTAAGTGAGCTAATGCTGTTTGGTGTATAATAATGAAATAAATAATACAGTATATTAATAAATTAATATACTTTACCTATTTTGAAGTAATATATGCAGGAAGCATTTTGTTGAAGAGCTGACAATCTGTTTTGATGTTGCTGGAGTATTAGTGGTGTGGAGCTGCTGTGTAAGCGTTTTGAATGTGTGCAGTGTAATAGTGTGCGTGCGCGAGACCAAACCGTTAGCGTAGCTGTGTACTTCCGCATTAAAATGGTGGCAAATGTGTGGTATACGTCTGTAGCGGAATATCCGTAGGTGTTTTGTGGTGTTTTGCGTATTTCTTATGGTGTTTTGCGTGTTTAGAGTGCTGTAGCCTCGTTTTCGTTTTGTTCGGCGGCCATTTTTTCTCTCGCTTAGAGAATTTTTTAGTGTCTAAACTCTTTTATTTTGAGTTAAATGTAGGTGTAACTTCATTTTTTGAGGTCCTGGATGCTCCCTCTTGCTGTAGGTAAGCTTTTTATGTATGTGTTGTGTGTATTTATTGTGTTTTTCATTTTTTCCTGTGATTTTTGCGAGTCCGTAATGGGTGTTAACATGTCTCGTATGTTGTTTGCGTTGCGACGTAAAGTCTGCCAGGGTCGCAGTTGCTGGCAAGGAGCACCTTTGCGAGGGCCGCGGGCTTCCATAGCGAGCCCGCAAGCGTGAGCAACGGCTCGATCAGGTTCGCATGCTCACAACTATATATGTGATATATATATTTATGAAAGGTAGCTCTTCAGAACAGTATAATGTAAGTATATGAGGCTCTATAGCTCTCCATACACTGTCCAGTTGATGGACAAAGCAATACCTGCTGATATACAGGGCATGTACATAAGGACCTGCCCTCCTGGCACCCATACACTCCCAGTTACCTCTCTCCTCCGGTTATCTCTCAGTACCCAGCTCCCCTGCACGTGTCGCTTTTTCCCAGTGTTCTCCTCCAGTCCCTCTCACAGCTGTCTCACTTTTTCCACGTTACCGGCTCCCTGCTCTCCACCCACCAATCTCACACGCACAAACGCAAACACGTCAACGCGACGTACAGATTCGATCCAATCAGCGAGAACCAGCTCCGGCATTCTTACTGATTGGCAAGTGGAATAACCAATCAGCAGCTGTGTCCCCCAAAAATGGTAGGGCATGTAATATGGACAACAGAGCCATTTTTACTATTGGCAAATGTAATGCCAATATTTTTTTTTATCTTAATTTGCTAATGATGATTGATATGGTTCTGTGTTTACAATAATAAAAAAAAAAAGATAATATGTATGTTTATGTTCTACTTGTGAATATAAGTTTTAATTGTAGACTGGTATTCAATTTTAAAATAAGACCACAACAAAGATGGCGTATCCCACGTCAGTGCTCTGTGTACAGGGATTGAGTGGCTGTAAAGGCTTGCAGATCTTTGGACTTTGTTACTATTGGTGGGATCAGCTTTAATGAAGGTATATAACTTGTCGTATTCTAATGTAATAGCATGTAAATGTGCAGGCTCCATTGTATCTGCTATGTCTATTGGAAATAACAGGCGCCAGTCTCCTGATACTGTACTGTGATCATCTCAGTTATAAGTAACCACAGGCCTGATACAGTCTGGGTTATAGGACCTCTGTAGTTCAGGAAAATTCTCACTATGTGTCAGCTTTGCGAGGGCCTCAGTTGCTGGCTTCGGCGCTCCATGCCAGCAACTGCGGCCCTCACTACGCGAGCCCTCAAGCGTTAGCAACGGCTCGAGCAGGCTCGCAAGCTCACAACTATATATGTGATTGTGTGTGATTATATGTTGCCTGTACATGGTTATTATGTATACTAGTTATTATATATAATGAGAGGGAAAATGTTATATATAACATATGTGGAACTGGTAAGAATGCTCTGCACAGAAGTTAGCTGCAGATCATTGCACCTCACAGTCAAGACAGATGTATGTACTTCAAGTAGTCCTAAGCAAACACTTGACATCAACATCAAGGTTTTTTCACTACCCAGCCACAGATATCTGGTGAATTTGATCTCAAGAGCTCTGATAGCCACCAAGGTTGCAAGCCAGATGAGGCTTAGTGCTGACATCACACATACACAAATGTACACAAGGATGTGGTATTGGAGAGTATAAATATGTTGTTTTGATCATTCAATAAAGGTTGAGAGATAGTTTTCACATATACAAGGTGTGAGACTATTTCTGTGTTTTGTATCCTGACTTCGGGAGTGGTCTTGCCATGGGCCACTAGTAACCTGTATGCAGTATTCTCTGCCTGTACCTTTTGGGCTTTGCCCTCTTCAGAAGCCATCTTTTGTGCCACAGAGAACAGGAACTACACAAATCTGCTAGGGTAGGTTTGAACTAGGTTCATATTAAGCCCCCTTGAAGAAGCAGATTGTGACAGACATGAACGCCGAAGGTTCTCATGTCGAGGCCCATGCTCATTGCCGAAGCCCATAGGCCTTTGGCGTTCATCGCTAGGCACGCAAAACTTTGAAAAAATTACAGCGTTAGCGGCCGCCATTTTTTTTTAAGCCTGCAACTCAGAAGCCGTCGTGGGAAAAACCCCAAAAGACGCAAATTGATAAAATGTTTTACTTACAACCTCTCACACAGCATAGGGGGAGAAGCAGGGTGACTGTGAGTGAGATTGCAAGCTAATTTGATGTTTAATTGGCCGTAAAGATGTAATTTTTTAGAAAAAGGCTCACAATGAGGCAGAAGATCGTAGGCGTTCATCGCGATGCCCGTAAGACTTTGAAAAAGACTTGATCGACGCTCATTTTGAGGCACGGAAAGACTTGAAGAGGGACAGGGAGGAGAAAGACACAGACGAGGGAGAGGGAGGAGAGGGTGCAAAGAGAAACAGCTATGAGAGGTGGGGGGAAGAGACACAGGAAAGGGAAATACCTGGAAAAAAACAGGGCAGGGACAGGGGGCAAAGAGACATCGGGAGTGAGAGGGGGAAACAGACACATGGAAGGAAGGAGGGGAAATAGACACAGGGGTCAGAGAGTGGGGAGAGGCTCTCAACGAGCAGCAATGGCGCTCATTGCGGACATCGCGATAGGCGCCAAAGGTGCACAGCGCGAAGCACAGAAGTGGCGGGTTGGACAACGACAGCAAAGCCGCTCATTGCGGGGCTCACAATGAGCACCAAAGGAGCTAATCGTAAAGTAGAGGGGGAGAGGCTCACAATGAACGCTAAAGGTGCTCATTGTGGGGCTCGCGATGAGCGCCTTGTTCATTGCGAGGCATGAAAGTGGCGGGTTGGCCAAGGCCTGCAATGAGCGGATTGGCCGAGGCCTGCAATGAGCTCATTGGGGGGCTCGCGATGAACGCCGAAGGCAATGTAGACGGTGGGAGAGGCTCACAATGAGCGCCAAAGGTGCTCATCGGGAGGCCCACAAGTTACAGGGGGGAGAGCCTTGTATTGTGTGGCAAACAGCATTGTCGGCCTTCAAATTTTATTGCCGTCATTTTTGACGGGCAAGTCGCTAGTTCATAAATAATTCACAGGTTGTGTGTATACAAAACCAAGCAGAAATACAGTAGATGTATTTTGATTAAGATTACTTCTTATCACATGCCTATCATCTGTGAGGAATGACAGCCTAATTTGTTGGACAATTTTGATATGACAATTCCTTCATTCCTCTAATTGATATTTTAGCATATTTTGTAATTTGCATGTGAAACATATCCTCTGAATATAGTTATACATACTTACCTTCTAAAAAGAGATGAAGTGGATATACTCTATAAATAAACATGAGATGGTACATTACTTGAGATCTTCTATATTTAATTAGCTTATACAGCCATGAACATTTTTTTTATAAGCACATACGTTCCATTTCCAACACATTTACAGTGAATGCTTGTTAGTATAGCTTTGGGATTATGAGCAAGCATTTAAAAAACTATGTGGAAATGATAAACATAAAGTCATATTAAATTGTAAGAAAGAAAAAAAAAACATCGACACCATATTACTGAATAGTTTTACTATAAGTGTAAGCAGAGAAACTCCTTAATGATTCCCCGAGCATCATTACAAATTTAAAGAACATTACATAAAAAGCAAAAACATTCTCACAGCTTAGGTGATAAATAGGTGCTCATATTTCCTTATAAATAAAAAGGTTGCTGCAAATGCTTCATTTGCTTATGGATTAGTTTGGAAATTGTAATATAAATTGGGTTTAAAATCACTGCATAGAAGTGAAATAAAATGGTAAAAACATTGAATTGAAAATAATCATTTTGTTCCCTAATCAGTGTCTAGTAGTGTTATGCAATAAACAAATCAACTTTTGTTAAAGAGATTCATCAATTACCAATATCTCATTAAAGAGAGTTAACTTTGTAAAATCATCTGCATGCTATAAATTAGAAGCATCCACCCTACACACGCGCCACAGAGCTGTACATTTTATTTGGGCACAATGCCACACTGTGTTCTTTTAATCAACTGATTGCCAATAATTGCCATTGCCAAAGGGAGTTGTCCATTTGATGCTGATAAACCAGTACTGCCCTTATATTAAATGACACAGCCAATGTAAGTAAAAACCTTTCTGCTTGTTTATGATATTCAGAAATAAATCTCATTACACTACAGTGAAAACACATTGCAGCCATAACCTTCATCTACAAGGCGGGCCTTTCCCTTTTTAAATTTTCCATAAATTTGCCAGCAGTGGTGGCCCACAACTACTAGTCTACCTAACCCTAACTCTATGGTATCGGCACTGAAAATCGTCAGCGCCGATACCATAGAGTTAGGTAGACTGTTAGGGTAAGGATTAGTATAAGGGTTTAGGTATCCTTCTAAGGTTACAACTTGTCACAAAATCTGGCAGCGCTGCAAATATCGACAGTGCCATCTAGCGGCCACTTGCCGCAATTGCTGCAGTCACTAGTGGAGCATTTGAATTGTGATAGATCCTGCAAGGCTTTATAAAATCTCTTATATTTAAATCAATAGTTAAAATTTCCTTCATTTAGTGCATTTGCTCCAGTGACACTTTATCTGAGCTATGCACATAATTATTAGATTACTTTTTTTGCACAATTTCTGTCCCATATAAATTTAATTTCCTTCCAGTATATATGGTTTTAATATTATGAACATATTTAACAGTTTGAAATTACATATAGACTCTTATCCTGCTTCTTGTTGATATTCAAATTCATATTCTATATCTAAAAAAACAAGTTTGAAATAATACCATTATTTCATTTTGTATTAAAATGACTGATCTTTGACAATATTTAAAGACCTTAGTAACTTCCTCAAAAATCTCATTCACATTGGGGTGTCCGTCACCACCAGGCGTAGGTTACACAGTCTGTGTATTGAGCTCTGTCCAGGCACTATTCTGCATTCAAATCAAAAGTTAATATAATGGTGATTAAAGTTAGCACTTTTTATGTTAAACCTATTTTTAAGTACAACGTTAATTAACATTAAAAATACATGTGCAAACAGAGGCAGATAAAATCTTTAGCCAGATAATATAATTGAAAACATGGTTTAACTTTTGCTATACCCCTCATTGTCTTGAGCACTACTTACAGGAAGTGAAACATTACAACTGCGATAACATTATACAAGCTTTACCCAGATAGCCTAATCAATTACAGGAGTATTATCTGTTTTTTGACAGTATAACACAAAAGTTGCTAGAGGAAAGTTTGTTATGATTTTCAACGGATGCCTTTCTCTTTAGAATAAAGGTACACCTTAGAAAATATAGACCAACATAATAATAGAAATAGACCGCCTTTAAATATTTTACCTTTTTGTGCAATTAATACTGCAGTGTTCCATTAACTTAACTCAGCTGCTTTTTCTAGGCGAGTGTGTTTTTGTAAATTAGCTTTTCCATTAGTCACTATGAAAGCATTGTCAGTTTTAGCTATTATATTCCCATTTTGTCTAGATCGTAAGGTGGTGTACCAATCTGTGTTTATAGCAATTACAGCTGAAAGAACCTCATTGATTTCAAGTATGTTGACAATCTAGCAGTTTGTGCACTTGGCAAATAAAGGCAATTCAAAGTAACAAGGAAAAACAACATGAATTATTAAGTGAAATAAACATGTTTTCTTGTTTTGCATAAACTGTACAAAATGCATAGAACTATATTAAATATATAAGACTTTATTCGGAGTTAAAATGTATAGATCTATTCTTTTGTACAACAAAATAGCTAAATTCCATATAAACATGTTCTACTGATTATTAAATATTTTTTTCAGGCTTTAGATCAGTAGTTCTCAACCTTTCTAGTGCCGTGACCCCTTGAGAAAATGTCCCAAGTTGTGGTGACCCCTAACAGTAACATCATTTTCAGCTCTCTCCCTGGCTCCTCCATGTGCTTGGAGGCTTTTTCCCCGGCACTGATCTGATCCCGCCCCCTAGCAGGCTGTTAACCCCCTGCTTCCCAGATCAAGCTCCTTACAAGCACAAGTATGGACAAAAGGTGGCTGAGGTGTTCCTCCACGCAGCATTGTTTCTTCCTCCTGTGCCACCTCTACCAATATGACTTCCCTTGCTACGCTACTGTAGGCGACCCCTGGAAATCATCATTTGACCTCCAAAAGGGTCGCGACCCCCAGGTTGAGAACTACTGCTTTAGCTAAATATTAACTAATACAGTCAATGTTCTATGTGTGATATGTTATAGGCTTTGAAATTGAATGTGATAGTGACTACTCTCCCTGGTGGTCCAGTGGTTAGGATTTGGTGCTTTCATCACTAAGACCTAGGTTTGATTCCAGTCAGGGAACCAAGAAATCACGCCTGAAGCCAAGCATGTTTACGCCTGGTCAGTACTCGAATGGAAGCACACCTAGTAATACCAGGAGCTGGATGCTGTTTCACAATGGAGAAGGAACTGGCAACCCACTCCAGTATCTCTGCCATGAAAAAAAACAAGTGGATCAGCATGACCATGGACATAAAGATATGCCCGGTGTATTATGGTCCATGGGGTCATGGAGAGTTGAAAACAACTGAACAATGCAAAATAAAACCTCTTTGACAAGAGAATTGCTATATAATATATGAAAACTGGAAGCTGCATAATATAAAATAATTGTTAATTAAAATTTAATACAAGTAGTCCAACTTCAACTACTTGTATTATTATTGACCCTTTTACAGGCAACTATCATAAGGTGAACCAAAGGTACTAAAGAGTAAAGTATTACAGATCTCTTGAAGAACCCAACAAAAACTATTATTTTTTTTGTGGGTACACATTATTGTTAGTTATGCTTTATTGGTAAAGTGCCAAACGTAGGCCCTCATTCAATTGCAATTCGGCCAATTGAATATGGCTCTAAATAAGCACATAACATATTTTTTTAAAGAAGTTATTAGTTAGTGAGCATCTATCCAAAAGCAAGGTTTTCACTAACTAAAAACTTCTTTAAAAGAAATATGCTATGTGCTTATTTAGAGCCCTATTCAATTGGCCGAATTGCAATTGAATGAGGGCCCTATTCCCTAATGCAACAGAGGAGTACAGGCGATACATGAGACAATACTTATTTCAACAGACAGATACAAAAGGGATTGACCGTCTTGCCCTTGTGCTAGATATCAAGGAACTTCTAAACAAAGCTCTATTCAAGATTGCAAGCGTTATAGACTAAAAGAGATGGTTGAAACAAAAGGAAACATAATCAGATATAATTAGTCTCTGATATCTACAAGAGTTCTCCAACAAAACATTAGTATTTATGACCCACTATGGTTAATAAAGCTGCTGATTCAAGACACAGACTTGAAACGCCATATTTATGCCAAGGCTTTCAGAATGGCTAGTGTAAATACTAACAACTAATCTGTTATAGAAACATATTCTACTTTAAATGTCTGCTAAATGCATGAGTTATAACACAGATAGAAAGAAATATAGAAAGGTAATCACAAAATGCATCATTTATTTTATTGCTTAAACCCTTCTGGACTTTATTTATACAAGCTCTTTAGGAAAGCTTTGTGTAAATATAGATTTTCAGTTTCAATTTAATCTACCATGTCTCAGCAGAAGACAGATTTGCTTCCATGGATCTGCTAGTCGCACAATCTTAGCAGAGAGGAATTTATCTCTCCTTGTAAAAGGGCAATGATTTCCTAGATGTCATAAGGGTTCATGGATCACTGGCCCCTATGATATTATGTGGCTTAATATCTTAAAAGGTTTTAGACGAGCCATTATAAATACTTTTGTGTATTGCAGTTCCAGCGTTTGTTATATGACCGGTACATTTCCTTTAATAGACACACAATATCCAAAGAGCACTCCTATAATTGATGATTATCTATTCAGTGCTTTACCCAGAACATATGAAATATCTATAATTAGTTCCATGTAGAACTCTATTAAGGGATACATTTTATGTTTATTATATGAGCTACATATGTTCATATATCATTGGATATCTTGGAGACCTTCTCCATTTAATATCCTTATGGGGCACATCTACTAAGATTTGACATTCCCAAGAGTTCTCTAACTGTTAACCCATAAGTATATATTACCCATTGCTGTAAAAATTTAGAAACATTGAATGTATGCTAAATATTGATGTCTTTCATCACCTGTCACACTTCAACTTAACCGCCTTCTAAAATTAGATAAAATTAGATATTCTTCTACTATAAATAAAGGTGGCCTAATAGGTTTTGCTTTGAAACAAAACTATAAACTAATGTAGAATAAAGTTATAAAGAAGCAATGTTCCATCCCTATAATGTCTTAAAGCATGTTATTTACATGAAAACAACAGTTATTAATAGAGAATTATAATAACAAGAACAATGTAAATTCAACTTTGAGACATATATTGATGCCACACAACATATGCACAGTGTATATATATATTTTCAACAAAGTAATTTTATGTATTTATTACCAAAATATTTTTGTTTTCTTATTAATGACAGTTCATAAGGAGCACTGTGTTCAGACAACTAGATATGAATACAGGTAATGTGTTCAATCTACATGCTCTTGAGAATTAGTAGAAACAGCATATGCATGTTAGAAAACAGTGGAAATCCAGTAATTTTCTAAGGATCACATTTAAATATGTCATCAAATAAATCTTCCTTTAAAAATAGGAGGGTACAGTAATTGTGAATATACTAGAAAATATATGGGATACTAAAATCAAATTAGTTCACATAACAATGTTTCAAGGTAGAATGATATTTTTTTTTTTTTGCTGTTTAGTGTTTAGCTTCTAGTGGAAAGAGTTTCTGCCAGTAGTATAGCAGTTTTATTTTTGTTTAAATCCAATAATTTGTATATTATTATTGTTCAACCCAGTTCTTTTAATGTCAAATTGATTATAACAATAGTTTTTGTACCTTATTATTACAGTACCGAAGTATTATTATAATTACAGTATTATACTGTATTATTAATACCACATATGAGCAATTATTTTTTTATTATAAATACTATTCATCAGGCATACAAATCTGTATATATATATACAGTTGTAAGCAAAAGTATGTGAACCCTTTGGAATGATATGGATTTCTGCACAAATTGGTCAAAAATGTGATCTGATCTTCATCTAAGTCACAACAATAGACAATCACACTCTGCTTAAACTAACAACACACAAATAATATTGAACACACCATGTAAACATTCACAGTGCAGGTGGAAAAAGTATGTGAACCACTAGACTAATGACATCTCCAAAAGCTAATTGGAGTGAGGTGTCAGCCAACTGAAGTCCAATCAATGAGATGAGATTGGAGGTGTTGATTACAGCTGCCCTGTATATATATTCTCTGCCGGCACTGAGGAGCTACAGTTCATTGAGGGATCCATGAATGCCAACATGTACTGTGACATACTGAAGCAGAGCATGATCCCCTCCCTTCGGAGACTGGGCCGCAGGGCAGTCTTCCAACATGATAAGGACCCCAAACACACCTCCAAAAGAAGCTGAAGGTAAAGGTGATGGACTGGCCAAGCATGTCTCCAGACCTAAACCCTATTGAGCATCTGTGGGGCATCCTCAAATGCAAGTTGGGGGAGTGCAAGGACTCTAACATCTACCAGCTCTGTGATGTCATCACAGAGGAGTGGTAGTGGACTCCATGCCCATGGGGGTTAAGGCAGTGCTGGAAAATAATGGTGGCCACACAAAATATTGACACTTTGGGCCCAATTTGGACATTTCCACTTAGGGGTGTACTCACTTTTGTTGTCAACAGTTTAGCCATTAATGGCTGTGTGTTGAGTTATTTTGAGCGGACAGAAAATTTACACTGTTTCACAGTTTGTACATTTACTACGTTACATTGTAGCAGAGCGTCATTTCCTCAGTGTTGTCACATGGAAAGATATAATAAAATATTTACAGAAATATGAGGGATGTACTTTTGTGAGATACTGTATGTATATATATATATATATATATATATATATATATATATAGCCTGGAGCCACGTTGATGGGAGTTAATCAACGCAAACACTGCCATTAGTAATAATACACATGCTCACAACGCAGTAGTAAGTAGAACAAAGTCACAACCAGAAGGAGTCTTATTTTCTAGAAACTCCTGTGCAGGGAGAGAGGTGAGGAAGTTCCAGCGCCTCACACACAAAGGATTCATTTTAAATACTATATTTTAATACTAACAGCTTTACTGACATACGTTTCTTGAACTAACAAGTGATGAACTAGATGCTCACAACCCTTTTCCTGACAATCTGATTGTCTGTTTACCATGTTCAATAAGAGACGTATACCACCCACACATTGCACTCTATGAACCTCTGGACTCCTTTCAGTGATTTTATGCTAACCAGGGTTAAACTGAGTTAGTGAAGTTCTTTGGCTGCTTGGTGATAATGTCGCCTTTCATGTTTGTTTGTCTTGTGTCTACTATGGAAGTGTTTGAGTTTGGTAAATAGGAATTAAGGGGCACATTTACTAAGGTATTGCAGGTACTGTGAAGCTATGCAGTAGCCGCCATAGGAAGTCTGTGGCTATCTTATAAAACTGCACAATTACCAGATTAGCCTCCTGAAAACAAAACTTAATTCAAACAGTATCACCCTTTTTTCAGCAGATCTCTGTTAAATTTTTATAGTACATACTTCTGCAACAAAACAATATAATTTAAGATTAAATACATATGATAGAAAATATATTTTAAAATCAATAGAAAATTAATACAGAAACAGTAAATACTATGTTTGCACTTGTTTTTGGTACATAATAAAATACTATTATTCTATTATAACCTTTATTATATAATACTATTTTAACCTTTCACAAACTCTGAAGTTTTTTTATAAATATTAAAATTCACATTTTTGACATATGGTACAATGTTTTAGTCAAATTAGAAGATATGTAATGATAAACATTTTGATGCAGTAAGTGAAATGCAGTTTGCTCTTTTACCTCTATCAAATTAATATAGAAAGATTAAGCTAGAATATTGTACAAAAAAAACAATGCTTTGCAAAGAAAATGCTCTGACTGAATGGGTTAATGTTAAAGAAAGCTCAGCTGAATTATTCTATACTTTATTCAATTCTGTAACTATTTTCAGATCAGATATAATAACGTTAACCTAAACAACATATATTTTTTTTTAGCTTGCAACAATTGGTTTTTGTCTTTCCACCTAAAACAATTTAAATCTGCATTTATACAGTAAAACATTAATATATATATATATATATATATATATATATATATATATATATATATATATATATAAATATATATATTAATACAAAGCAATGACAAGTCTGTTGATTTTTTTTTTATTTTAATTGTATGTTGTATAAGCAAATTGAATTTTGTTAGAATATGAATATGTTATGGATGTGAATCAGTTACTTTGGGCCTCATTCTATTATCGGCCGTAAAACGTCCGCAAGGCTGCGATTCCTTGCGGGGGTTCCGTTATCTTGGAATTCAATTATACGGCCCCGCAAGGATCTCCTCTTACGGCCGGCCGTATATCTTGCAACCGGCCGTAAGCTCAGAAATCTTTAAACACAAAAATAAATTCAAGCCTGCACTGTAAAGCTCTGTAAATGCTAGGGATCATATTGGGGGACATGAGGATTAATAGTAACCCCCTCTCAAGCTTGCAAATCAGCCCAAACCCGAGTTTACATTAACTGTTTATTTTCCGGCCGCAGCGTGGGGGTGTCTGAGGTGCTCCAAGCCCTCTGGACTTTTTCCATGGATATTTGACATATATAAAAAAAAAATGTATTTACGGATTTGAGTATAGGGGAATGCTGTGCTATTTTTGCTAACACCTACAATCACTTTATAGTCTCCTCAGAGTGCAGGATGGCTTTATTTGGGCTATATTATGTGCTTAATTAGTGCTAGCGGGACCTTTTTGCTGCAATTAAGCTGCGGCTCGGTTTTAGCCTTGCAGAGAGGCTTCCCGGAGCAATAGAATAGCAACCGGGATTTTCTTGCGGCCGAAACTCTTGCGGCCGTTTTAGATCAAAGGCTTTCCTCCGGCGCGAGCGTCCGCAAGGGATAGCAAGGCGCCGGCCGCAAGCCTGCCAGAATCCCCGGCCGGAAGGGAATAGAATAGGCGAATAGCTTGCGGCCGGTCCTTGCGGCCCCGCATCTCCCATGGCCGATAATAGAATGAGGCCCTATATGTGTTGCTTTAATGTTTTGATTAGTAATATATTAATAACAAATATCTTAAAAATGGTAATGGATTACTCCTCAGATTTGTTTTTCATAAATAACTTCTAGTGTTGGAGGACATAAAGTACCTATGAGAAGATTCTTTAAGGGATATAAAGGAGGACGTCAAGCTCATCAGCAACAGAAGGCATTTAATGATTTAGGCCCTCATTCAATTGCAGTTTTTAGTTAGTAAGCATCTATCCAAAAGCAAGGTTTTCACTAACTAAAAACTTGTTATAAAAAACTATACTATTTAGAGCCTTATTCAATTGGCCAAATCGCAATTGAATGAGGGCCTTTGTGTTTATTTTTTTTTATCCAATTGTCACAGTGATTGTGACATGTGACTGATATTTTCCTTCTTTTTGATGAACCAGTAACCACAAATTCATAGTTTATACTAATTCATCATACAAATAATATATTTGTGTGTACATTTGCATGGCTAAAAATATGTTAAAATTATTTTCAGCTAACAATCTCAAGAACTCTAGTATAGTATATTTTTAGGCATGCAAACAGTGCCGGATCTACCTTTTTGGTACCCCTGGGCAGTGGCGTTGAGGAGCCCCTGCATCTGCATGAGCAAGGTATGCCAGCACACAAACATATAAATAGTCATTTAGAAAGAATACCTATAATCAAGTAAATAACCTACCTCCAAGAATAAATATTATTATATATATTTCCTTTAAAAAACATTATATAAAATTACTAATGCTGCCTCTACTACTCTACATTCAGCAGGATGATTGCAATAAACATATGAAATGAAAAAGGGAGGAAATAGTGATCCATCTACACTCTAGTTTCCAGTTGGTGAGCTGCAGTATTTCATTTTTAAGCCATAAAAGTATTTTTAGAGGGTTTAAGCTAAAACACAGGTGCCCCTCACGCGGAAGTGCCCCTAGGCAGCTGCCTAGTTTGCCTAATGGGTAATCCGGCCATGCATGCAAATGTACACACGTACAACTATTCTCTAATTAATTAGTATAATCTCTCTGCATTATACTTTCCAATACAAATCTTTATTCCAATTGCTAGTTTTTCCTTGAAACAAATGTTAATATATTTTCCATTATATTATCATATTTCACAGAAAAAGATGAATAGAACTTTTACAGGAAAAGTCATATAAAATAATTAAACATGCATTAGGGTAATAATTGTTGCTTTACAATGACAATGATTTTTGTTTTCATTATAGTGTACAACTGATTGTACTTTGATTATAAAATAAAAAGAGAAGAATGAACCAATACAACATAACAGATTAGTTGTACAGGATTTTTTTTTGTTTTGCTTTCAGGAAGCATTGATAAAGCATAATTACTTACAAAGCAGTCGTTGTCAATAAAAGAGGTCAGGGTTGTGTTTCTGCCTAAGCCCATGAAGCCCGGGCCTATGAAGATGCAGTGCAGTACATTAAAGTCAGTTCGTACAGCATATGCTGGCCATTGTCTATATGAAGTGGTGTTATTTCTGTCTAAGAGTACGTGACACTTTTTGACATACTATAAATATATATATATATATATATATATATATATATATATATATATATATATGTGTATATATATATATATATATAAAAATGAATATATATGTATATATATATATGTGTATATATATATATATATATATATATATGTATATATATATATATATATATATATATGTATATATATATATATGCGTATATATGTATATATATATATATATGTGTGTGTGTATATATATATATATATATATATATATATACACACACACACACCTTAACTTATAATTTGTGATACAGAAAGGGAAAAGAAAGAGCTGCAAGTTCACTCTGAATGGCCTAGGGCAGCAACAACCGAAATACGCCCATGAGATTGGGCCTACTGTATAATATTTGACAAGCTTACCTGTCAACTACAGTCTATTAAATGTCACTTTTTTTTTCCATTTGTCATCATACATACTTTAGAAAATACTTAAAAAATAGTTATAGTGGAGCAAAGTGTTAACGTGCAAACTATAGCAAAGCTATGTTTCAGTCTCCAGCAGGACAATAATCCATATTTTTAGACCTTTCTATAAGAAGAAAGGCGATGAACAAATAATATTGGAAACATCCAAACATTATTCTTTTGCATATTTTTGATATCTGTGATTTTCATAGCAAAATATAGCAGATAAGAACCAAAATCCCCATATAGTGTGTTAATCTATGACTATGGAAAACATTTTAATTAAAGGGACATGGAGAGATTTGTTTTCTTTGTTGCATCCATTAGAAGATGTTTGATAATGTGCCACAGTGTGATTTATTTTTTCAAATGAAAATAGTACAGCCTCATTTGGAACATGGAGGACAATTCAGAACTGGAAAAAGTACAGAGAAGTGCAACACAACTAATAAAGGGAATGGAGGGGCTAAGTTATAAAGAAAGACTAACCAAATTAAACTTATTTTCTCTAGAAAAAAGGCATCTAAGAGGGGATATGATATTACCTTATATAAATACATCCAGGATCAGTATAAAGATTTGTCAAGGGAGCTTTTTGTGACAAGGGGAAATCCTTTGAGTTTAGAAGCAAAAAGATTCCACCTTAAAGAAAGAAAAGGGTTCTTCACAAAGGAGGTGGTGACAGTGGATTCGATAGATAACTTAAAAAAGGGGTTGTATATAATTTTGAATAAAAAAGGCATTCAATGTTGTTCTCGATAACTAGAGAAGTAGGGTTATTAATCCAAGGAGGAAACTGATTGCCTGTATCTGGGGTTAAAAATATTTTTTCAACCTCAATTACAATGTAACAATGTCATTTTTGTCATGTTTTAAACATGCTCTTTTAAATGCTCAAAAAACTGTAGTGTTTCATGTCCCTTTAATAATGTCTTGGGACAGCCTTATCATTATTCTGGGGATGCTGGAATTATTTTGCTATAGTTGTCCCAACCACTGGAAAAAAAAATATGTTTGAAAAAGTTATGTCTGACTAAGAGTATAATTAAGCAGGTAAAATGTCATGTAACTAGTTTTCAATAAAAAAAAATGTATATCTCTGCAAGGGCTTGGAGAGATCCATGATACCTTGGTGGAAGATGTGTTTAAATGGGTGTTTTACATTTCTAGAGAGTTGTGGTTGCATGACGCCAGGTGTCTCTTTTTGTACCACTGAGGCGGAAGGGGTGTGGTGTCAATTTCAATCGCTTATTTCAGCTATACAGTTATCGGAAAGAGGTTCTGGACCTCTTTATTTTCATTGTTCCTTCACCAATCCATTCATAACTACAAATGCACATCCCCATCTTCCAGCTCTCAGGCAGTGATAATAAAATGTCTTCAAAAAAGCATGGCATACACATACTGTAAACCAATATTGCAATATTTTTAGCTTGGTAAAAAAAAAAAATTTTTTATGAACTGCAGTGGTCCTTTTAATCTATAAAGTTATTTGCATTGAAATAGTTGGATTATCTTTTTATGAGACTATAACTTTGTGTTTTTTCTAATTTAAATATAATACATTTAAAAGTAACATAACAGGAAATCATTTTAAATTTAGAAGAACCAAGCTGTGTGTCCCAGGATATAAATAGCATAAAATAATCACTAATGCATACACAAAAAGCTGATACCTCTTGTCATGATTTAGTTGTTTAAGGACTCATATTGCCAGTAATGTATGAATATGGCCAAGGGAGCATGACATTGTTGGATTTCGATTATGTGTTGTTGTGTGGTTATATGTTGCCTGTACATGGTTATTATGTGTCCTAGTTATACTATATTATAAGAGGGAAAATATTATATAGAACATATGTGGAATTGGTAAAAATGCTCTGCATAGAAGTTAGCTGCAGATCATTGCACACTCGCACATACAGACCTTGGGTCAAGACAGATGTATGTACTTCTAGTAGTCCAAAGCATACACTTGAGTTTAACATCAAGGTTTTTTCACTAGCCAGCTATAGATATCTGGTGAATTTGATCTCAAGAGCTTTGATAGCCCAAGGTTGCAAGCCAGATGGGCTGACATCACACATACACAAATGTACACAAGGGTGTGGTATTGGAGAGTATAAATATGTTGTTCTGATCATTCAATAAAGGTTGAAAGATAGTTTTCACATATACAATTATTTCTGTGTTATGTATCCTGACTTGGGGAATGGTCTTGCCTTAGTCCATCTAGTAACCTGTATCCAGCATTATCTGCCTGTACCTTTGGGTCTTGCCCTCTTCAGAAGTCATCTTTTGTGCCACAGAGAACAAGAACTACACGATTCTGCTGGGGTAGGTTTGAACTAGGTTCATATCAAGCCCCCTTAAAGAAGCAGACCTTGACACCTCTGATACTTATTCACATTATATCCAAGACTTTGGGTAGATGTGATGCTGAGAACACATAATGTAAATGTTGATATGGTGGCTTTTTGACTTATTTCCCATTATTGGTTTTGCATGGATGTGGCGAGTCCATTGCATATCTGATTGAGACAGTTTTCAGTGATCACTTAACAAGTAATGATATTAAGCCACTGTTACTAACTGGTTTGAGCCCATATTCTGATCATAGGTCTTCTATGGATTTTGGAAGAGTGCATTAAAGTATACCTTTTCATGACATAAAGGGGTAAACATAGGAGTAGAAAATAAATAAAGTGTCAAAGTAAGGAACAAGTAAGGGTAGAAAGTGGACATTTGTGAAAAAAAGAAAAGTTAACAAAAGTGAAGAGCAGTTCATTATTGAGGAGAGAAGAGGAAAAGGAGATATTTTAGAGGTCAAAGGGGAGGACTACAAATGTGATGGGCAAGAGAAGAATAATGGTAACAGAGAGGGGAAAATGGGTTGAGAAGGAAAGGAAACTGAGTAAAAGGATTGCAGAGCACAGAGAATGAATAGAAAAGGAAAAAGCTTTGAAGAGGGAGGCAGATGGATGTTTGTAACAATTATGGTTGCCTATTCATTAACAGAAAATTACTAAAGTATATTTAGTAAAAGTAATATTGACCATAGCCAGCATGAAAACACAATAGCAACTGCATTTATATTAGATTTTCACATTTTTGCATTTTGCTGAGAGAATATATTGTCATGTATTGTATCCTGAAGTTATAAATTTAGTAGTGACATTTTTCATTAATCTACACCGTGACAATTGTGGACAAATACTTAAAGTATTCTGTTTTGATGAAATACAGTTGAAAATCTGCAAACTATTTTTCCAATGGAAAATAAAATAATGCCGAATTTAATAGATTACCTTGTATATGCAATTATCCTGCTCTGGGATCCACATATTTGTTTTATGTTGTTCTACTCCATGTGCTTCTGTCTGCACAATGGGAATCTGGCTTCTTCAACTGCTAGTGCATTAATTATGTCTAATGGAATGCTTGTTATTTTACAAGAACACAACCTCCAGAGAAAGTAACAGGTAGGGTCAGCTAAAAAAATAATGATTCATTGGGTATAAAATATAAAAACAAAATGTTTTTTCTTTGGAAAAACATTTAGTCTATTATTAAGTTTAGTTATTCAAAGAAACATACAGAAAACAAAATAAGAGTGGTTCTCAGTGGTCCTTTAAAGGAACACGGCAATCATTTTTTTCTATGTTACATCAGAAAAGGGATATTTGATAATGTGTTGCCTTAAAATAAAGGTCTCAGAGCACAACTTATTCAATAGTTTAACTGTTCTTGGGGGCTTGTCCTATATAATAATATTTAAAACGTGTTTTTTTAATATACTTAAAAAAAACAGTTGTGTTCCATGTCTCTTTATTACTATGTTCACTGTTGAATAATTAGAAAAAAAAGTGGTGAGGTAAAAAAAGCCATGTCATAAACTCCATGGCTGAAAAAAATAGTACCGTTTTTTCTTCCTGAATTTAAACTTTTATATTGCAGGAAACGGAAATCGTCTTCTGTTTTTTAATACACTATAAAATGATCTCCATGGTAATTCTGTAAATATTGTGGATATGGACAAGATTATCTATCTAAAATACTGCAGTGATATTAAACTGTCACTGTTTACAAAATGACTCCCATTTAAGATAATTAAAACAGTAGGCATTTTTACAGCTACCCTTTCAGTTGGGACTGGAGAAGTTCAGACTTGTTTAAAACTGTTGATTAAATTGAAAGACTGCAGCATATGCTTTCAGATAAGACTTAGAAGCAGATGCCTAGCACGGAATACTAAAAACACACACAATTCTACTTTGATGGCTTTAATTATTTACTCAAGAACTTAATTAAATGTTACAATAAAACTAATCTGTTCATTTTTTCATATTCAGTTAGTATGAAGAACTTATTTAAAATAATTAAGACAGCAAATTTGCAGTTTGTTCTTATATTTAAGATTTGAAGAATATTATACGATTTCATTAGTACAAAATGGAAACATTCGTAATGTTGTAAAGTTACCCTGTGTAAACCTTGATGGGATTAACGTGTTCAGTGTGAAGGGTTTTTATATATTGACTTTCAGTATGTACTAAAGGTGTCTGTGAAGGAGAGTAAGTTCAGTGTTCACCTGTTGAAGTTTCACATCATATACTTAGATTTTCTTAAAGGACCACTGTATGATTAGATGTATGCCTGACTAAAGTAATTATTTGGAATTTGTTTTCACTAAATTGTTTTCAGCTCTGCGGTGCCCTCTTCATGGACCATTGTGATCATTTTTGTTATATATGTCATTTTGAATAACTAAACTTGATAATGGGCAAAATATTTTTAGAAAATAAATTAAAGGCAATCTTTACACGTATACATGCAATTATTCTTTGGAGGGTTACACTTTTTTTCTGAACTGATTTTGTAAGCTACTTTCTTAGTTGGATGTGTCTTTGTAAACTGAACTTTCCATTAGTCCTATTAAAAATATTGGTAGATTTAGTTGCCACATCACCATTGTGCAGACAAAAGCTTCTACATTCCAAAAGTGGTCCCACCTCAGTAAATTGATGAATAGAAATCAAATCCACAGCATCATATCTCCATATAAAAGGTAATAAATTAGAGGTAGTATTTTTTTTTTTACCTTCTAAAAACATGTTGCCTGTTTTCAAGAGTAGTTATGCAAAAGAATATATTATAAACTAGTAACTTGACGGTATTATATGTTCAATTGTTTGTTCTGTCTCTCTTTGTGCTGTCTTTCTCTGTGTGCCCTCTGTCCCTCTTTGTGCCCTCTCCATGCACCCTCTGTCTCTTTGGCTTTGTCTTTCTCTCTCTCTGTCCTTTCTCTGCACTCAGTGTGCTCACTGTCTCTCTCCCTCTCCTCTTTCTGCCTCCCTCCCTTTCTCTCTCTTCATCCCTCTATCTCTGCCTCCCTCCCCTCCCTCTTTCTCTGCCTCTCTCCTTCTCTCAACCTTCCTTCCTCTTTCTCTGCCTCCCTCCCTTTCTCTCCCCATGCCTCTCTATCTCCCCCATCCCTCTCTCTCTCCTCCCCCAGCCCTCTCTCCCTCCTCTTCTCTCTGCATCCCTTCCTTTCTCTGTCTCCCTCCTTACCTCTCTCCCTCAGTCTCTCCCTTCCTTACTCTTTCTCTGCCTCCCTCCCTTTCTCTCCCCATGCCTCTCTATCTCCTCCATGGCTCTCTTTCTCTCCCCAAGCCCTCTCTCTCCCTCCTCTCTGCATCCCTGCCTTTCTCTGCTTCCCTCCTTGCCTCTCTCCCTCTGCCTCTCCCTCAGGCTCTCTTCCTGCCTCTCCCTCAATCTCTCTCCTTCCCTATTACTCCCTGCCTGTCCCTCAATCTCCCTCCCTCCTTTGCGTGTTGAGGACGCAACTTTGCATGTGTTACTTTGTCAAGCATGCGCAGTTGCTACTGCGGTAAGACAACGCAGCTATGCATTCGCAACTTCATCTTTCTCGCAAAAAATCCCTCTACTTCAGCAATTAGTTTTTTTTATATTTAAAGCTCTCCCAACATTGTGTATAGCAAAATAGTCCTAAATTGTTACAAAGAGTTCTAGATGTGTGTATTTTATTTTCAAAACTATATTGTGTAATACTACAAGGGTTGGAACTTTACAGTGACTGTTTGGAAGGTGTCAGTAAGTAAAACATAGCACTTGTTAATCAAATTATGCCTAAATATGTTAATAAGCACTTATTGACATTATTGCAATATTAGAAATTGTGAACACTATACATTTCTTTAAGTATTACCAGACCATTTGTGCTAAAGTATAGTATATATACAGTAAATTTAAATAAAATATACACTAGTTATATTGTATGAATTTACTAATAATCAGTTATTTACAATATTGGAAGTGTTAATTTAGGTATACAAAATATATGCAAGAAAACATAAATTCTGCTCAGTTGAATTCTGTAGCAATCCAGGGGAAGCCTTTCAAAATAAATTGCTGGAGTAGAGGAATATTTGTTGGTGCTTCCAGTTTAGTGCTGCATTTAAAGGGACATGGAGACATGGAGGCTTCTCTGTTTTTAACAGATAACCAAAAATAGGCCTATAGATGCAGATCCAATATTTTGATGTATGCATTTATTCATTGCTATTACAGAGAATGCTAAATTAGTAAACTGTTTTTCTGTCACAGACACAGGGACCAAGGTGTAAAATGTAATTATCCTTTCATTACTGCAAAAGGACAACACTCTATAAGATCAGATAAATAACAAAGAAGAAATAAACCTGTGACATGGAAAATGAATTACCTGGATATTTTAAGAACATGAAAGAAACTCTCATAGCAGTAATTATTCCTATCAGAAAAAAACTACCAAATATACAGTACATATTCTTCAGAAATATGCTAAGGATGTCATGCTGCAAATAAATGGAGGTGGGTGTGTAGAAAAAAAAAAATATGGTAACATAGTTAAAATCCCTGTTTCATCTTCCACATATACATCAGGAATCCTTCTCAGTTTTGTCAAACACGATCCTCAAAGACCATAAACTGGCACAACTGTATGAATAAATCTCTGTATTGGTTTATAAGTCTGACCTATATACAATTCCTAAAAACTTGGACTGTCTATGGATCTTGGGAGCGGAGGCTGTGTTATGGTTATCCATTGAGGTTAGTTCTATTGTCAAAGGTCTATATGAAGTGTCAGTCTTTCAGATTGAATAGAGATCTTACATGAATTATCCTGCACCTCCCTCACTTCTCCCAGGTTTCTGTCATCATTAAAGCAAAATTTCATATAGTAGATACAAAATTAAATCATGCCCTTATTTATTTTACCATTCGTAAAAATAATTGCACATCCTCCAAAAAATGTCTCAAAAACATACTATATATCTTACCTTTAGAAAACTAGATGTTTGATAAGTATTTGCAATGTGTCTCTGTGAATCATCTATATAGACAAACAGAGAAAGGTAGCAGGGATTTATGTTAGACTGATGCAACCAGATATGAAACACTTTACTTACTTTTGATTTCCTTTGTTATTTAAAAAAAAAAAAGTTTTTCAAAATACAATTGTGCTCAAAAGTTTGCATACCCTGGCAAAAATTGTGAAATGTTGTCATTTATTTTGAAAATATGGCTGATCATGCAAAAAATAAATACAAGTATTTTATTAAAGGAATAGTGATCATGTGAAGCCATTTATTATCACATAGTTGTTCGGCTCCTTTTTAATTCATAGTGATAACTCAAATGGCCCTGATCAAAAGTTTACACACCCTTGAAAGTTTGGCCATGTTACAGAAACACAAGGTGACACACACAGGTTAAAATCTCTTGATACCAAGCCAAGGTCAGGTAGACTAGAAAGATTTCGGCCACAACTGCCAGAAGAATTGTTCAGAATACAAAGAAAAAAACACAGGTAACCTCAGGAGAAATACAGGTTACTCTGGAAAAAGACAGTGTGGTTGTTTCAAGGAGCACAAAAAGACGATACTTGAACAAAAATGACCTTCATGGTTGAGTTGCCAGAAAGAAGCCTTTACTGTGCCAATGCCACAATAAAGCCCAGTTACAATATGCAAGACAACACCTTCACATGCCTCCCAGCTTCTGGCACACTGTAATTTGGAGTGACACATAACCATAATCGCTATGTTTGGAGAGGGGTCAACAAGGCCAATAGTGAAAAGAATACCATCGCCACTGTGAAGCATGGTGGTGGCTCACTGATGGTTTGGGGGGAAGCGGGTGAGCTCTAAAGTAATGGGGAATACTGTGAAAGTTGGTAGCAAGATGAATGCAGCATGTTATCAGAAAATACTGGCAGACAATTTGCATTCGTCTGCATGAAGTCTGCACATGGGACGCTCTTGGACTTTCCAGCATGACAATGACCCTAAGCACAAGGCCAAATTGACCTTCCAGTGGTTACTGCAGAAAAAAAGGTGAAGGTTGTGGAGTGGCCATCACAGTCTCCTGACCTTAATATTATTGAGCCACTCTAGGGAGATCTCAAAGGTGTAGTTCATGCAAGACTATCAAAGACATTTACATGACCTGGAGGCATTTTGCCAAGATGAAAGGGCAGCTATACCACCTGCAAGAATTAGGGGCCTCATAGACAACTATTACAAAATATTTTACATTGTCATTGATGCTAAAGGGGGCAATACACAGTATTAAGAACTAAGGGAATGCAAAGTTTTGAACAGGGTCATTTCATTTTTTTCTTTGTTGTCAAGTTTTATTTTATGATTGTGCCATTCTGTTATAACCTACAGTTGAATATTAATCCCATAAGAAATAAAAGAAATGTGTATTGCCTGCTCACTCCTGTTTCTTTAAAAATGGTACATATATTGCAAATTCGCAAAGGGTATGCAAACTTTTGAGCACAACTGTAACTCATAGTGGTGGCTAAACTAGTGCGTTCTACTCATGCACTGATTTTCTTGAGATCTCCCAGTGAGAAAATAAAATCCAAATCTTAAAAGTGCACCCGCCCTAAGCAGCATGAGCTGACTCAACTATTGAAAAAGGCCCATCCCTGAAAAAGAAAGCCACTTACACGTTTACCTCATATGAAGCGTAAGCTTTGTGCCTGAGGCTTAGGAATGGCCCTTGGTGTCTTGCTTGATTTCTTCTTCACAACTATTATATGTTCATAAATATCTCACCATAACATTTGTAAGGTTGGGGGATTTTAGTTTTTATACTCCATTATTCGAGATTTTGTTCATGCTACTAGTTTCTTGTTTTCATTCAGGGAGGTGTCATAAAATGAATGGCCTTAGCAAAACTGACTCATGTGTTATGAACTGAAATCCCAAGGAATGCTTTCAAGAGACTTTACAATATCACAAAGGCAAAAACAAAAAAAAACACGAAACGAATATAGAGAAGAGCAATTTTATGCTGTCGTTCATATAACAAATATTCTTTTTCAAGACTCATATTATTTTTTAATAGGGAAACTGATGTTTATTTTACTGTTTGTTTCTAAAAGTGAAAAATTTATATTTTTTTCAAATTCAGAGACATTTTAATTTTCTACAATACAATTACAAAATGTGTCAATATAAAATGTTACTGTTTTACATATACCATAAAATGGTAATAACATTTGTGCATTTTTTTATTACACGTATCATTAAAAAACAATGTTTCTTAATTAAGACTCACATTATTTTAAAATGCTTTAACAGTAAAATATAAAAAGAAAAAAAAAAGCTGGTTGCCAGTTTTTAAAATGTATTCCTAAATAAATAGGCTTCTATAAAAAATGATGGTCTGTCTATTTGCCTGTATTGCCGACAAATGTTGGCTCTAAGAAAAAATGGTAACATTTACTGTCACAGATAATTGGAAATTAAAGGTGTAAGAGGGATAGTTGTACCGAGGGAGATGTTTTTGTGGGATTAGATAAAGTTATATATTAATTTTAGTGCGAAAATAGGGACAATGTAATGTGGATTGTGGATAAAAGGGTATGATTTAGCATTACAGAGAACACATTGAGGACCACAACAGAAGTCTGCATAGTGCCCACCAGTGATTTAAATGATCAACAACTACGAATCTAAGAGGCATGCTATATCTGTTAAGCTAACCAAATATTTTAGTTGATCCTTCTCTCTCATTTTTTACTTCTTAAAGTTCATACAAATTAGTATAAATAATACACAACAAAAATGTAGCCCTGCTCCACTCCACAACCGATTGCTGGTCTATTTAGGTCAATAATGTTGTTTGTTTGCTTGGTCAAAACTATTTGAGCCTTGATAAATGTTAATCTAACAAAAAAGTATTACTATGTACCAAAGGTCATAAACATGGATTTGAAAGCATATACAAAAAGACCCATCTAGTCTGGCCATTAATGCTTATTAATGCCCTTATTTGTATCTCAGGCATGCTTAAATTCCTTAATTGTGTTTGACCCTACCACTTCCACTGAAAGGTTGTAATTCACAGAAACAATTAATGCCGAACATTGTTTCGCAACAGGAAAACACTAATAAAAAGATGCTCTAAAAAATAATGAAGGGTTTGACTTTTAATTTGCTTGAGCAGCAAATGATTCATCTATGAGCCTTTATGGTGTAGTAATACAGTGCTCCTGAACATTTATATCTTATGTATAATGTTTAGTCATGTCACCATGGGGCAATAAGACCTTGTGCACATGTCATTTGTCTCATTGTTAGTTAGGAACATTAACAACAATGACTTTTGTACTTTCATCAATGTATAAAAATATTTCTATTTCCAGATTAAAAAGATTAAAACTTCCTTTTATGTATAAATTGCATATTGTATTGTACAAAAACTATATTATTGGTTAATGAAACAATAATTTATTATGCAATTCAGTTTTATTAACACCTTCTATTATATTTGCACCATTTTACTTAAAGGACCTAATATTTGACCTATAAGTCTATCCTAAAAAGTGCTTTAAAACTTTCATTATTTCCAAAGCAAAATGGCAAAAATACTGTAGGAAAATAATTAATTTGTAGTAGAGATATAGATTATGAGGAGCTGTATTTTTGTGTACAACTGGATACTATTTTCTAATTAATAAAGAGGTATTTTGAAGAGGCGCATGCTGTCCCGCTCCATAGAACAGCCTGAGGGTCACATGAAAAGTGTTTGAGGGCCTCCTGTTTCCCACCATTGCCTTTGAACAAAACGCGGTATGCGGAGAGTAGATGTCACTCCAACTGGAAGTTGACTTTATTTTAAATATCATTGAAAACTAACTATTTATTTTACTTGCAGTTGTATCACTACAGTAAATAATTTCTGAAATATTTAGAATTGGTTTCCAGCTCCTGTATGCAAATGTTTATGCTTGATAAAGGTGGCAGAGGGGTCTAACAGTCACATAAGAATGCAAGTCTTTTTTTTTTGGTGGGGGGCATTACAGAGACAGACAAGCAGACTAAGATTCAAATAAATATGTGTATGTGCTCATTTCCATAGAAATGCTGCAACAATCACATGGCATTTCCAAAGAATTGATTCACTTTAGAAAAAAATGATAACACAGCATAGAGCCAGTATTGTATGCTCTTTAAGAATAACCCAAAAAACAACTTGATTTTGGCAAGACAGATTTCATTTAGCTAAGCAAATAAATCCATCTCTGTATCTATGTTAAACATAAATATTATACATTGTTACTCCAAAAATATGGTTTTGTTATAACATACTGGTTTAACAATGTGTTTGCTTTGTTATTTATTTATTTTTTATTAGAATTCCTGAAATAAATGGCAAAACTCTTACAGTTGTATTAAATTATGAAAACATTAAAACTTTTTATGAGCCTTGACTTTTAATTATGGATTGCTTGGGAAATCAAACATTAATAGAATTACCTAACTGACAGATTGCTCAGTGCTTTTAGTATATGGTTTGTTTTTATTCAGTTGTGTCTGACTCTAGATGACCCTATGGACCAAAACACACCTGACACATCTGTCAGCCACTTCCCCTCTGAGCTCCCTTAAGCTCATGTTCATTGCTTCAATAACTTCTGCCTCTGCTATCCCTTTGCTCTTGGACCTTCAATCTTTCCCAGCATAAGAGTCTTCTTTAGGGAATACTATCTTCTCATAATATGGACAAATTATTTGAGCTTTTGTGGCATGATTAAAATTTCCAGTGAACAGTTTCTTCTTGCAGTTTTCTCAAAAACAACAGCTCTCAGTTTATCTCTCACATCCAGATCTTACTACTGGGAATACCATACTCCCAACTATGCAGACCTTAATTTTGTAATATATTTACTTTTTAATAGCTTGTCCATACTTGCTATAGCTTTCCTCCTCAGAAGCAAGCATCTTTTAATTTCATGGCTGTAATCACCATCTACACACATCTCGGAGTACAGGAAAATAACATCCGTAGCAAGGAGTCCTCTTGACTTTGGCCAAACCACTTCACTAGATGTGGTGCTACTCATACTCACCCACAGCTCTTCCCTAATAATGTGGTAAGCACCTTCAGACCCTATCTTTATGTCTCTAGTTGTGCTTATCTATAAGGTTTTCTTGGCAATGATACTGGAGTGGGTTTCCAGTTCCTTTTACAGTGGACAGCAATTTGTCTGACCTCTCTGCTATGACCTGCCCCTCTCGGGTGTCCCTACATGGTATATTTCGTAGCTTCATTGAGGTACACAAGCCCCTTTACCACAACAAGGTAGCGATCCTATAAGGGGTAGTGTATGCTACTCTTTCATTTGTTTGTTTTTCTGTGTGAGCTATACAATTAAACATTTTTAAAAGATTGACAAGTTTTAAATTTTGAAGAACTATACAGATCATATGGAATAGGATAGCCAAGACCCTTACTTCTAAAACTCAACTATCACAAAGTGCAAACACAAAAAACTCTATTCTCAAAACTGGGGAAAAAGCTACTCTGCAAACCAGTTTGCATGCTTTGCTTGTTTTCTTCAATAGAGGTATGCAAGTACAGCAAACATTATATGGAAAAGTAACAGCCTTATTAAATTGCGATTCGGCCAATTGAATATGGCTCTATATAAGCACAGGGCATATTTTTTTTACAGAAGTTTTGAGTTAGTTACCTTGCTTTTGGATAGAAGTTCACAAACTAAAAACTTCTGTCAAAAAATAAGTGCTTATATAGAGCCATATTCAATTTGCAGAATTGCAATTTAATAAGGCTTTAAGTAATTAGTGCTTTTTTAAGTGATTACAAATATTAAATGCACAAGAGTGAAAACCACATAATGCTAAATAATATATAAATTAATCGTAATGGCTATTATCTAATATATATCTCTAATAAAAAGCATCTATATTTCACCAGGTACAAGTACAAATGTTTCTTAGAAAAGATATATACATGCCTAGTTGTGGCATTTGGGATAGCAGGGCTCAATCTAATTAGGTCATTAAAATTCCTGTTAAACTATTTTCATTAGTGAGGATTTCAAAAAGTGGATTCTCCACAGCTTCACATTAAAACTGACCTGTTAACAGACAGCCTTATTTGCATGGCTTTGTCAATTTAATGTTTACAGCTAAGGTCAAGAGGTAAGTATAATAAATTTAACACGTACGGACCCGATAAGAAAAGGCAGCCTGTTTATATCATCTTAAAACTAACATAGCTATGTCAGAAACTATTTCTGACTGCTGTAATTAATGCTTTAGGGAATATCCTCAGACATTAAAGGAGAATTGTGAGCTTTGAACTCACAATAAATGATGATGTCTACTTTGAAGGCAAAGATCCACATTAAGTCTAATGTGAAGCTGAGTGTTTCAAACTATTATGACATCCTATGGAGTTATCGATCGAAGAGCCACTTTAAGTACTCACTGGATAGATATTTATAACAAGACCAATGTGAACAATGCCATTCTTATTCTTTTTTTGTTTAATCCGATCACGTCAGATGTCAAACGGAGCTCTTAATCCAGCGAGGCAGATACAGAACAATTATTGAAGAATATTGCAATACCTTATTTATTAGATTAAGTCACAGGATTTCAATGGTATTTTCTCCAGTTGACTATTGCCCAACACTTGTACTTATTTTTTTTAATTATGCCAATAAAAATGCATTTTTTTGCATATATATTTTGTTAAAATGTTGTTACTGCCTGCCAGTTATTGTGAATTGACCTTTACACTATATCTGGTATTTGTAAACTTGCCTCTTTTATGCCCTGATAGTGATGTTTTTCCTCCAGCATTTCCTCTACTCATTCTTGAGATCACTGAATCATCCTGCATTGTTCTTAGTATTATAGGACTAATACTGAGTATAAATTCCCATGTTAATTTAAGTTCTATAGCATAATTGACTCACAATTGTACACTAGTATGCATCAGTATCATGGGTCTCAAAACCACGTCTGCTATTTCTAACTTCATAAATAATTTATTATAAACACATGTGTGTAGGAACCAAAACACCAAAAACTGCTTCTCTACACTTAAACACACACATTAAAAAATCTGGGTGGGCGGGGGTTGTCCCCCTTATCCCTCCCATTTTCTATACCCATGTCTAAACATAATGACATACACAAAAATATTATTATTGTTATTATAGCACAAAATTCTCTATCTGTTGTTATTGTGTAATCGGAGATGACTAGATGTTTGTGAGGGGAAATTGAGGATCTTGCAACTTCTCTCCTGTAATAAATTTAAATTCAGTACTGGAAGGAAAACTGTTACTATATCAGCCATGTCTAGCACTAGACAATATCTTGAATTTCTATAACAGATTTCCCTATCCATTTAGCTTATGATAATAAAAGTAATGTCAGTTACACTTAAACGTCAAGGCAATTTACTGTGTTTTGACATATAGTTTTCTACCCAAGTTCAGTTTTATAATGTATTTAGAACAAAGTATTCCCTACATTAATGCTGATATACATCAGAAATAACAATCAGTGTACGTTTGTGCAATATATTGAATTGTAAACAATCACATTTTTACACAAAGAACTTTGCCTGACCATGAAAATTGTTTTCTTCCTATTTCAATATTGTCTTTGTTTTCCCTTATCTAGCATGTAACTATGTTTATTTTTGTTATTTTTGTTTATGAATTTGTATGTTGCAATTCTAAAAAATGTCTGTGATAGTAATTGTTATTGAGATGCACATTTTATAAATTGTGAAACAAAAACAGATGCAAAGATAAACTAAACTCTGCTGGGTTCTCTGAGGTTGTCTCCTATTCACTTTCTCATAGAAAACAGCCATTGTTGCCCCATAGAACACAACTGCAGCCACAACAAAGCTTAGTGAATTTAAGCCAGAGAAATACAGTCATTTATTTACTAAAACTTTGTGTATTCTGTTCACTAAATCACACTGATTCTTCAGTGTCTAGCACACAGCAAGGTCATTCTTACATTACTACATGGAAGTTGAAAAACACAATTAATTAGTTTTCTTGGATTCCTGAAATATCATATAGTTCAAACTACAAAATATATTATTTAAAACAAACAAACAAAAATAAATAAATACTATACCTAGATGAAATTAAGTGATATTATGCCACTATTTCACAATAAATAATTATGTATAAATATTGTGAAATATACCTTACTATTTGTATATAAACCATACTGTATATTTGTATTTATTGAGGTTCCTCCACATTTTATGATGCAATCAATGTATCTTTTTCATTTATTTCCTCCCCCAGTACAAGGTGAGATCATTGAGAGCAAGTCATAGGGTTATTAAAATACTGTACTTATTCTAAGACCCCTTGAAGAACTTGTGCAAATAATGGGCCCCGCAATAGTGGCATCATATCACATTTCCACAGCAGTACCTATAGCATTAATTAAATTACAATATTGTGAGATAAGGGATGCTCTTACCTGTCTTGCTTCTTTGATCATCTTTCTAATCATTTCTTTTATGGTGAGAGGATGTCCTTTTGGTGGATGAAAATATAGACTTATATCTGTAGCTCCAATATGTCCAGGTGCCACATAAGGCCACCCAAGGTCAAGGTTTGGGGCTTCAACATCAGATTCCACAGGCCAATAAGTTCCAGATGAAGAGGTGTCATCACCTGAATTCCCATGTGAATGCTCATTATTTTCCACTGGTTTCTGGATGTGATTTGTGATATAATTCAACTCTTCTTCTGCAAGAAATTCTGTTGCTCTTTCCTTGGCAAGAAATTCTTGATAGGAATTAATGCCCCCTTCTATTAGCGCATCAATAGCTACTCTGTACCACTCTTTGTAGTGAGGCTCAATGTAGTTCTCAGATCTGACTTCATCGTGTATCGATGAGAGCAAAGATAATGTCTCAATCATGGCCGACATTGTTGATTATAAAGAATCTAAAAAAAAAAAAATAACATGTATGTGTTTACAAAATGTATTTGTATATTGCTTATAAACACAATTTTATTTTAATGTATGTCTGTTAATTAAGCCAGTGAAATACAATACAGCTGTCTTTGTGTACTCCTTTCATGAGGATCCAGTTACAGAACACTAGATTACAATATTTGTTCAGCAAATGCAGCTTGTTTGATGTGTACAGTGTTGGACATATTGTTAATGATACAGGTGTACTTGTTCTGCTATACAAAATCTATACAGACCTACAATTGATGCACTGACAGATTTATAACACTTCCAGAAATATCGGTTATACACATAAGCTGAACTACAATTTCGATCTCTGAGATTACAGGAACACCATGATGGTAAAATAAGTCATATAGTCTTCAAAAAGTATAAGTTGCGGTTAGCATTATGAAAGCCCTTTAGAATAATTATATGGAACATTAATATTTTTTTCTATTTCCTCTGCTCTAGGGAGTTGAAATGTTGACTTTTCCTCTTTCTTCCATCACTGCTGAGCAAGCCTCAGACGTGTGTCACTAAGTGAGAAGGTGGGATGCAAAATGTGAAATGCTATATTGCAATCACTAGTTCTCACAGCACATTCATTGGCTCCATTTTGATCCATGTGGTCACCTGGGCTCTATAAATTGCAATGGAGTTTCTTGGCTTACTGTTTGCACCCTTACATAGGGCTTCAATCGATTGTGATTTGGCCAATTGAATAGGGCTCTATATAAGCACATAGCATATTTTTTTAGAGAGATGTTTAGTTACTGAAAAACTTGCTTTTGGATATAATATCACTAACTAGAAACTTCTGTAAAAAAATATGCTATGTGCTTATATAGAGCCCTATTCATTTGGCCAAATTGCAATTGAATGAGGCCCATAGTGCACTAAATAGATCGGAGGAGGGAAGGAAGCCTACATGATGATCAGATGGAAGTTAATTGTATAATAGTGCTTTTGTTATGTTAAATGTAGTTTAAACTTATAGATTAACATGGCATGAATTGTAGTGTCAGCATATTGCTGTTTGTTTTAGGGACAATTTATGACTATAGCAATGTAGACAATCCCGTTTGAAGAGCAATAATGGATTCTTGCAACTAGGTACATATTATGGAGCAGGAAGTAAAACATTAAAGTAAGTTTGAGATGTTTTGCTAACAGGTGTGTGTGCTGTGTATTCTTAGTCTAACCTTGAGACAGACTCTAGCATATGGAGATGGTGAAAAATATACAAAAGAAGAATAGTTACATGAGAGAATTACAAATAATGAGTCATTACCAGACAAACAAGGTTCAATTTAAAAGCTGTTAAAAGTATTAAATTCACTTTTTTTTCTACTCTCCTTGAAGTTTTCTGCAACTGCACTATTATCAAAGCACAGTCTTACTAAGTCACAGAATTTTTTCACTCATAAATGATCAAAGTAGCTTTGAAAAGCATTTTGCAAATTCATTAGCAAATCAATGTTTCAAGTTGTGTAAAACCTAAAATTCTATCATACAAATTTTATTTCTGTAAATTTGCTTAGCATGAATTTATGAAACCAGTTAGTGTTACTTTTATATGCAATTCAACTTGTTAATTAACATTCATGTATGTGGAAGGTCCTTGCTAATTGATTGCCATTTGGGTTCTTGCTAATGGCAAAACATGCATAAGGTGTACATGTAAACACCTACAAATTTATTACAGCAAGTTAGAATGAATAAAAAAACATTAGTCTCTTATAATAGCACAACTTATGATAAAGAATGTTAGAAATGGTTGCAACTTCAGGTCTATATAGACAAGTGGTTTGTGCCAAAACTTTGAGGCTATTATATAGGAACATGCAAAAACTACTACACACAAAAAAAAAATAAAAATGTTTTTTAAAGGACTATGCACAAGACAATAGGAGGCCTACACATGTTAAAGTCCTAAATAGCTATTAAAAAAAGTTAGCTTTGCTCTCTCCCCCAATAAATAGCATGACTCAATCAAGTACCTCAATTGATTAAAAAATATACAACTGCTCACACCACTAATCATTGCCAGGATCTATCCTGTTATGGTGTCGCGACAGGTCTGGCGCTGTCGACGTTTTGTAGTGCTGCCAATATGTGAGAGAAGTTCTAAGCTTATAATGTTAGCCTAACCCTTGAACTAAACCTAACCCTAAGATATGGCACCGGAATAATGGCAGAGCCATCTAGAGGATGCTCACCGCCACTGCTGCTGCCTTGTGCTGCACTACCATAAGAGGATAGGACCCATTGCCATATGAGTGGGTATGTGGTAGAGGAGATTTTTATTTTCTCTAGGCATTGAGATTGGAGAGCAGAGTAGGCTTTTATTATTTTATGCACATTTTTTTAAACATAAAAATTACATACAGTCCCTACATAAACATAATAATCACATTCACACTAACCATAGGCAATCTTGCATAGCCATCAATCTACTCCACCGCTCTACCACATACATATAGGGTATACACTTTGATAGTTTAGAATTGGTTGTGTGGCAGTGGTTAATGGTGTGGACAGGTGTGTGTTTAACCAATTACCATATTTGATTGAGCCATATTTATAGGTGGAAAGGGCAGGTCTAACCATTTTAATTTGACATGTGTAGGTCTCATGTTGTTTTGTGTATGGCCCTTTAAATAAGTCTTCCTGTGTATTCTTTAGCTTATTGTAGTTTTTAATGCACACACCAGGGTTCCCTCACTATATTTTGCATTACTAAACACCATCTAGGTATCTTTTGCTGAGACATAGCGTGTGTATAAGTGTATTGAACATGTGTGTCATGTCCTTTCCTCTCTTACTGAGTCTCTCTAAAGCTATTTGTTTGAGTATTCACAAATTTTTAGCTCCTAGCATGCCCTTGAACCAGCTGCTGACACTCGCTAATACACGATGAGTGTCGTGAAATAGCTGTTTGTGCTATTTGTCTCGAAAATCAGTGTGGAGTTTGAGGGATCACTTGCTAAAACTTATCATCTAGCATGAGACCTAGTCAGAGCCATGTTTGCCTTCTCTTCTGTCACAGGGAAACTTTTTATAATTACCTCTATGGAGAGTACCAAGGGATGTGAGAAGAGAGAAGGTAAATAGGAATAGAGATATAGAAAAGGTGTGAAAGCAGAAGAGGATGTAGAGAAAGGGAGATTACAGAGTAGAAAAAGAGGAAGACAAGTTATATGTGGTTGATAACATAACTCCCACCATTGGAAATGGCCAGAAGAGGAAACACTAATGTTCTTGAAAAATGATGCACCATTTAATAGTGATACTACTGTTTTGTATGATCTATAAACTAAGATTTAGAGCTACACAAACGTAATATGCACAACCTTCTTTATATACATGTATATTCTGCTCAAACTCTAGTAAGAGTTTGTGTCTTTTCCCTAGAATGTGAGAACAAAAACAACATAAAGAACAAGAGATACCTGGACATGATGAAGGCTGTAAAACAAAATTCTACCCTTTTATGCAGACTTTCCTTCAAAAGAGAGACTACTGGGAGGCTAAGAGGAAAAGAGGCATAATCCATGGAAAGAGGCACTGACCCCCTAAAAGAGTGATAGTTGAGAGATATACGAGAGTAGAAGATTATAGGTGGAAAAGACAGTATACAATGGTAGGTAATGGGGGTAAACGGAAGATGTTACAAAACTGAATGGAAAGAAGTGAAAAGGACATGGAATTGTATGGGAAAAGTAGAACAGAGAGGTAAAAGGATGGTTGAATCAAAGGGAATAAGTAAAAGAACAGTGGAGATCATAAAAAAAAACAAAGAGATGATATTGCATAAGGATAATTTTCCGTGCCCTAGTATTTCTTGCATGCTGTCACATTTTGTTTCTAGGTTATGAATGGCCCGCAGGTCTTTGCTGGAGACATCATGTTGTTAAAGAATCACTGTAGTTAAATTATTTACAAAAAGCTCATTTGGAAAATGTTCTTTATAATACAAAACATGTTTTTTGAATGTAAAAGAAATCAAGTAATATAGCATTCAATTTTTTACTATGATATACAATTACGCTACAATTGAAGCTATCATTTTGCTTTATATTTATATTAATTTTCATTTAATTTTCTACAAATCCATGGTGCTAGCTACCTAAAAGCTTTGTTTTTACTCATAATCCCAACAAAGGTCTGCCGCAGCAGGTCATGCACATAGTTCTTCTATTGTTACTAGAGGTACTAGCCAATGAAAGACTGTTTCTCGACAGCATTAGTTTAGAGACAATCTGTGACTGACTTGTACATGAAGTACTATAGAGACACTGGATGCATGAGCTACTGTTGGGAGACTTTTATGGGACTATTTGGAGGATTTCAATGAGTAAAAAACACGCTTTTGAACATTAAATGTATGTTAAGATATGCAAACAACAAATTAGGTGGTTTATTTTAATATTAAAAAAATAAATCTTTGATATTCCCTTTAATCTATGTGTTAACCTGGTCTCCTATGGTTAGTGCTGAATCATACAGTGAACATCATCCTAACAGATGTGGAGCTTCCCATTTCATATATATACACGTTTGTTCATAAAAGTGTCAACCTGAGAGCTTACAGTAATACGTCCAGTAATTCTGCTACTATCAGTTGCCTGACATTGTCAGAATTAAAGCAGTCTAGAAAAAAACAATTGTTAACTTATAATTTGTCTTTGTTTAAAGGCCCTAAAAATGTAGGTGAAGCAAATACTTATATGTAATTAGGAAGGAATGTATCTGTCGTGATTACAGCTGAGCCTGAGGGCTGTTTTAGAAACAACAATGGTGGCTATTGTAGAAGTTTGTGCAAAATACCTGCAGGGTATATGCTTTATGACAAATGTGTTGTCCAGGTGGGAGATAAAGTTATAAATAAAAATAAAAGATATTAGAAAGGATAAAGTACAATGATTTTATTAGGACTTTAGTTCCAGATGTTTACATCAACATAATGGTGCACAAGTGTGAAACTAGTAGAGGTGGTGGTAGGAAAGTAAGAGGATCTTCCCATTTGAAGATACCGGCTTTTCAAGGCAATCAAGTGATGTCATCTGACTTGATTCAGACAGGGAGTTGTCCCTAACAAACACTATTAATCTAGACAATTTTCATTACTGGCAAGTGGTGGCAGAGCAGAATACTTCACTTACTCATCAACCTTGAGTAACTTGTCTAGCTTTGTTATAACTGTTGACTTTTTTAAGAAGAGCAAACAGTGAGTTTACAAGAGAGGTATCTCTAAGCAGAAATTAAATAACGACACCTTCAACCACAACATAATATTTGACATTCCTAGATAGACAGGCATGCATGTTCATACAAACGTTCAATAAAACAAATTTAAGTGAATTAACTAGCTTTTACAAACACCACTCTGGTAACTTAAAAAACTCATTTATATCCTACTTTTCCCTTCTCTATTATCCTTGTATGAGATAGAAGCATACATTTAATGGCAGCTGAGGAAACAAGAATCTGGTCCACCCATTCTATCTGCTTAAAATGCATTGCTTAATAAAAATGTCAGGATAGCTTTAGTTATCCCAAGGGGGCTTAAATGAATTTACTGTGCTGGTCCGTACCATTTCCTTTCAAAGACTCTTCCATTTATGCACAATTTTTACTGTAGTATTTATCCAAATTATCTCTAAATAGTCTGCCCTCCATATTCAAATCATGCATGTTCTACAATTCTAAAATTCATGGTAGCCATTATATATATATATATATATATATATATATATATATATATATAAATAATGTCTTTGACCATCAAATAAAGTACACTATCAATACAGTGTGTTACAGTATATTCCTATATATGAAGTCCCTTGACAATATTGATAATGCATACACTTAGTCCCTGGCTGATTTGACTTTACAAAAATCCTGCTCACACATACACATTATTGAAATTCCTTTTATCCAGCAAACATGTCAAACTCTGCCAGAAACGTTGAAAACGATAGATAAGAATCACTTAGTTTGTTCTTTCTCAAACTTCCCACACACTCATCATAGTCCATATTAAAAGAAGGACGCTACAGACACTTATTAAATAATCATGTTTTTTTCTTTCACATTGCAAAGGTATATAGTTTATGGCATAAATACTTCACTGTTGAACATATTGTGGCTAACTTTAGTCATTTATGCATTAACTGTATTGTGAATAAGAAAGTGTTATTACTGTACTAATATAAAACAAACATTATAGTTTAAAGATTTAGGGCAGAGTTGGAATACAAAGTAGTTATAGTAATAATGTAAACATAGCCTTTTAGGGGAGAGGAACTAAAGAACAAACACCAGGGCTGATAAAAGAAATAAGTGTGTGTCCACAACAGACAAAATTTACAGCATAAAATGAAGGGAATCATTAACGAGAGAAAAGGGATAACTCAGTGACGTACATCAGTCTAGAGCTCCAACACTTTTGTTTTTGCCATTTTTAATTGATCACTTTGTATTAAAGTATGAGATGAGTGTATTTCTTTTCTGTTTATCTATATTTTGTAAATTTGAACATATTTAAGTACAATAATGGATATATTGTCATACAGTATATTACAGATAAAGCAAAAAAATCAAGTTTTATTACTCACCATTCAAAGTGAAGTAACTGCTAGACAGAGACGTCTGTTGTTGAAGAAGAATCCAGTGTGTTAGAAGTCAGGAAGAGGAATGAAAGAAATGAGTTTGGGTTTGGCACGCCTTTGTGAAGAGAGCCTTTGGCAGACAGGTGTGTTAACCTGTTGTAACATGCAAATGACTTGTCATATGAAACCACCTGGAGTGTAGAAGCTGTGCAAAACCTGTTTAAACTAATAGCCCAGCCCTTCTGCAGCTAAGTACAATAAAAAGGCTAGGCGTTACAGGAGACTTCACTGAGTTGAACTAGCTCACAACACTGATAGCAGAGGTGGGAGTTGTAATAATGGGGAAGGACCGACTGATCTTGTACCATTATGTACCTTTAACTAAGCATAATGGGCACATTGCCAGGTTAAAAATAATAATATGTACAGTGTTAAATATACAGATAAATCCAATAAATATGCGTTCGATATTAAAAACAGTTAGCAGAACTAAATTTTTTTTTAAAAAAAGGACTACTTTAAATATGTCTGTCTAATATCTCATTTCGTTTTTAAAGTACTTTTGCTTTTACGGTGAAATGTTTTAGGGATTAATACTTTGCTAACACAAGTGTATTTATCCTTATGTGTTTTGTTTTAACCTTGTCAAACATGTCGTTTGTGTAACTTGATACTTAAGTGGTGATAACTAAAGTTCACAGTTTGAAAAATAACAATCATAGAATTTAAAAGTTGACTACGGACAAGCATTGCTGACCCTGATTGGGCCTAATTCAATAACAACATAGCTACAGTTGGATGCCATAGAAGTTTTCATCAGAATGTTAATTTGTTTTGTAGTTTTATGATAAACATGTTTTTCTCTATAATATTGATGAGATAAATTAGGCTGATAGGCTTTTTTTGCAGTGTCATTTCTACACCGGGGTAACTTCTATCTGTAGACAGTATAGTTGTTTTATTTTGACTAATCTGTAACTTTATAGTTAAGGCACAACCTTCCAAAAATCCTGATAAATTTAAGTACCCAGTATAAAACAATACCTTTTTTGTTTTCCGTTTTTTTCTTCTATATGTTTACATATGCGCTTCTGTTCAAGTACAAAATTTGGTTAATTTATTGGCACAATTTTAGAAAAAAACAATGAAGGTTTTATTATCCTAAACTGAATGGATATGTTAATACCTTTGAGAGGAGCACTGTGATGCCCTAACAAGAGGAGCAAGTTATTTTAATTAAGAATTGATCACTAATACATTTTTTGTTCATTTATTTATAGTAACAATATTAGAAAGTAAAATGAGTTCAAAGGAAAGTTAGAGTATCAGCTTCCAGCTAAGCCGATTGTCTCCACCCTGATTAGGTCACCCAGGGGAAGGGTGCTTTTAAAGTGTTTTAAGAGCAATCAGTTAGATAAAAAGCCGAACACTTATTCATAGGCTCCAGTAAGTGAAGAACGCCGTATTAATATAATGTTGCACCTGAAAATTAAGGTTTCTTGCTAGACAAAACCACTTATTTGAATATGGATTTTATTATGGATCAATAAATAGTTAACCCATTTGGCCACAATGGTTCTTGTTTTAAGGAACAGTTGCAGGTCCAACATTTCACCCCTAAGTTTGTCTATATTCCAGCTTATAATAATTCCAGACTAGTTTTGGATATAGTCCGTTTGGGCTGCGCATGCCGTGTGCACGCAGAGTGATCACGCGCCCAAGCGTGTAATGGACACGGGCATCACAGCGACACCTAGTAGCCGGAGTATGGATTGCAATGTACTGTACAATGTATATCATGCATTTCCAGATACCTGACAGCCTCCATAACCACCCCGCACACCCTTTATGATCTCCTACACCCCCACCCCCAGGGCCACCAAAGCCCCACCTCACCCCCAACTCCCCCATTATGATCTCCTACACCCTCACCCCACCCCCAGGGCTACCCAAGCCCCCCCCCCTCACCCCCCAGCTCCCCCATTATGATCTTCTACAACCTCACCCCAGGGCCACCCAAGCCCCCCCTCACCCCCCTTCAGCTCCCCAATTATGATCTCCGACAACCTCACCCCCCCAGGGCCACCCAAGCCCCCCTCATTCCCCAGCTCCCTCATTATGATCTCCTACAATCCCAACCCGGCTGTCACACTGTCCATGTCATACAGACCCCTCCAACCCACCTGTCATAATGTCCCTGTCATACAGCCCCCCATTTCCAGCTGTCACAAGAACCCATTCCACCATACTGTCCCACACTGTTCTATACTGTCCCTGGCTCACCCAGAGAGATGGAGGCTGTCAGGAATCTGGAAAGGCATGCTATACATTGTACAGGACATTGCAATCCATACTCCGGCCACTAGGTGCCGCTGTGACATGCGCATCCATAACACGCTCGGGCGAGTGATAGCTGTGCGCGCATAAGATACGTGCACAAGATACGCACAGCCCAAGCAGACTAGATCCCACGTTTTAATTATGAAGACAACCAGTTTATATTTTATTACACACTGCCATTAGCAATACATGCTTTGAAAAGAGATGCAGAGCAGTACATTCAAGAATAGGGTAAACAACTTTACTATGAAAGCTTTCACACTAAATATTCCATTATTTTAAGAGATAGCTGCACAATGGAAAAAAAATTAAAGTTGGAAAATTTGAGTGTAATTAAGCGTATAATCCCCTTCTGGGTCGCTACCTTGTCGTTGTGAAGGGGCTTGAGTACTTTGATGAAGCTATGAGCTATACCATGTAGGGTCAGTCAAGATGGGCAGGTCATGGCAGAGGCCAGACAAATTGTGGTCCACTGGCGAAGGAACTGTCAAACCACTCCAGTATCTTTGCTAAGAAAACTTTATGGACAGGCACAACCAGGGACATAACGATATGGCACTGGAAGATGAGCAAGTACAAGTAACACCAGATTTAATGAAGTGGTTGGGCCAAAGCTGAGGATGTGTCTGGAGGGGAAAGGAAAAACTGATGCTGCAAAGATCAATTCAGAATAGGAACCTGGAATGTTAGAACTATGAACCAAGGCAAACTAGATGTGGTCAAGAATGAAATTACAAGGTTGAACATTGATATCCTGGGAATTGGTGAACTTAAATGGACTGGAATGGGACATTTCCCACCAGACAACCACCAGATCTTCTACTGTGGTCAAGAATCCTGCAGAAAAAATGGAGTAGCCATCCTAGTCAATGAAATAGTGGCCAAAGCAGTGCTCGATTACAACCCAATAAATGACAGAATGATTTCAATTCAAATTCAAGGCAAGTCATTTAATATCACAGTGATCCTAGTCTGTGATCCAACCATGGATGCTAAAGAGGCTGACGTTGTCCAGTTCTATGAAGACATTCAACAAGTCATAGATATAACATCAAGAAAAGATGTTACTATCATCATAGGAGATTGGAATGCTAAAGTGGGGAACCAAAGGATATCTGGAATAACTGGCAAATATGGCCTTGGAATACAAAATAAAGCAGGTCAGAGATCAGTAGCATTTTCTCTGGTCATGGCCAACACCCTCTTCCAACAGCCTCCGAGACGACTCTACACATGGACATCACCAGATGGACAACATAGAAATCAAGTTAAAAGATTGACTATATACTTTGCAGCCAAAGATGGAGGAGCTCTATACAGTCAGCAAAAACAAGACCTGGAGCTGACTGCGGCTCAGACCATGAGCTTCTTAATGCAAAGTTGAAAATTAAACTTAAGAAAAGAGGAAAGTAAAGAATAGATTTAAGGAACTAGACATGGAAGATAGAATGCCTGAAGAACTTTGGACCGAAGTTTGCAACATAATCCAGGAAAAAGCAAAGTAAGAAGTCAAAATAGCTGTCTGATGGACCAGGAACTACCAGATGTGCAAGCTGAGTATCGCAGAGGAAAAGGCACAAGAGATCAAATTGCCAATGTCTGCTGGATAATAGAGAAAGCAAGAGAGTTCCAAAACAACATTTACTTCCGCTTCTGACTATTCTAAAGCCTTTGACTGTGTGGATCACAACAAAATGTGGATTGTCCTTAAAGAGATGGGAATACCAGATCATCTCATCCTCCTCCTAAAGAATCTGTATGTCAACCAAGAATCCACGGTCAGAACCGAACATTGAACAACAGAATGGTTCAATATCGGAAAAGGAGTGCGACAAGGTTATATATTGTCACCTTATTTATTCAACTTTATGCAGAGTACATCATGCATAAGGCTGGACTGGATGACTCCAAAGCCAGAATCAATATTGCTGGAAGGAATATCAACAACCTCAGATACGCCGATGATACTACTCTGATGGCTGAAAGTGAGGAGGAACTAAAGGACGTATTGATCAGGGTAAAAGAAGAGAGTACAAAAGTTGGCCTGCTGCTTAACATTAAAAAGACGAAGATCATGGCAAATGGCAATCTAACTTCCTGGCAAATAGACAGGGAAGAAGTGGAGGCAGTGACAGATTTTATTTTCCTTGGATCCAAAATCTCTGCAGATGGTGACTGTAGTCATGAAATTAAAAGACGTTTGCTTCTGGGGAGGAAAGCTATGGCAAGTTTGGACAAGCTAGTAAAAAGTAAAGATATTAAACTATCAACAAAGTTCTGAATAGACCGAACTATGGTATTCCCAGTTATAACATACAGATGTGAGAGCTAGACCATAAAGAAATCTGAGCGCTGTAGAATTGTCATTTTTGAATTGTGGTGTTGGACTGCACAAAGATCCAATAAATCAATACTTCAGGGAATGAAGACAAACCGTTCACTAGAAGGTATGATCATGAGGCTGAAGCTCAAATATTTTGGTCATATTATGAGACGGCAGGATTCCCTAGAAAAGACTCTGATGTTGGGAAAGTTTGAAGGCACAAGGAGATGATAGATAGATGAGATCACTGAAGCATTGAACATGAACTTGATGGAGCTCAGAGGGGCAGTGACTGAGAGATGCACCTGGCATGCTGTGGTCCATAGAGTCACTGAGAGTTGAATGTGACTGAATGACTAAACAACAAGAACAACAAAGTGTTTAATTCTTAGGCAGGGCAAATTCATAGCAGGAATCAAAATTGCTGGGAGAAACATCAACAACCTCAGATATGCAGATGATACTGAAAGTGAGGAAGAACTAAAGGATCCATTGATGGAAGAAGAGAGTACAAAAGCTGGCCTGCTGCTCAACATTAAAAAGATGAAGATCATGGCTAACAGATGGGGAATTAAAAATGGAATTAAAATCTATGAAATTAAAATCTATGGCAAGTCCGGATAAGCTATTAAACAGTATATTATACTACCAAAAATATATTACACAAACAACAAAGGTCTGCATAGTTATAACTATGATATCCCCAGTAGTAACATAGGGATGTGAGAGCTGGACCATAAAGAAGACTGAGTGATGTAGAATTAACACATTTGAATTGTGGTGTTCGAGAAAACTATTTAGAGTCATTTGGACTGCAAGAAGATCCTGTCAATCGATACAACAGGAAATCAAGTCAAACTGTTTACTAGAAGGTATGATCAGGAGTCTGAAGATCTAATATTTTGCCTAGAGAAGACTCCGATGCTGGGAATATTGAAGGCACACGAAGAAGGGGAAGTCAGAGGCGGAGATGGAAAGAAGAGGTCATCGAAGCAGTGAACATGAAGGAGCTTGGATGAGCAGTGGCTGAGAGATGCCCCTGGCTTGCTACGGTTCATAGGATCATGACTAAGCAACAAAGAACATTTTTTAAGTAGAAAACATTTAGTTATACAGTTAGTTTAATAAGAAAAATAAGAAAAAAATAAATGTTGGGCACTGGGAATCCATGATACATAGGTAGAAATGATGTGTGTGAGAGAGAGCATTTATATTTCCTGAGAGATATGGTTGTATTTTATCTCATTATGTATTTTACACAGCTGCTAGTATTGTTTTTTCTTGAGCTGCAGCAGTCTTTTAAAAATATAATGTTCCTACAGTAAACTAAAGCTTGCATTTTTAGCTGTCATATAGCCTTTCTTGTACACCCATAAAAACAAATATGTATAATATTGAAAAATATATTTATAATATATTTATATATATATATATATATATACAGTATATATATATATATATATATATATATATATATATATATATATATATATATATATATATATATATATATATATTGAAGAGTGTAGCAGCCGTGAATGTCCAGTAATCTAGTAATTCAGTAATTATTAATCCATATATATATACATAGATTAATAATGAGTATTGCAATATAATTTGATACCTTTTGTATTGGACAAACGTCTTATTTATAATGACGAGCTTTCAAGAGGTTTAACCTCCCTTTATCAAGTCTCAAGCAATACTATATGAGATGGAACCCTCCGTTTGAATAATAACAACAGATGCAGATAGAGTGGAAACAGCATCTGACCTCATCAGGTAAATACATATATGGGGAATAAACACAACATAGCAAAGGAAACATATATACACATTTATATACACATATACATCAATACATGAAAAAGCAGAGCACTCTAGTCCACAGTGATATCTTTCCTGTTGGACAAACACCTCATGAAGAGTGCTAAGTCTGTTATAGTATAAGAAGAAAACAAAATCACATGTTAGAAAACCCAAGTCTATATTAAGTCCTGTATTTTTAGTGCTGAAGAATGTGATCATTATTTCAAATGCTTCTCTCTCTTCGATGCTTTTAAATTTTCCTCTGAGTATTTTGACTTTTACATTTTGGATGGTGTGATCATTATGGCTAAAATGGTGTCCTACTGGGCTACAATAACTGTCTTCATTATGTATTCTTATTGAATGCCCGTGTAAATTCATCCTTAAATGCATTTTTTGGCCGGTTTCTCCAATGTAACAGCCTGTGTCACATAAAGTACATTGTATCATATAAACCACATTTGACGATGTACATGAATATGATCCTTTGATGTTATAGGTTTTGTTGTTATGTGTGGCTGTATCATCATTACAAATGTGTTGGCATAATTTACAGGCACGTTTGTTACAAGGTTTAGTTCCATTTTTTGTATTCAGTTGTTCATTGGCCAATTTTCTGCTGACAAATTTTTGTTTCAGGTTTGGTGGTTGTTTAAATGCAAGGATGGGAGGTTTTGGGAATATATATTTTAATTCAGTATCTTCAATTAGTAATGGTTGTAAATCTTTGATTATTTTCCACATTTTCTCTAAAATTGGATGGTATGTGGTCGCTAGAGGTATACGTGAAGTAGTTTCTTTTGTTTTGTAGTTTACTAGGTGTTCTCTGGGTATTTTGATGGCAGTGGTTATTTTTTGGGTAATAATACGGGGTTTGTAACCCTTTTGTTTGAAATATTCAGACAGTGTGTTTAAATTTTTATCACAGTCTCCAGTGTTTGAGCAAATCCGATGGTATCTAATAGCTTGATTATGGATGATGGCTTGTTTGGTGTGGGGGGGATGGAAACTGGAGCTGTGTAGGTAATTACATCTGTAGGTTTCCTATATATAGATGAGTGGAGAGTGCCATTGGTAATGGATATAGTAGTGTCTAGAAAGTTTACCTGTTCTGTGGAGAAATCCATTTTAAGTTTTATAGATGAATGGAAGGCGTTGAATGAATTATGAAAGTCTCTGAGTTTGCGTTCTCCTTCTGTCCAGATGATGAACAGATCATCTATGTAACAGGCCTTAATATATTTGTTTTGAGGAAAGTATAGCCCATTCAATACTCCTGGAAGTCATGCTTTTATTTAATTTAGCTATACTTGTCAATATTTTCATTGCTTAGACTGTCTTATTAAGGCATGAATAATGATATCACAGTTGAACTCTTCCACTATCTTGCAGTAGTGCTTAGGGCAGTGAGAGAGGTGTGGAGATATACAGCAATGGCCATTAATGAGTGTGTTCTTAAATTATATTTTCTGGCTAAATATTTGATTTGTTGCTGTTTTTGCATGTATTTTTATGTTTGTTAATGGAGAATGGTACAAAATATGAAGCCCTTTACAATACAGAAAGAAAAATTAAATACATATATAATACATATAATATTTTATGTACACTACTAATTATAATAAAAAAGAAATACACACACACACACACATATATATATATATATATATATATATATATATATATATATATATATATATATACATATATATGTTTGTTTTTAAAATATTGTTTATATGCCTATCTATGATTCATTGCAGTTTATTATTGGGGTTGTGGTTTAGACATGACTTTATAACTTAATGATGGCACATTATGAGGTCACACTGATAAAGCAAATGATACTTAACATCAACACATTTACATACACTTCTTTATTCTTAACAAGCTGTTAAGATAGCACAAGGAATTGTATTTTAGTTATATCCATATGGCAGAATTCAAATGATTTTTATATTGTTCTTCTAAGTTTGACACCCTTTATTTTCCTAAAAGGTAATTATTATATCCCAAACAAATAAGAATAAATGTTTTGTGACAGACCTGGGTCTGTCATTTAGGTGTGCCTTGTGCAACACTGCTTCCTGAGCAAGCCTAGTGTAGTGAACATTTCTTAGGCCAAGAGTACAGTATACAATCTGAATGATCCCCTGCTTTATGGACTATTCCTTAATTACCTTAACCAAAGCCAGTTGTTGCTGTTATCACCTGCTATACATTAGTCAATAAAGTAAAAAGTACTGAAGCAGGTTTGATTTTTGACTGTAATTAAAGATAATTTAAAGTATTTGAAAGTGTACCTGACCATGTAAAATAATAATAAAGTGAAAAACAGATGTCTTTAGTTAATCACTTCTGATAAGATGAATACTGCAATCTCTAGTAGATATAAAGATGACTCTCATTATATTGGACACGAGTTTCAAAGAAGTAAGCCCTGGCAATTATCTTCTCTGACTCACCAATGAGTTTATCTTTATTACTGCAGACTTTATAAACCTAACAAGTTCACAGCTTACAGAAACTTACATGAAGGGTACAGAAAATAATATTCTTAAGTAATATCTCCTGGCAAACACTTTTGGGGCATTTTAAGTGTTAGACAAGTAAAAGATAACAATAATTAAAAAAAAGGCACAAAATCTTTCACAACTAAAGCTTGAACTTGCTTAAACATTTTAAACATGGAAAACACAAGAACAGTGTCATTCTGACAGGCCTATATGTAAAAAACTATTTTTATTCTTTATTCTTTAAGACGAAAATCACTACTATAGTAGATATAGTTCATCAGAACATTTTGCTTGAAATGTCCTATAAAAAAGAATCAGCATTTTTAAATATTAAGAATGGCTATTTATATTTCTTTCTATTAATATTTTGGTTTTGTATAGCGAAAATATGGCTAATGGTTGTTGTAATATATTGATGTCTATGGTGTAGATGTAGCTTTTAATTTTTCTGGTGACTTTCATTGCTGTTAATATGTTTTTGTACCAAATATTTGTGAAGTATGTAACAAACTAACAGTATTAAAGCAATTAAAATTATGAATATAACACATTGTTATGAAAATATAATTTTTACAATTAAAGTTCCCTGTAGTCTGAGAACTTGCCTATAGCTTGGAACTAGAAGGGGTGTGTTTTTCTTCTTAGCAGTTATGGGTGGGAGAAGCAAGTAGGGGGTGTTTCCTGGTGCCTGTTATGACACTTTCCCAAGAACATGTTAAGAAAGAGGAAGTTATAGGTAAAGTTGCACATCCTGCTTTCACTGCTCTATTACTGCTAACTTACTCACCTGTTCAATAGAAGAGTCTACTATAATTCAAATGTTTTCTTGGCACATTCTTATACATCTGCTAATGTTGTTAATTACATACTTCACACAGGCAATTTTTTTTTAGAGTGATACTTTAATTATATGCCAATAATACATAGTAGTTGGACCAGTTTATTATTTGTTTGTGATGCAAACAGTACTGTTCTGTTATACTTATTTCATTGTTATCCTGGTATGTCATTACTTGCATCAGATTTTAATTAATACAAATTAACATAGGCTCTCGCAATATATTATATGATTTATTTATATAACTCACAATACTTTGTATTGATCAGAAGTAGCTCTTATTAAATAATTTGAGACACCTGTTTTAAACTGCTTAGGCTTATGAGTTAAATACATTTTCTTAAGAGCAAATATGAGAATAGTAGCAGAATATATATATCAAGTAAAGTGGCAGGCACTTCAGAACTACCGACTCATAACATAAGGTGTATGCTCGCTAATGCCAGATGCTTGCCAGGAAAAATGGGAAAGTTAGAATTATTAGCAGTTAATGAGAAATGGGATTTAATAGGCATAACCGAAACGTGGTGGGATGAATCTCATGACTGGACTGTTAATCTGGATGGTTATAATCTATTTAAGAAAGATAGGGAAAATGGTAAAAGGGGAGGAGGGATTTGTCTATATGTTAAGCCTGAATTTAAGACTATAGTCAGAGAAGATATTTATGGCGCTACTGGTGATAATGTTAAATGTTTGTGGGTAGAGTTAAATAGCGGAGAAGCAAATTCCAAAAGAACATTGGTAGGAGTATGCTATGAACCCCCAAATATAATTGAAAGTGAGGAAATACAATTATTATTACAGATTGGAAACGCAGCTAAGCATGGGCAAGTTCTAATATTGGGAGGTTTTAATTACCCTGAAATAAACTGGATAAATGAGACCAGCAGCTCAGCTCCCCGCCCATGTTATACAAGAACCTACTAGAAATGAAGCTATCTTGGATTTAGTCATCACATATATAGTTGTGAGCATGCGGGCCGTTGCTGATGCTTGCGGGGGACGCAGTTCCCCGCAAATGCGGGTCCTCGCGAAGCGAGGGGCCGCATTTGCGGTGGTGGAGCATCCCAACGTCCCCGCAAATGCGGATCCTCGCAAAGCGAGGGTCCGCATTTGCGGAGGTGGAGGCTCCAACGTCGGCTGTGTTAACACACACACACAACTTTTAAACAAAAAAAAATCTCAGAGGCGCCTCACACCGGTTACACACACACCGCGGACGAGGGTCTCAGTTGCTGGCAATTTGCAATGCGGGTCCTCGCAAAGCACTTAGGGAATGAGGCAACCTTAACGTAACAGACAACGACACGCACTAAGAATCCCACTATAACGGCCAACCCGCGCGCCACTACAAACAGTGAAAACACACCAAATACCCACAAAAACAACATAAAAAGCTTACCCATAGCAAGGGGGGGGGGGGGGCACCCAGGACCTCTAAAAGTGAAGTTACACCTCCATTTAAGTAAAAATTCACGAGTTCACACACACGAAAATCCCCTAAGTGAGAGAAAAAATGGCCGCCGAAAAAAACGAAAACGAGGCTCACCTCGGAAACCTGTATTAACCTCAGAACCAACCTTAACGTAACAAACACCCACACGCACGAAAAATGGCAGAGCAGGGGGCACCTAAAAACAGTCAAAACACACCAAATACTCACAAAAACAACATAAAAAGCTTACCCATAGCAAGGGGGGGCACCCAGGATCTCTGAAAGTGAAGTTGCACCTCCATTTAAGTACAAATTCACGAGTTCACACACACGAAAATCCCCTAAGCGAGAGAAAAAATGGCAGCCGAAAAAAAATGAAAACGAGGCTCAAAGACCCAGGACTGCTCAGCCACCTACAACTTACCCAAGAAGGGATCCGAGATAAGCTCGGAAACCCGGATTAACCGCAGGGGAACCGAGATAAGCTCCGAGCCCTGCATTAACCCCACATTAACCATTGCAGTGGGGGTCCCGATTGCACGCGATCGGGGACCCCCCCTGCAATTGAAATTCTAAATCCCTGCGTTACAGGTCCTGAAAGGACCGTAAAGGTCCTTAAAGGACCCGTTGTAAAAGAAAAAAAAAAATACACTGTCACCATGTCAATCATGGGGGTCAATACAGACCCCCATAAAACCCTCATTAACCCTGTCACTCCTGGAGGTCAATAGAGACCTCCATAAGCCCTTCATTAAGCCTGTCACTCATGGGGGTCAATACAGACCCCCATAAGCCCTTCATTAACCCTGTCACTTATGGGGTGCAATACAGACCCCCATAAGCCTCTATTTAACCCCATCAGTTCCATAAGGGTATATTAACACCATTATGGGCTTGTTACAACACTACATTAACCACATAAATGCCATAATGGTCCTCAAGGATCATCATGACACTAACTATTAACACTATACTGCACACTATACTAGACCCCTCCAATAAAACATTACAGATCAACTAAACACCCTCTACACTAACCTATTAACATCTACACTACCTACCCCCTATTAACCCCCACCACTCTAATTACAGAAAATAAAAAAGCCTAAAGTCACAAAAAAAATCTACATTACATGAAATAAAAAACTAACTCACAAAAAAAATTCACTACATTACACAAAATAAAAAAACCTAAGTCACACAAAAAAAGGAACATTACAGCAAAAAAATAAACATTACAACCCCCCCCTCACTACAGAAAAAATAAAAATACACACCTGAAAAAGGAAATACATACAGTCAGGTCCATAAATATTGGGACATGGACACAATTCTAACCTTTTTGGTTCTATACACTACCACAATGGATTTGAAATGAAACGAACAAGATGTGCTTTAACTGCAGACTTTCAGCTTTAATTTGAGGGTATTTACATCCAAATCAGGTGAACGGTGTAGGAATTACAACAGTTTGTATATGTGCCTCCCACTTTTTAAGGGACCAAAAGTAATGGGACAATTGGCTGCTCAGCTGTTCCATGGCCAGGTGTTTGTTATTCCCTCATTATCACATTTACAAGGAGCAGATAAAAGGTCCAGAGTTAATTTCAAGTGTGCTATTTGCATTTAGAATCTGTTGCTGTCAACTCTCAATATGAGATCCAAAGAGCTGTCACTATCAGTGAAGCAAGCCATCATTAGGCGGAAAAAACAAAACAAACCCATCAGAGAGATAGCAAAAACAGTAGGTGTGACCAAATCAACTGTTTGGAACATCCTTAAAAAGAAAGAATGCACCAAGGAGCTCAGCAAGACCAAAAGACCTGGAAGACCACGGAAAACAACTGTGGGGGATGACCGAAGAATTATTTCCCTGGGGAAGAAAACACCCTTCACAACAGTTGGCCAGATCAAGAACACTCCCCAGGAGGAAGGTGCATGTGTGTCAAAGTCAACAATCAAGAGAAGACTTCACCAGAGTGAATACAGAGGGTTCACCACAAGATGTAAACCATTGGTGAGCCTCAAAAACAGGAAGGCCAGATTAGAGTTTGCCAAACAACATCTAAAAAAGCCTTCACAGTTCTGGAACAACATCCAATGGACAGACGAGACCAGGATCAACTTATACCAGAGTGATGGGAAGAGAAGAGTATGGAGAAGGAAAGGAACTGCTCATGATCCAAAACATACCACCTCATCAGTGAAGCATGGTGGTGGTAGTGTCATGGCGTGGGCATGTATGGCTGCCAATGGAACTGGTTCTCTATTATTTATTGATGATGTGACTGCTGACAAAAGCAGCAGGATGAACTCTGAAGTGTTTTTCGGGCAATATTATCTGCTCATATTCAGCCAAATGCTTCAGAACTCATTGGACGGTGCTTCACAGTGCAGATGGACAATGACCTGAAGCAAAGAGTTTTTTTAAGGGAAAGAAGTGGAATGTTATGCAATGGCCAAGTCAATCACCTGACCTGAATCCGATTGAGCATACATTTCACTTGCTGAAGACAAAACTGAAGGGAAAATGCCCCAAGAACAAGCAGGAACTGAAGACAGTTGTAATAGAGGTGTGGCAGAGCATCACCAGGGATGAAACCCAGTGTCTGGTGATGTCTATGCGTTCCAGACTTCAGGCTGTAATTGACTGCAAAGGTTTTTTTCCACCAAGTATTAAAAAGTGAAAGTTTGATTTATGACTGTTACTTTTGGTCCCTTAAAAAGTGGGAGGCACATATACAAACTGTTTAATTCCTACACTGTTCACGCTGAAAGTCTGCAGTTAAAGCACATCTTGTTCGTTTAATTTTAAATCCATTGTGGTGGTGTATAGAGCCAAAAAGATTAGAATTGTGTCGATGTCCCAATATTTATGGACCTGACTGTATAATACAAATACTTACAATACAAATACATACAATTACAATATAATTACATACAATTACAATACAATACACCCCTATCTAATATACATTACACAATCTATCTAAATAAATACCATAATCTATTATACATCCTATCTATATAATAATACATCCCCAATCTATCTAAATAAATAACACAATTTAATATACAATACATCCTATGCTATCTATATAAAACCCCTAGCTAACATACAATAAATGCTATCTATATATTAACTAATCTAAGTCTAAGCTAAAATAAAAAAATTGTTAAAAAAACCACAACATTAATACACATACATCAAAATAAAATAAACATAATCTACATTATACTTACCTACACGCGATGTCTCCGGCCTCCTCCGGATCCTCTTCTGCCACGCCCTGTAAAAAAAAAAAATATATATATATACTTACATCCGCACTCCCGGTCATCCCCGACGCTAATGATGCTCCAGGAGAATTTTCCAGAAGAAAATAAGCAATGGCGCCTTCTGATTGGTTGAAAACGCTGTCTATGAAATTCACCCAATCAGGAGGCGCCAATGTGTGAGTCAATCAGAAAGGGATACACCCTAAAATCCCACTCTGATTGGATAATGCACCTATCAATCTTTATTTAAACCAATCACAAGGCGCAGATGCCTTCCGCCAATCACAATGGAATACACCCCCACAGAGTGATTGGTTGGAGCCTCTGCGCATTCTGATTGGTTGCACTGACAATAGCCAATCACAATGGAATACACCCTCACGTACTGATTGGTGAATGATTTGCACATTCTCATTGGCTACTGTTAAAATCAATCAATATTACAGCCAATGGGAAGGCGCAGATGTCTTCACCAATCAGTACGTGGGGGTATATTCCATTGTGATTGGCTGATGGCAATAAAGCCTTAGGATTGGTTCAAATAACGATTGAAAGGTGTGTTATCCAATCAGCGTTGTATTTTGGGGTGTATACTTTTTTCATTGGTTCACAAATGGGGTCTTCTCATTGGCTGAATTTGATAGACAGCCTTTTCAGCCAATCAGAAGCCGCCATTGCCAATTTTACTCTGGAACACTCCATAGGAAGGTCATTAGCGTCGGAGACATCAGCAAGGGCGGATGTGTGTCGTTTAAAAAAAAAAAATGTTTTGATTTTAAAGGCGCGGATGCTTCCGTAGAAGACGAGGAGGCCGGAGACATCGCGGAAAGGTAAGTATAATGTAGATTGTGTTTATTTTACTTTGAGTTATGTTTACTAATGTAATGTTTTTTTTTGACAGGAGTAAAGATGGCCGACGGAACATGGCGGACGGAACATGGAGGACGTGACATGCTGGAACGGGACATGCTGGAAAGGTGAGTATAATATTTACATTATTTAGAATATTTAGAATGTTTACAATGTTTACAATGTTTACAATGTTTAGGTATTTCATGTAAATGTGTTGTATTAATTTTTGGAATCTTTTTTTACCGTAGGTTGCTGATCTGAACAAACATCTCAAAGGTAAGTGGCCTTAATTATTTTATTGTAGCTTACAATTAGGGTAGCTATATATATATAGATAGCATGTATTGTATATTACATAGATAGGGGGATGTATTATTAGATAGTACTGTATAGTACATAGTGGGATGTATATTACATTAGATCGTGGCATGTATATTACATAGGGTTGTATTGTAGTTTATTTAATTGTATTGTATTTTATTTATTTTAATTGTGTAGTATTTTAGTTTATTTAATTGTGTTGCATTTTAGTTTATTTAATTGTGTTGTATTTTACTTTATTTAATTCTGTTGTATTGTATTATATGTATGTATTAGATGTATTTCTTTTTCAGGTGTGTAATTTTTTTTTTAAATTTGTAGTGACGGGAGGTTGTAATGTATTTTTTTCGTTTCTGTAATGTTACTTTTTTTTATTTTTGGTCACTTAGGTTTTTTTTTTTGGTTCTGTAATGTACATTTTTTATTTTTGGTGATTTTAGTTTTTATTATTTTATGTCATGTAGATTTCTGCTTTTTCAGGAATTTAGTTACTTGAGGCACACAGTACACTCACATTGTGTGACAAACAGCATTTCAACACTTTCTTTTATTGACCGTCATTTTTTAGAAACGGTTCTTGAAATGTCAAATACGGATATTAATAATTAAACAACTTTCCAAACATACACATCTCATTGCCGTCATCTCATAGTCACAAATAATATTGATATGGTATCAAATGTTGAAATAGGGCAACCGTTGTGAAAAAGTAATCACAACACAGTCTCATTTGAGATTAAATAAAAAAAACTCTTAATTTTAAAAAGGGCAGATTTTAACGGTCTAAGGGCAACAACACAAAGTATAGACTGGGATAGAGAACTGATAGGTAAAAATACTGAACATAAATGGACAACGTTCAAATCCTTACTTAATATATATACTTATCACCATATACCATGTGGAAATAAAAATAGAAGGAGGAAATCACAACCACTGTGGCTTAAAGATGAATATGAGGAGTAAAAAACGTGGACAGAGACTGCTTTACGTGAATACAGGGAAGTCAATAAGGCTTGCAAAAGAGCTATTAGACTGGCTAAAATAGAAAATCGAAAGTTAGTTGCAAAGGAGAGTAAGACTAACCCTAAAATATTTTTGAAATAAATTAATGGGAAGAGGCCAGGAAGGAAGCTATATGAACATTACATTGTGAAATACTCTGTCTGACAATTAGTAACCAGGAAAAGGCAAATGAGCTAAACAGGTTGTTTTCTTCAGTATACACAAGGGAGGTACCAGTGGGGCTACACTACCTTCACCAAATAACTGGTTAACGCAGGAAGAAATCCAAAAGAGGTTGGAAAAAATAAATGTTAATAAAGCCCCAAGTGCTGATGGAATACATCCAAGGGTACTGAGGGAACTGGGTTCTGTAATAGCAAAACCATTATATCGAATTTTTCAAAATTCACTCAACACAGGGTCTCTACCAAATGACTGGAGAAAAGCTGATGTGATACCTATATTTAAGAAGGGAGCAAGAACAAATCCAGTATATGATAGACCTGTAAGTCTCACTTCTGTAGTGGGAAAGCTTTTAGAAGGGTTAAAAAGGGATAATATACAAGAATATGTCTAATTAAACAAGATTATAAGTAGGTATCAACATGGATTTATGAGGGATAGGTCATGTCAAACAAACCTAATTCGTTTCTATGAAGAGGTTAGTAGGAACTTGGGTCAAGGCAACTGAGTGGATGTAGTCTTTTTGGATTTTGCAAAGGCTTTTGATACAGTGGCACATGGGAGACTATTAAGCAAACTAAGGGATACAGAATTGAGAGCTGGCTAAAAGCCAGAAGACCCGCAGTCAAGGGAACAATAGAAATACAGGATCTGGTGAGGGCGTTTGGGGGATAGGAGGGGCCGGGGTGGTGGGGTTAGGATGGGCCATGAGAACCCAAGGTGGTAGGGGGCACCGGAGGAGGGCCAAAACAGTTTTTTTGCACCTACTATTGACTAGCCCCGCAACTGGGTAGTATTATAAGAAGATATCTAAAATCAGGACACACTAGACTGGTAGTGGTTTCTTCCAGAATAGTGGTTCATGACACTGGTCCTCAAGCTACATTTCAGGCCAATACATAAGAATATGCCTATTTGAGAAGAAATGGCTCAATCAGATTTAGTGAGCCACTGATCATTGTAGACGTAAAAATATATGTTTGAAAAATATAGCTTTAAAAGGTAATTTTTAGTTAGAAAAAATAAGTTTGGATGCCTCTAGGTGATCCAAAGGAGATCCATGATACTTTGAAGATTCAGTGCGTGGCATGGGCTTTATAATTCCACAGGAGAGAATTAGTGTTGTGTAGTGTTGTGAGCTGCTGCATTTTCAATTCCCAAAGGTCCAATGTTTTAAAAAATCCCCCACCCCCTCTTTTCCCATTCTTGTCCACTCAGCAGTCAAAAGAGGACTGTGCTGAGTGGACAAGAATTGCAATTATACTTAAAAATATCAGGAAGTACTCAAATCAGGCGAGATGAAAATGTTCTGTATGCAAACATAATCTTGAAAAAATCAAGTTCCAGTTTTAGCGATTTTCATGTTCCATCTATTTTTTTAACCTTTAAAAATACATGTGCAAACAGCAGCAAATCAAGCCAAATCAAGATAGCATAATTAGTGTTATTGCAGATTAAATCTTCCACTTCCTTTCAGTTGTACTTTGGATGAGAGAGGTGAGGAAGGGTACTGCAGTGGCCATTAAAGTAGTAAGTTGTGTTTTTACATTTTCATTTTGTGGCTAAAGATTTTCTTTACTGCTGTTTGCATGTGGATTTTCAATTTTAATTAACAGGAAAGGTGCATAGACTGGCCCTTTTAATATCTTCTCTAAAACTGACTGTATACAATTGGTTTACCAAGCTGCTAATGTTGTTTCTTTGTTACATCATAACAATTAGATTCTTCTTAAAAAAAAAACACTGGGCTCCTTTAACACAACTTTGGTTAAATGGGGTTATCCATGAATGATGTTCTGTCTTTACTTGTTTTTTTTCACGCCGTTTAGCTCTCCCTTGTTTCCTGACCCAGCTAGGAACAGTCTTATTCCTGTTGGGCTGCTGGTGGACTGCTGTCCTCTTCTGGATGCTGATGGGTTGCCAGCACCCCTGGGCTACTGTTCAGATCTCTGACTATCCAGGTTCTTTCTTTTTCCAAGAAATTGGTTCTCTCCCCTCTGACTCCTCTTCATGATATACTTTTGGTTCTGTATATAAAACCTCAGCCGTTTCTTCAGGCCTCCCACTGCAGTTAAAGAACAAAAGGCACTTGTTTGTCAAGTATGTAACAACCTAACAATATTAGAAGCTGTGAAAGCATGGACTTAAAGCATTTTTGGGAAATATCTGTCTTTTTTAACACTATGTTTATGAGTATCGGAATCCGTTTTATGTTTGTTACTTCCTCAATCCTGAATCAAGAGGGTATTTATTTTTCGCTGTGGCCCTTTAATCAGACTCATTACAGTCTATCAGCCTTATTAAATTGCAAGTCGGACAATTGAATAGGGCTCTAAATATGCACAAAGCATTTTTTTTTTACAGAAGTTTTTAGTTAGTGAACTTCTTTACAAAGCAAGGTCTTCACTAACTAAAAACTTCTGTAAAAGAATATGCTATGTGCTTATATTGAGCCCTATTCAATTGGCCAAATCACAATTGAATGAAGCCCTATGTGAGGGGGCAAATAGTAAGCCAAGAAACTCCATTGCAATTTATAGAGCCCAGGTGACCACATTAATCAAAATGGAGCCAATAAATTTGCTGTGAGACCTAGAGATTGCAATATGTCATTTCACATTTTGCATCCCACCTTCTCACTTAGTGACACACGTCTGAGGCTTGCTCTGCAGTGATGGAAGAAAGAGGAGAAGTCAACATTCTTGGCTTACTGTTTGCCCCCTCACATAGGGCTTCATTCAATTGTGATTTGGCCAATTGAATAGGGCTCTATATAAGCACATAGCATATTTGTTTACAGAAGTTTTTAGTAAGTGAAGACCTTGCTTTTTGATAGAAGTTCACTAACTAAAAACTTCTGTAAAATAGATATGCTATGTGCTTATATAGAGCCCTATTCAATTGGCCAAATCACAATTTAATAAGGCTGTATATGTCTTAGGATTCCTTATCTACACTTAAATCATAACCAGTTTCCTGGATTATGAGTGCATCTGATAGAGGAGAATCAGCAGTGTATAAAAACATTTTTTGCATGAAAAAAATACCAAAACAAACATTAACAAACTCATCCTGAAGTTTGCTAAATCTCTTCAGCTTGCAACCAGTTAATTTTGAGTTAACAACCTGGGAAATCCCTGCTAAAATAAGCATCACATTCATAATTTATTTTGGTGATTCACAGGCAGCTAATACATTTTATCAGTCTGTAAAGCCAGTTTGTGCACCAAAAAAAAAAAAAAAACGTGTAGTCCTGTTTTTACCTGGGAACAGGAAGTAAAGAGGAGCCCAGGCATTGCTGTGTGGGACTCTGCAATGAGCTGCTGCTGGCTTGAAGGTTAGTAATGGATTACAATCTGTACCCAAATGCAGTATTTCTATTAGTAGGTACACTGTGCCTAGGTTAGCAGCTCGGGGGGTGTGGAAAACAAATTCTATTTTTAAATAAAATAAATCTGCATGTGTATAGAATGACTCAATGTAATGCATGTTTCTGATATAAGCTGCATGTGTTAGATTAGATAGAGGTAAAAACAGCAAAACTTAGATATACCTTTAAAGGCATATTTAAATTACATGGATTATGAGTGAATTTGATAGAGGAGAATCAGTAGTATATGAAAACATTTTTTTGCTTTAAAAATAGCAAAATAAACACTAGCAAGATCACCCTGGTGTTTGCTAAATCTCCTGAATTTGCAAACAGTTGGTATTGAGAGTTAACACCCTGCAAGGCTGTATCAAAGACAATGATTTGTCTGGCTGTAGACTGTACCATAGGAACTCCGTCTACCTCTGATGATGTCATTGAGAAGCGCTGGAGCAACTGGCTAGTCGTGGTAATCTTTTATTCCTCCTTATTAAGTTTACAGACTATGAGCTCATTGAAAAGATTGATAGCAGATGATATGGTGTAAATATACAAGTGCAAAGTGTGGTGATTTACTACTCTTACTTATTACTTTTGGCATATTCAAAATAGGATAATTGAGTCAGCATTGATCTTTATAGAGTGCAGCTTAGTCATAATCAGATTAAGGTGTAAATGGCAGGCCCCAAGTGCCACCACATCTGAGTAGGATTTTTTGAGGTTATAGGAAAGTAGAATAGTTTTATCTTTACAGGCTCTGTCACACCATGAGGTTAAGGAGCTGTATGGGCTTACCCCTAAGGTCGCTTTGTTTGCACTTTAAATTTGTCATTAATTATATTATACCTCCTGTTTAGGGGTTCTCACAATTACATATATTATAAATACTTGCACTTGTCACTTTTACATGATTTGACCTTTTTAGTTTATTAGTAGACCAAATACTGAATTACTCTATAGCATATGTAAATCTGTATTATTCCTGTGTGCAGCATGTTATAATAGGAACTGTTATGACACATATACTACATTTTTTACAGATAGTTTATACTTGAATTTTTGTATGCACAATTTTTATGGGAATTTACCCTTTCTCCCTAACAATAGAGGAAACATCAGTGTGAGTATCATCTGGTTTGTAATTTACCCTTAGGCTAAATATCAAATTATCCCACACTTTATGTTAATGTGTATTATTTGTTTTGTATAAAACACTATAAGAAAAATTGTAATAACTGATATACAATAATTGGTAGACGACAATGTTTTCATGTTTTTAATCAATGTAATTTTTCTAATAAAAAAAAATATATAAATAAAATCTGCAATTTTTATTTATTTTCTATTTCATATGTCAGAGGGCAGTACACTACTGAGTCTTTTCTCTTTAAGTTCAAATGTAGACTGCTTCCTGTCATGGCGACCAAAGGCTTTTTTTAACAAAAGATGTACAATAATAATCGCTAGTACTTCCTGTTTTTGCTACTACTATGGGGACCTTTTGCACAGTGCCTACTCCTGCAACCTTGAAACAGCTCAGCAGGCCATGAGCCTCTCTTTCTCTAACTTTCTGAAAACATTCTTCTCATTGTCCAGGAAAATTATTCAAAATAGCATACCATAACCATTAAAAGACTACTTTACTGCCCTAACAAAAATATCTAGCTGTTTTAATTATGCCTTTATCATTATAATAATGAAACAAAATCCTATGTAATGATATAAAAGGTAATATTCACTATTAAATTAATTTCACTGACTATAGTATCAGTCCTTTGCCCGTCATAAATGACGGTATCATATTTGATGTGCTTATCTCTCTCTCTGTCTGCACCCTCTCACTCTCTCTCCCTTTTTCTCTCTTCCTCCCTCCTTCTGTCACTCTCTCCCTCCCTCCTTCTCTATCCCTCCATCCTCCTCTCTCCCTCCTTCTGGGTCTCCATCAATCTTTCTATTGACCCTCCTTGTTCTCTCTTTCCCCTCCCCTCCTTCTCTCTTCCCCCTCCTTCTTCTCTCTTCCCCCAATGTCACTCCCCTAAATCTTTCCCCATGTTTCTCTCCCATCAATGTCTCTCCCCTATCTCTCTACCGCCCGTGTTTCTCTCCCACCCTCTCCCCTGTATATCCACCCTCTCCCCTACTCCTACTCCTTCTCCCCTCTCATGCTTGGTGCAACAGAAATGAGGTTTCTACTACAGAGCTTACAATCTAGAAGGTAACGAGGAGGTCTTAGACAGGAGGCTGAGAGATTCAAGGTGGCAGTGATTAAGGCAATAGGTCACAGTATAGTTGTGGTAGCAAGAATATCAAGGGCTGAAGTTGGCATCTTCTTGTACTGTGATGTGGCAATATCAGGGCAGTTAAGGGTGGTGAGGGGGCTGAGAAGGAATTGTAGATAATATTATTAACTAGCGAATTGCCCGTCAAAAAATGACGGCAATGAAATAGTAAGGTAGCTAAATTAGTAAATGAATATATTGTACCTATTTTGAAGCATTGTGATGAAGAGCTGGCAATCTGTGTTGATGCTGCTGCAGCATTAGTGGTGTGGAGCTGCTGTATAAGCATGCTGAATGTGTGCAGTGTAACACTGTGCGTGCGCGAGACCAAACCGTTAGCGTAGTCGTGTACTTCCGCATTGGTGTAAAATGGCGAGTAATGTGTGGTATAGGTCTGTATCGGAATATCCGTAGGTGTTTTGTGGTGTTTTGCGAGTTTCTTGTGGTGTTTTGCGAGTTTAGAGTGCTGTAGCCTCGTTTTCGTTTTGTTCGGCGGCCATTTTTTCTCTCGCTTCGTTTTTTTTTTAGTCTCTAAACTGTTTTATTTCGAGTAAAATCGAGGTGTAAGTTGCATTTTTGAGGTCCTGGGTGCTCCCTCTTGGTGTAGGTAAGTTTTTTATGTATGTGCTGTGTGTATGTATTGTGTTTTAAATGTTTGTATGTCGGCGTGTTGCGTCCGATGTTTGCGAGGTCGTAATGTGTGGTAACGTGTTTCGTACGTTGTTTGCGTGCCTCGTAAAATTTAGCGAGTGTCGTAATTTGTGTGTCGTGTTTTTTGAGTAGCGCCGTGAATTTTGCGAGGGTTTGAGGCCCTTGCCCAGTGAGCTCGCCAGCAACTGAGTCCCTCGCTTCGCGAGGGGCCTCAGTTGCTGGCATGGAGCGCCTTCGGCGCTCCATGCCAGCAACTGAGGCCCTTGCCCAGTGACCTCGCCAGCAACTGAGTCCCTCGCTTCGCGAGGGGCCTCAGTTGCTGGCATGGAGCGCCTTCGGCGCTCCATGCCAGCAACTGAGACCCGTGCCCAGTGACCTCGCCAGCAACTGAGGCCCTCGCTTCGCGAGGGGCCTCAGTTGCTGGCATGGAGCGCCTTCGGCGCTCCATGCCAGCAACTGAGGCCCTTGCCCAGTGACCTCGCTATGCGAGGGCCGCGGCTCGCTGCGCGAGCCGCGGCCCTCGCTTCGCGAGGCCCCCGGCTCGCTACGCGAGGGCCGCGGCTCGCTGCGGCCCTCGCTTCGCGAGGCCCGCGGCTCGCTACGCGAGGGCCGCGGCTCGCTGCGCGAGCCCGCAAGCGTGAGCAACGACTCGTACGCTCACAACTATATATGTGATGGGAAATGGGAGGGGGGCTGGCTGCAGAGCTAGATGGTTTAAAGTGCAATCTAATTAGATTAAAGGCCAAACAATCACTTATAGATGGTCCCACAGATAAAGCTTGTTGATGAGAAAAACAAATAATATAATATATCTCTTTCCAATGGAGGACATTGTGTTATAACTTTGTGACTAAAAATATATCACTGCCTGCTAGGCAAAGCCACCTCTCCCCATTGACCTTGTTGTTGGGGTGGATGGTTGCTTGGGAAATAGCAGTAACTGAGTTTGATCTCTAAAAGTAAGTTTCACATTGAATATTTTTTTTTAAATTTTATTAATCATCAATGTTTAATTAAAACATGTTATTCTTGCTGTAAGTACATTATATTGATAATTTAATTGTCCTCTTTTTATGTCAAGTGCATTTGTATACACTTAAAAAGATAGGTAGCATGCAGTAATAGCATATTTGGTATATTAATGATGATCTCCAAGTAGCCAAATTGCAGACCCTAATTCTGACTTTTGCACTTCTTGGAAACATTTCTGTGGCTGCCTTTTACTGTGCACATTTCAGTTGAAGGTGTTTCTTGAGTTAAAAGTGTCAGCAGTTTGAGATACATGTTAAAAATAACATGTTTCTGTGAATTTACAAGGCATCTGTAACCAAACATACATTTTCATTTAAAGTTAGGTTATATACACAAAATAACTTTAGAAAATGATGTAAGGAACTAACACTGGTTTACAGTTGCTTTAACAATAGTGAGTATGCATGGATGAAAAATAACAATTAATTAGATGGCATATGTGTGATTTACATTAGTTTACAGATAATACATTTTATATTTTTATTTATTATTATTATTATCCTTTATTTGTAACATGCCAGTATAGACACAGGGTTAAGTTGGTGTCATCTATAATGCAGATGAAACTAGTTTGAAATATCACTTGTAATGTTCAATTTGTATGTAACACAATAGCAGGAAATCTTCACGCTAATCTTTTTAACTACTGTATATAATATTAATAATAATATATTTTATTTGTACAGTGACAACAGATTCTTCAATGTTGGGGGTACAATAAACAATGGAGAGACATTTCCATAAACAGTATTGGAAAGCAGATAAGACTGCACAATGTTACAATGTCTACCTACAGTATTCTCATCACATAATATAAAAATCTAGGTTTGAGCACAGTTGAAATGTGGTCTCACAGCACATAATTATTTATATGTTGCTGTTATAAAAATGCATTATGACAAATACTTTGATTAGTACTAGGTTTATGGGCATGTCTATCACTTCTGGGTGCTGCAACAGCTGATGATATAGACAATCCTTGGTGCTCACTTAGCTATCAATAAGCACTTTACTTGGGTCCTGTAAGGTTGATGTTACATAACTTCACAAATAATTATTTGACCTCCTTGTTTATAAAAAACAAGGGTGGAATGACATATAACACTTGGCTAATGTTCTGAGACAAATCAGGACACTATAGAAGACGATTGAAAGAAAATGAGCACCCTTTTATCTTATTGTTAGTGCTCACAAACTGAAACTCTATATATATTAAAACTTAATTGTATTATTTCCATTACAAGAGCCTTTATTGCTCTTATTACTTATGACAAAACTATAGTATAGGCGATGTTTCCTTATTTATGTTTTTATAATGAATATGTCTAATATATGGAAGGACTACCCCTTTTTACCAAAACTTAATGCCTCTGATTTAATTATTTTAGCAATAACTAACACGTTCAAAAATCGTTTGCTGGATTATAAATGCATCTGATAGAGGATAATTAGTAGTGTATGCAAAATAATTGCATGAAAAATCCCCAAATAAACATTTAAACACTTACATTGAAGTCAACAAAATCTCTTGTAATTTCTGACAGTTGGAAATAGGGGTTAACACCCTCCAAACCAAGGCTAAATTCGCATCAAATTTAACATGATTTGTTTTGGTCAATCAGGTTAGCTGAAACTTTTGAATTAACTCTGGGTTCCGGTTTGTGGTGCAAAGCAGCCTGGGATATGTGCTATGTATTGCATATGCCATACAGACAGGAAGCTGCAAGGAGTTTGGCTGAGCAAACAACAGCAGGTGAATAGTGGGTTAATATTGCTCCCCTGATGCTGCATGCTGATTGGAGGGGGGGGGGGCAGATGCACGTGTAGTCACCACCTGGAGGTTTGCCTATAGTGTGCAGAAATGTATTAATCCATGAAACTTTCATATCCATTTAAGTTTCATTCTCTCAATTACAATATTGATACTTTTGTAACTGTTGCTTCTTATATGTTGCAGAAATAGTTTCCCTGCTGTTAGTTGTAACTTTTGTTAACTTATTTGTATCAGATATCATTTAATCTAAAGTGTCCCCTTTTAATCGGATAGTGACTGATTAGGACTTATGAAATTTGTTGTAAATTACTTGTGAGCTAGACACCAAAGATTTTTGTCTTTTATTTAATTAAGCTCTTTTATATCAATTATTATGTTAATATTAACAGCCATAAATTTCCTTATTTTGAAAACACTAATTAGTCTGTTATGGTTTTACCGCATGGTACCATATTTATGTAACCACCACAAATATATAAAATAAACGTTTGCCACTTGTAGTGCCTTCTTGAGATACCACTGTTTAACCACTATTAATATAATTTTACCTCATGGTACCAAACTAATGGAACCACTATAAATTTACCAATATCACTGATCTATGTGTTTATTATTGTAATATTACCTCATGGTACCACGCTAATATAACCACTATAAGTATACCTCTATAACTTATGCTATATTACTTTATACCTGATGGGAGTTTTTTTAAGAGAGTCACCAATTTATCAAAAGTGCTTTGCTCTAATAGTACTACTATTATTGTCTTTAACCTCATGGTCATGCTAAATGCAATCACTACTATACCATACTTAACTGTGCTGAGTGCTGCACTTATAGTGAGAACATATTAATGCTAAAAGATGCAGTGTTTTCTTTGGTATTAATCATATGATATTATTTGTGTTAATAGATTAGGGTTTGAAGGTGCTTCATGCCACCAACAGCATCCACAATCAATATTACGCCTTATAGTGACATAGAGATGCCCGATGCGCATTTCGAGAAGCGCTTTCAATGTCATAGAGAACAGAACCTTACATTAACTATTTGCACAATTTCCAAAGCTTGATAAAGTATGCATAAAAACAAAAACTGCAGAATGGTAATATTTTTACTTTTTAATGTAAACATTTTTTAATGACCCACATTTAAAATAGTACTACTATGGTGTCTCAAGCACCTATAAGTAACATACAAATAAAATCAAAGGTCCTGATCTATCCTATAAATGTCTTCAAAAAGATTAGCATAAATACTTTTACTTTGATAAATTTATTACACAAAATCCTGTACTCATTCTAACATGTCATGCAGTGCACAAATTAGTAAAACTACTTAGGATCCAAGAACGTAATCTATATATCAGGAGTGTGATAGAGCTAGTGAATGAAGGTTCATATGTTATGTTAAATACCCCTCCCCCCTTTGCAATTTCTTGAAAAAAATACATTGATAGGTGGTTCTCTAGGGTGATCAGATAACTATTCTATAAAAATTACCATCAGTGATCCTTTAGAATTTGGAGCCCAGATAACAGACAGCCCCTTCTGTAATGCAACCTAGTCATGGTGAAGGGGCTTGTGCAATTCAGTGAAGCTGTGAGCTATACAATGTAGAGTCACTCAAGATGGGCAGATCATAGCAGAGAGGTCAGATGTCCAATCCACTGGAGAAGAAACTTGCAACTCACTCCAGTATCTTTGCCATTAAAACCTTATGGATAAGGCCAACCAAATACAACTGACTGGCGTTCTATGAACCGTAGGTCATGGAGAGCTGGCCCCGACTGAACAAATTAACCAAAACAACCCTATTGTGGGCCCCCTTCTTTTTGCTTCTGCCACTGTGTTAAGAGCTAAACTCTGAAATACAAAGTAAGGAATATTTTTATGTATTTAAACATGCATATTTTAAACATTTTAGAAGTAGTTTTTTCTTACATGGAAAAAAAATATTACAACCTGTTTAAATGTGGTTGAAATTAACAGGAAATGCAGAGAGCATACTTTAGATCTCTTTGACTGGCAGAGGGCAAGCCCCCAAGAGCATTTAAACTTCTGAATATGTTTTTATCCTCTGGACCTTTATTTGAAAAAAGAAAATACACTCTGACATATTATAAAATACCATCTTTCTGAAGCAATTAAGAAAAAAATCTTTCCATGTTCCTTTAGTATATAGTGAGCAACAAGTGCACGTGAAGCCGTCCACTGTACAGAGTACCGAAACAAATAATACATTTGTAAGCCCATCTGCAAGTCTAAAAATAAGTTTAACAACTTATTACCTGCTCAGGATTCCCAGAAATACAGTTATTGTACTGCATTCTTAACCACTGGGTGGAGACATGCAAATGAGCAGACAATGCATTCTTGCTCTTAAATCCCAAATACTTCTTTATACATAGCTCCTTCAAATGCATGTGCCCGCTGTACCACAGCTTTAAAGCAAAACAAAGGATTGGATTTTGCACAAATCATAAACCCACTCACATACAGTAGTGATGTCGCGAACATCAAATTTTCGGTTCGCGAATCGCGGAAGCGAATTCCATCAAATATTCGCGAATGGACAAACATCGGCGAACCGCCATAGACTTCAATGGGCAGGCGAATTTCAAAACCCACAGGGACTCTTTCTGGCCACAATAGTGATGGGAAATTTGTTTCAAGGGGACTAACACCTGAACTGTGGCATGCCGGAGGGGGATCCATGGCAAAACTCCCACGGAAGATTATATAGTTGATGCAGAGTCTGGTTTTAAGCCATAAAGGGCATAAATCATCTAACATTCCTAAATTGTTTGGAATAACATGCTTTAAAACATCAGGTATGATGTTGTATCGATCAGGTAGTGTAAGGGTTACACCCGCTTCACAGTAACAGACCAATCTCCCCGTTTAATGCACCGCAGACAACCGCAAACAGTCCCTTTGCACAACCGCAAACTCCCCATTTGCACAAGGTTGGATACCAAGCTAGCCATGTCCTGTTCCTTGTTCTCTTCCTCCACCCAGCCACCAAGGGTCCCCGAAAGGTGACAACAAGCCCCCTGGGACGCCTGCTGTGTTTGGTTTTCCACCTCCTCAAAGCCACCTTCCTCCTCTGACTCCTCTTCTTCAGACTCCTCTCTCTGCGTTGCCTCTGTCTGCGTTATTATAAGGTGTGTACTGTTAAGTAGTACTATTACTATCGGTTTAATCCCTGTTACGTCCACTATTAGGGGACGTGTATATGGCATGGAATTTTGGAACAGGGAGATAGAAAAAGATGCTTGGTCGGACCTCCTACTTCTAATCTGGTGCACTGCACATGCAATCTAAGGTGCCACCAGATAGGATTGGTGTATTATGTTGTACTACTCATTCCTATCAGTTTCATACCTGTTCCGTCACCTATCTTTCCTCCCAATAGCACATTCTATATGTCATCAACCGGCCTGTGTGTATTTAGAGAACCACACTTTAAGGCCCTTAACCTGGGACAAGGTGGCTTGGCTATCAAAATTGCCTCAGAGCCTTAAAAACTTGCTAAACCCCCTAATCAAACACTCACTATCATACTGGAAATGGGCCAAGAAACACATGGGCCCCGAAACACATGAGCACAACATCACAACACTGGTGGAGGTCAAGGAAACTAGATAGACTGGGAGACTGGTTAGTAAAGGGCCAGATGCTCACCTATGAGGAACTGAGGGACAAGCATGAGCTACCGCTGTCAGAACATTACAATTACTGTACGCTGAGGCATTTCACACACTCCCTGACCCAGAAACAGGGGACACCGGTCTTAAATTGGTTCTCCAAAATTTGTAAAGATAAACCTCTATCAAGGGGGATCATTGGGTCACTTTACAAATATAAAACATTTGTTACTGGTTGAAGCGACACTGGGGTAATGACCGGGGTGGGGGAGCCCTGGAGACCCTTCAGAAGCAACCGGTGGCAAAATCATCCCAGGAAAGGAGAGGTCGCTCACTGAAGCCTGCCCTAGGGTAACCCAAGGGTGATTTCCAGGTTAGATATTGTAAATAATAAGCTAATACTGCTAGAGGGATGATAGCTAATAGGACTTTGGTGTTCCCTGCAGATATACTCTTTACTATTGTCTGTTTTACCATGTTTTAGGTATCTCTTAAATTGCAATCACAGTAAAAAATAAGAAAAATTATTAACCTAAAAAGTAAAAATAAGAAGGAATAACCAGCTAACTTTCACAAAATGTCTTTATTGTAAATATGTATTTTTGCACAACTGTTATGCAAGACTGTTCAAAAATGCTTTATTTTTCATTACATGCTGTACGCCTTCTGACAATAAAATAATTTAAATGCAAAAATTAGGTATTGTTGCAGCGACCAGAAAAATTGATGTTAGTTTGTGGACCATTATTAGCTCAAGGCAGCTCATCTATCAGGCATTTTTTAATCAAATGTATCGCCCACTGTCAGTCCCTTCGGGATCCATCCCTCATTCATCTTAATAAAGGTGAGGTAATCTAGACTTTTTTGACCTAGGCGACTTCTCTTATCAGTGACAAAACCTCCTGCTGCACTGAAGGTCCTTTCTGACAGGACAATTGAAGCGGGGCAGGACCGAAGTTCTATGGCAAATTGGGATTGCTCAGGCCACAGGGCAAGCGTGCACACCCAGTAGTCAAGGGGTTCAGTGTCAATATCTGTAGTTATGGCGAGGTAGTATGTTACCTGACGGTCGAGTCATTCTCTGAGGGTGGACCCCGAAGGGCTGTGGCAACACGTCTGTAAAGCGCCCTCTCCTTGCCGGCGTGGTCGTAGGAGGAGGAGGATTATGTTCACCTCTTCCGCTGTTAGATTGCCTTTGTGCTGTGACATCACATTAAACGCTGTGTAAAGCATACTTTTTAATTTATTTTGGTATTGCTGCATCCTTTCCGACTTGTGGTAATGCGGTAACATTTCAGGCACTTTCTGCTTATACCGGTGGTCTAGTACTGTGGACACCCAGTACAGGTCATTCTCCTTCATCCTTTTTATAGGAGGGTCCCTCAACAGGCGCGACAGCATGAAAGACCCCATTTGCACAAGGTTGGATGCCGAGCTAGTCATGTCCCGATCATGGTCCTCAGTGATCTCACTGAAGGTATGTTCTTCCTCCCAGCCACGTACAACACCACTGGTACCAGATAGGTGACAACCAGTACCCTCGGATGCCTGTTTTTGTTGCTCTTCCTCCTCCTCCTCCTCAAAGCCACATTCCTCCTCTGACTCTTCTTCCTCACAATCCTCTTCCAGCGTTGCCGCAGGTCCAGCAAGCGATGCTGATAAGGCTGTTTCTGGCGGTGATGGTGACCACAACTCTTCCTCTTCCTTATCACGCTCATCTACGGCCTGATCCAGCACTCTTCGCAGGGCACGCTCCAGGATGAAAACAAATGGTATGTTGTCGCTGATGCTGCCCTGGGTGCGACTGACCAGGTTTGTCATCTCCTCAAAAGGACGCATAAGTCTACAGGCATTGCGCATGAGTGTCCAGTAACGTGGCAAAAAAATCCCCAGCTCCGCAGAGGCTGTCCTAGCACCCCGGTCATACAAATACTCGTTAACGGCCTTTTCTTGTTGGAGCAGGCGGTCGAACATTAGGAGTGTTGAATTCCAACGTGTCGGGCTGTCTAAAATCAAGCGCCTCGCTGGCATGTTGTTTCCCCGCTTGATATCTGTAAAGTGCGCCATGGCCGTGTAGGAACGCCTGAAATGGGCACACACCTTCCTGGCCTGCTTCAGGACGTCCTGTAAGCCTGGGTGCTTATGCACAAAGCGTTGTACAATCAGATTACACATGTGCCATGCACGGCACATGTGTCAACTTGCCCAAATTTAATGCCGCCAATAAATTTCTTCCGTTGTCACAAACCACTTTGCCGATCTCCAGTTGGTGCGGAGTCAGCCACTGATCCACCTGTGCATTCAGGGCGGACAGGATTGCTGGTCCGGTGTGACTCTCTGCTTTCAGGGAAGTCAACCCCAAGACGGCGTGACACTGCCGTATCCGGGATGTGAAATAGTACCTGTGGAGCTGGGGGGGGGGGGGGGTGCCGTTGATGTGGAGCAAGACATAGCAGCAGCAGAAGAGGACTCAGCCGAGGAGGTTATGGAAGAGGATGGAGTAGGAGGAGTAGAGGAGGTGGCAGCAGGCCTGCCTGCAAGTCGTGGCGGTGTCACCAACTCCTCTGCAGAGCCACGTATTCCATGCTTGGCAGCCGTCACCAGGTTTACCCAATGCGCAGTGTAGGTGATATACCTCCCCTGACAATGCTTTGCAGACCAGGTATCCGTTGTCAGATGGACCCTTCCCCCAACACTGTGTGCCAGAGATGCCATTACTTCCTTTTGCACAATCAAGTACAGGTTGGGGATTGCCTTTTGTCCAAAGAAATTTTTGCCGTGTACCTTCCACTGCGGTGTCCCAATAGCTACAAGTTTTTTTAACGCCTCAGACTCCACCAGCTTGTATGGTAAAAGCTGGTGGGCGAAGAGTTCAGACAAGCCAGCTGTCAGTTGCCGGGCAAGCGGGTGACTTTGTGTCATTGGCTTCTTACGCTCAAACATGTCCTTGGCAGACACCTGACTGGGGGCAGATGAGCAGGGACTGCTCAGGGCGAGACACGGAGTGGCGGATGGTTGAGAAGGGGCAAGCAGGGCAGCAGTGGTTGACGTGGCTGAAGATGCTGGACCAGGAGGAGGATGGCGGCTTTGAATTTGTGTGCTGCTTGTACTGATGTGTTGATCCCATAGGCGTTTGTGATGTGACATCATGTGCCTTCGCAAAGAAGTTGTACCTAGGTGGGTGTCAGACTTCCCACAACTCAGTTTCTTTTCGCACAGGTTGCAAATGGCATCACTGTTGTCACAGGCAGACACACGAAAAAATTGCCACACTGCTGAGCTCTGCAATGACGGCATTCTGGTGGTGGCAAAAGCATGCGTTGACTGGCGTGCTGTCTGGCTGACCCCGGGTGCCGATGCATGCTGTCTGACTGCCACTGGCTACTTTCGACGACCTCCCGCTGCTTCCAACTCGTCTCCTCCTCCTCTCTGTCTTCCCATCTGAACTTTCCTCCTGTTCTTCTTCTCTTATAGCGGACACCCACGTGACATCCACGGACGTATCGTCATCATCATCTGCTTCACTTGTATCTGACAACTCAACAAAGGAAGCAGCACCGGGTACAACATCATCATCATCATCAGACCGTACGTCCATGTGTGTAATGCTGCCTGACTGGGACATATCCCTGTTATCTACATCCTCTGGCACTAATGTTTTTGCATCACTCATTTCTTCCAACGGATGTGTAAATAACTCTGCTGACGGATCAAGTGAAGCGGTTGTGGTGTTAGTGTTGGTGGTGGCGGCAGACTGGTGAGTGGTAACTGGAGAGGTGCCCGAAGCTAAGCTGGAGGAGGATGGTGCGTCTAGGTTCCGAGCGGAAGCTGTAGAAGATTGGGTGTCCTGTGTTAGCCAGTCAACCATGTCCTCAGAACTGTTCAAGTTTAGGGTACGTTGCCTCTGAAAACTGGGCATTATTCTAGGGCCAAAGGGAATCACAGCACCACGACCACGCCGGCCCCTGCAGGGTGGCTTGCCTCTGCCTGTCATTTTTTTTACGATTAGTGGTACTATGCGTGCAAGCTATTGTGACACCAGATATGAGTGTCTGGCAAAAGTTGGCAGACTAGATGCAATAGGCCTCACACATACGCCTTTAGGAAGGCAACTGATATTCAATTGATTACAGTAAAAAAAGGGTTGTTTTATTTCACTGCACACTACGGTTTGCACTAGATATGAGTGTCACTGCGCACTGGCAAAAGTTGGCAGACTAGATGCAATAGCCTCACACACACTCTAGCAGACAGGCATATGCAATTAGATTACACAGAAACAAATAATAAATTAAAATAAAAAGGGCTTTTGGGGTTGCTGTCCTTGCAGCAGATATCAAATGAGTCCTTCAGGTGTGTAGTTAAAGCTAAATACACAGCCTGGCTATCTATTTCCCTATTAAATCAACAGCAGGTAGAATATATCTCCTCTCTCAACGAATGCAGCTACAGAATGATTCTAAAATGGAGGCTGTCATACAGATGGAAGGCTCTGGAAGGGAGTGTATGCTGCTGATTGGCTGGAATGTGTCTGCTGACTGTAAGGTGCAGGGTCAAAGTTTCCTCAATGATAAAAAATTGCGAACGCGAACATGCAAAAATCGTTGCGAATAGCTCTCCGGCGAACTGTTCGGGACATCACTAACATACAGTACTGCTTTTTTTTTTTTTGTTTATATATCTTTCAGTCATTGATTACCTTAAATTTTCGCAATTTTGCCAGGTCAATGTTTTATCATTTTTACATCATCATGGTATGTTAAAATAAGAAAAACTAAATTTACCAAGTCAAAGTAGGTCAAATTTAAAAAAAAATATGTAACTTTCCCTATAAAACCCTAGTAAAAAAATCCTATATTTTCTCTTTCTTTTCCCATCTTTCTTTCTATCCCTTATTTTTTATCCCTCCAATAATAAATATATAATAAACTAAAAGCATATTTTTATACAGTCCTGGGGTAAAACATTTTTTTTAAATAATAAAATATGTCTTGCTTTCCATAAAGCTTCTTTAAAACATTTAATAATCAACCAATTTTCTAAAAAGCTCTCTTTCCCTATCCATTGCATCCTCCCATATAAAACAGTTTTGTGGCTTAAAATTCTAAGATTACCCACCCAATAATTTTCTCCTCGTGTGCAAACCAGCAATTCCAGAATGTACGTAAAGGGGTCTAATCAGAATTACATTCCAATGTAGGGCTCTTCGCCCTGGTGACCAAACCACGTCTTTGCTGGAATTATCTCGGAGGTAGACAATCTGTAATGGCTGCCCAAGCCAGATCTTTCTGGCTATTACTCAATAAATAATTAGATAAATTATACCAAATTTGTTTTGAGACATCACTATTAAAATCTGCCACCAATAAAAAAGTTTCATTTCATTTAAAATTTGTAAAAATATTCTTATGATTTTTTAAAATTTCTACACTAAAATTTTGTAAATTATATTCTCTTATTATTTTTTCTAAAATAACATAATGTTTTGGGGGGCTATTAGCATAAGGTTTAATTAAAGACAAGCCCATCCACCCATATTAATGAAATTAAAAATGAATAGAATATTTTGTAAAATAACTAGCTATACAATCATCAGTACTGAGAGACATTTTGATATTAAAAGAAATGTAAAACTCAAAAACATTTTTAAATCAATAACATTTTTTTCTCCATTAGCATGTAATTTACACAAGTTTACCCTTTTAAATCTCTAAATTTTGGAACCCCATAAAAAACATAAGACACTCTCTAATAATATATTTTAGTCATAAATAGGAGGAAATAAAACTATTGAAGTGTATAAAATTATAGGTAAAATAATTTGCTTTCTAATTAAATTTTTTCCTTCTAATGTCAACTTTCTAAAGCCTCATAAATGATTTTTTTTTGTTTATCTTTTCAACGTATTATCTCAATTTATGTCATCTATCATGTCTTTTTTTAAATAAATACCTAACATTTTTATTTTATCTCTTTGTATTGGGATAGTGATATCTAAAATACTTTTCCACTTTCCATGCAACATGCATTCACTTTTTTCAATATTCAACTTCAAACAGATGCTCCACAAAGGCATTCAGCCACCCTCACTGCTCTTTTTATGGAAGCAGAATCCCTACACTCAATTGTTGTATCCATATATGAGAAAACTTTGGTTTATTTACCACCTGTCACTGGAATAACTTGTATTACTTTATCGTTTTTTTTTTTTTTTTAAAAGGTTCTATACAACATATAAATAGAAATGGAGAGAGGGAACAACCTTGTTTCACACCAGCATTTATACTGATAAACCATTCACTCTAGCACAACTCATACATCCATCATATACACTTTTAATTTGCTTCAATATTCTCTCTGGCACACCCATTCTTTTTAAAACCTGAAATAAAAATCTATGTGATATCCTATCAAAGGCTTTTTCAAAGTCAAAATTAATTAATGCCAAGTCTATATCAACTATAATAAATAATGTATTTAATTTATACTAGGGATACCACATACCTGTGAAGGGTCTATGATTTTGGAAACTACAGATTTTAAACGAGATGCTAATAATTTAGTAAACATTGTATAATCAGAATTTAAAGGAGTAATAGGTCTCCAATTTTTAAAACGTTCTTTCCCCCCTTTTTTATATATTAAAAATACCACCACCTGCTTCCATGAAGCTGGTAAAATTTTGGTAGTGGAGACTTTCTCAATTAAATTTAAAAAGTTTTTATTTAAAACATCCAAAAAAGTTCAATAGGTAACCCATCATTTCCCTGCGTTTTTCCTTTTAAAAATACTTTTAATTGTATTTAAAATCTCAGTGCTATAAAAATTGCTTTCTAAAAAAAATGTTTTTATCGTCAGTGTTAAAAGAAGATTCTATTTTATATAAAAAGTATTCCTCTAAAAATATATACTTTTTTTTTTTTAGAAAATAAGTCAGAATAAAAATTAAAATCTACTTGTTTCATTTTTTTAATTTCTGTTACTCTTTCGATATTTTGAATAATGTTTTTCTTATAACTTCTGTTTGTTATTTTTGCGAGGCTCTTTTTTCTCTGTTTCGGGTTTATCCTTCTTCTCCCATCTTCTGGAAGAAGATTTTTCAGGACAGTCCTTATGCAGATGGTCAGACTTACCACAGAGATCACATTTTGTTCTGTGCAGTTTTTAGCTTTATGTTCATCACTTCCACAGAATCTGCACACTTGGGTTTTGGCACATACATCATGTCCATACATTTGGCAGTTTTTACAATAAGGTGGCATTTGGTTAAAAAAAAGGAAACCTCTATTCCTCCCTATTGTGAAGACAGGAGGGGGTTGCCTATACCCATTCCATCCCTTAGTGTCGGCAATAAATGTCCCCCAAAACTTCCTCTTTCCTGTCCATACAAGTCCATTGTGTGCATTTGCTTGGTGTTCTATGTGAATCTCCATGGGATTCAGTGCAGGAAACCAAAGGGTGTTTTTCTGTCTAGTGGTCTGTAATTAGTGTCCAGGTAAGAGTGGGTGTGGAGTGGCCTGTGTTAATATTGTTTGTTTATTTTCCCCACTGAGGGCTAGTGAGAATGTCCATGGAGGTAGCTGGGTTATAGTTAGAAGGGTAAGAAGTTTCTGAGTTGGCACACACCAACAGATTTGCCGTATTGAATGAAACTGTTGGGGGTGTCCATTCAGGAATGGCAAGATAGAGCTGTTCCCTCAAACAGCAGGGAGAACAGTGTTACTGGAGGAGTGGGAAGGCAGCACAGGAAGAGCAACAGACAGGTTTTGGTGATAGGGGACACTATTACAGTATTAGGAAGGTAGACAGGGTGATTTGTCACCCAGATCCCAGCTATCAAAAAGTTTGCTGTCTCCCAGGTGCTCGGGTTCGGCATGTTGTGGATTGGGTAGATAAATTACTGGGAGGAGCTGGAAATGAGCGGCGGTCTTGGTACATATTGATACTAATGACTAGTAGAAGATGGAGTGTCCTAAAGAATGATTTTAGAGAACTAGGGAATAAGCTTAAAGCAAGAACCTCCAAGGTAGCATTTTCTGATATACTACCTGTGTCACCTGCACTGGGCTGACTTCTCACTTTGGTACAATCTCTATAGCAAAGATAGATTGCACCTTAATGATGAGGGGTCTTTTGTGCTAGGGGATAGGATGGTAGAAAGGCTGGAGGAGTTTTTAAACTAGTAGGTGGGGGGAGGGACTAGATGAATGTAATGGGGTAGAAAGTGTAGAGGGGATAAGAGAGGAATTAATTACTCAGGGAGGAGGAGGTGTGGGGAGGGTTAGTACAGTCAATTGGGAGGTATTACTAAGTAACTCAAGTACAGAGGCAGGCACCTCAAAACTACAGACTCATAACATAAGATGTATGCTTACTAATGCCAGAAGCTTGCCAGGAAAAATGGGAGAGCTAGAATTATTGCCAATTAACAAAAAATGGAATTTAATAGGCACTACTGAAACATGGTGGGATGAATCTCATAACTGGACTGTTAATCTGCATGGTTATAACCAATTTAGGAAAGGTAGGGAGAATAGTAAAAAAGGAGGATGGATTTGTTTGTATGTTAAGTCTGAATTTAAGCCAATATTCAGAGAAAATATTTATGCTGGAACTAGCGGTAATATTGAATGTTTGTGGGTAGAGTTAAATAGCGGAGCAGCAAATTCCAAAAGAATATTAGTAGGAGTATGCTATAAACTCCCAAATATAACTGAAAGTGAGGAAATGCAATTATTATTACAGATTGGAAATGCAGCAAAGCATGGGCAAGTTCAAATAATGAGACATTTTAATTACCCTGAAATAAACTGGATAAATGAGACCAGCAGTTCAGCTAATGGGAGCAGGTTCTTGAGTACACTCAGGGATCATTATCTGGCCCAGGTTATACAAGAACCTACTAGAAATGAAGCTATCTTGTATTTAGTTATCACAAATAATATTGATATGGTATCAAATGTTTAAATAGGGCAAACTTTGGCAAACAGTGATCACAACTGTAAGGGGCCAACAAAAACTCTTAGTTTTAAAAGGGCAGATGTTAACGATCTAAGGTGAGCAATACAACGTATAGACAGGGACAAAGAACTGATGGGTAAAAAACAGAACATAAATGGACAACATTTAAATCCTTACTAAATATACATACACATCAGCATATACCATGTCGGAATAAAAGTAAAAGAATTAAATAACATCCAATGTGGCTTAACAATGTTTAAAGATCAAGATACGGAGCAAAAAACAGGTATTTAAATTATACAAACAAGAGAGGACAGAGACTGCTTTACGTATGTACAAGGAAATCAACAGGTCTTGCAAAAAGGGCTATTAGACTGGCTAAAATAGAAAATTAAAAATTAGTTGCAAAAGAAAGTAAGACTAACCCTAAAAATATATTAATGGAAAGAAGGAGGGAAGCTATAGGAACATTACAATGTGACACAGGCCGTCTAATAATCAGTGACCAGGAAAAGGCAGATGAGCTAAATAGTTTTTTTTCTAAGGTATACACAATGGAGGTACCAGTGATTGGGACACCCCAACATAAGGGAGCTATACTACCGTCATTGAATAATTGGTTAACGCAGGAAGAAATCCAAAAGAAGTTGGAAAAAATAAATGTTAATAAAGCCCCAGGTCCTGATGGAATATATCCAAGGGTACTGAGGGAACTGGGTTCTGTAATAGCCAAACCATTATATTTAATTTTTAAAGATTCACTCAACACTTGGTCGCTATCAGATGACTGGTGAAAAGTCGAGGTGATACCTATATTTATGAAGGGAGCAGGAGCAATTCCGGGGAATTATAGACCAGTGAACCTCACTTCTGTATTGGAAAAGCTTTTAGAAGGGTTAATAAGGGATAAGAATATGTTTATTTGAACAGGATTATAAGTAGGAGTCAACATGGACCTATGAGGGATAGGTCATGTCAAACAAATCTAATTAGTTTCTATGAGGAGGTTAGTAGGAACCTGGCTCAAGGCAACTTAGTGGATGTAGTCTTTTTGCATTTTGCAGGAATTGCAGTAAATATCTGCTCATGGATCAAGAGCTGGCTAAAAGACAGAATGTAAAGGGTTGTGGTAAATGTAACATACTTTGATTGGACTAATGTGGTAAGTGGAGTTCCACAGGGTTCAGAATTAGGTCCTCTCCATGCTTAACATATTTATTAATGACTTAGAAGTTGAATTGGAAAGTAGTGTCTCCATTTTTTCTGATGACACAAAGTTGTGCAAGGTACTTAAATCAGATAATGATGTACTTTCCCTCCAAAGGGATTTACATAAAATAGACGAAAGGGCATCTAAATGTCAGATGAGATTTAATAAGAATAAATGTAAAGTTAAGCATCTGGGAAGGAAAAATAACCATGCAATTTACAATCTTAATGGAGCAAATATCGGGGTATCAGATACTGAAAGGGATTTGGGAGTACTTGTGGACAACCTAGGTGACAGTGCTTAATGCCAAGCAGCAGCTGCAAAGGCAAATACAATATTAGCATGTATTAAGAAGGGTATAGAAGCAAGGGAAGCAAATATAATTCTGCCACTATACAAATCCCTAGTACGCCCTTATTTGGAATATGGAGTACAATTTTGGGCACCACTTCATAGAAAGGAAATTTTAGAGCTGGAAAACGTACAGAGAATTGCTACAAAACTAATAAGGGGAATGGAGGGCTAGGGTAAGAAGAAAGACTAACCAAATTATGCTTATTTGCTCTAGAAAAAAGGTGTCTAAGAGGAGATATGATTACCTTATATAAATACATCTAGGGTCAGTATAAAGATTTGTCAAGTGAGCTTTATGTGCTAAGGAATTTCCAACTGGCACGAGGACATCCTTTGAGGTTAGAAGTAAAACGATTCCACCTTAAAGAAAGAAAAGGGTACTTTACAGTAAGGGTGGTTAATCTGTGGAATTCTCAACCAAAGGAGGTGGTGACAGCAGATTCGATAGATAACTTTAAAAGGGGACTGGATTTATTTCTAATCAAAAAGGGCATTCAGGGTTATCATGGATAATTATAGAGAGAGTATTGATCCAGGGAGGAATCCCGACAACAGTATCTGGGGTCAGGAAATAATTAATTTTATTTGCCCTTTAAGACGATTGGCTAAGTTTCACTAGGTTTTTTTTGTGTTTGCCTTCCTCTGGATTCAATTAATTAACAACAAAAACCAAAAATATAGGTGCTTAATCAGAGAATGAACTAACCTTAATAGGTTAGATCTCTGGACATGATAAGCAACTCTTAGAGCACTCTTTTAGCTCACTTGTGCCCTTCACAGGGATAAATATCCTGTAGTATATCAGTCTGGTCCCACTAACTAGAGTGGTGAAGCCCCAAAATACCAGGCAATTCTACCCTGAACAGGGAGTTATCAGCTACACCTCACTGACGAGGCCCAATGAAGTCCGAAACATAAGTCTAGGGTTTGCTGCTGGAGCCCATACACATAAACACATGTTTGTGGTTAATGATATGGAGCCTTTTGATTATGAAACTGAGAAGTGTATTTGTTTGCAGGGAATGATATCCACATGGAAGATTTGCACGCTGCGCCACAAGAATTACATTCCAAGTATCTTTTGAAAGAATTGGAGAGATGGAGCAATCTAGAAGTAGTAAACTGGTATGATTTAACTAGTCCAGAGAATTACCTGACACAGAACATAGTCCTTATGGGTTTGAGGATTGAAAAGACGTGTTCTCTAGATATAGGAAATTTTATAGGAATTAAAAAAAAAATAATGTAATATTCTAGGAGAGCTCACTAGAACTCACAAAGGTATTAGTGGAATATATAAAAAGTAACTTAGAAGTTATTAACAAAAATATTAAAGATCAAGTGGAAAAAACTAGAGCCACATATGGGTGTTGTCTTTTATAGACAATTAGATAAATAAATTAAAGATAGAATCAGCAAATTGGAGTGGAAGGTTTGTAAGAGAAAAAAAAAACTTCAGAGGGATAAACATGACTATTTGAACAGAACTATGAGTGGATCAACGGGCTTAGTAAAGAAACAGCATCTAACTAAAATAAGAAATCCATGCAGCACAATATTGGAATCACAAAAACATTACAATAACCGAGAATGTAATATTCAAGATTGGAGGTCTGTGGATAGATTTAAGATACCCAACTATAAACATAAAAGGGAGTATCTATGACTTGGAGATAGGATGCCAGGTAGGAACCATCACCAAAACTATGGAACCACAATAATATAATGTATGCACTCACCATGATTTATTGAAAGGAATCAGGAACATATATCCCACAAGGAATCAAGTAAACACCAACATGTCACTTATACTGACTGGATGAAGGAAGATTTAGAACAACCCTCCACAAGTTTGGGTCCTTTTTTAGTCATGGAGGGGAAGCTCAAGTTGACGGAACCGACACAGATGCGCACCCTGAGGTTTCAATCTTCTCTTCCACAGAGACAAGAAAGAAGTCCAGAAAGAGAAGAACAAGGGGCTGTAGAGGTGAAAGAAGGCTACAGTGTAAAAAGGAACAAATAAAACATAAACCACATATTAAGATATTAAATGTATTTAAAAAAAAACACTCACTCAACATGAGACAGGTGTCCTGGAAAAAGGGGTGTCTTTTTCTCCAGATATGGAACCCAATGATATGGAATTATTTGTGGACATTCATAAGTTTATTAGGAATCTTACTTTAATGAGACATTATGCAAAGTGGAGAAAGATAGTGGTACAACACAAGGATTGATACCCACCAATGATGGAGTCCACTTGGAGGAAGAAGATTTGGAAGTATTGATGACTCAGAATTGGCAGATGAGGATTGTTATTTAGATTAATCTTTGGTCATGAATATGATACAAAGTTGTGCAGCAAGTCTGGTAGAAGAGGGAAGAAATTACATTATAAGACATACGAGTTATATACCTGGTCTTTGAAAAGCTTAGTTAGTGGAGGCTGAAAAGACCTGCACCAAGAAACATGTGAAAAAATTAATATTCCAAATTAAACATGGAGGCTAAATATTATGGAATTGTAAATACAAAGGAATTTGACTATTTACACATGGAACACTCAAAGAGTCCCGTTTTTTATCATCTACCAAAAGTACATAAAAGCTTCTCGAATACACCCGGTAGACCAATTAGATCGCAAATTGGATGTTTCACCGAACATTTATCAGAATATGTAGACCACCATCTACAACCGATGGTCACCTCTCTTAAATCATACATACGGGATACTCCCCACCTTCTGAAGATCTTGCTAGAAAAAGAATGGGAACCCAGCTTTCATTGAGTAACTATGGATGTGTCGGCACTTTACACATCAATTCCTCAGGATTTGGTCACAGCTACCGTTTGACAAGCACTGAATGACTTCAATAATATGTACATCTTACACAGGAATTTTATAGTGGCGGCCACCCAATTCATCCTAGGAAAGAGCTGTTTTCTATTTGAAAGTAAATACTATCTGCAAACTAGGGGTACAGCCATGGGCACCAAATTTGTCCCTAGTTTTGCAAATATTTACATGGGTTCTTGAGAGGAACAATGCATTTGGAATAATAATCCCTTTCGACGAAAGATAATATAATGGTTCCGATTTATAGATGACATTATCTTGATCTGGGATGAGGCGCATGAGGTTAAACTTGAGGATTTCCTCCTTTATGTAAACTCTAACACCTTGAATCTTAAGTTCACTATGAACTCGCATAAACAGGAAATACCGTTTCTTGATGTGTCTTTTGCGAGATGGGAAATGGGGATCCACTCACGACTTTACTCCAAACCACCAGATATGAATGGTCTGTAACATGCTAAAATTGGACATCTTAAAAAATGGATCCACAACATACCATACAGTAATTTTCAAAGATTACAATGAAATTATACTAGGAACAAAGACTTTCAAAAAAGTAAGAAATTGTAAAGAAAATTTATCGAGGAGAATTATCCTATGAGTGTGGTAAAGGATGCATATGACAAAACTAAGGACATAAAACAGACAGACCTTCTTGAAACAAGAAAGAAAAATAAACATTGAAAGGAAATTACAAATAGATTACTTACCAAGTATAGTCCTGCGTCTAAAGAATTATATAAACATTTTAAAAAACTCTGGCCTATATTAAAAAGTGATGAGTTCTTAAGTGATATATTGCCGGATCATCCTATTATTACAAACAAAAGGAATACAAATCTAAAAAACCTACTGGCACCCAGGGAGCTTAAAAATAAATCTAAGAATATGGCATCATCCAAAAATTGGATGAAAAACATCACAGGATATGTAGGTTGCAGAGTAAAGAAATTCCACACAAGTAAATTCCTAAAAAAAAACAGAAAAAGATAAGATCTTCTCCACCAGCAGGCAAAAATCATTCAACATCAGGCACCGTAGTAATTGTAGATCAGACTTTGTTGTGTATGTTATTACGTGTAAGTGCTCAAAACAATATGTGGGGAGAACGAAGAGGGCCCTAAAAACTTGGTTCTGGGAACACTTATGTAATGTAAAGAAAGGCTACCTCAAAAATGTTTTTTTCCAAACATATTGTTAAAGAGCACAATACAAATTTAGATGGCATCACGATCCAAGCTGTAGAAAAAGTGCAAAACCACCATGGGGGTGGGTGGCAATTACTTGTTAAAGCTTAGGAAGATTGAGACTAAATGGATTTATAAGCTAGGGACTTTGAGGTCAGAGGACCTGAATATTGATATAGACCTAGCAGCTTTCATTGAGGATTAGCTTCCTACCCGGTGACAGCTGAATGGTAATATCATGTTTAGGTCTCAGATACTTGTGGCTCCACATGGGAGTTGGCCCACATTACATGAGCTCTTTTCTCCTAATTGTCCATAGGACTTTGCTTAGTTTGGCTGGAGTTATATATAGACATTTATATGGGTATAGATTCCCGCAACCTTGTGCATGTCAAAGGGTTCCTTTAGAGAAAGTCAACTAGTAGATGTATACACTTTAGAGTTGTATTACCTTTCGTGTTGATGTTCTTACCCTTTCCCTCCATCACTCCACTTTTTACTTTTAATTTTTTTTTCATATTCTTTTATTTTATATACTTTAGTTACCTATTGTGACAACACCAATATGAATATACTTTATGTGCTTTTAGCTACTTATTATGTATACTGTATAATATTTATAAGTAAAATGTATATAGGATCTATCATTATTGTTATTTTGATGCATGCTGGTTGTTGTTTATTAATAGTATGTATAGAATTTATATATTATATATTATTAATTTATATTTAGTATTATATAATTAATTTAGTTACTATGTATATGCTTGTTATTTCAATGCCAGCCTTGAATGTGCCTGATCCAGACTGATCTCGGAAGCCAAGCAGGGTCAGGCCTGGTCAGTGCCAAGATCGGAGACCTTATGGGAATATCAGGTTTTTATACCGACATTTGTATGTGTATGGAGAATTCCACTCTATTTTGGTTTAAGTGTAGACACACAAGTTTAATGAATTATGATAAAATGTTTTATTGTTATTTTGAAGTGTAAGTATTGCTGCCCTTCAGGCACCCAAATAGCTGTGATTTCCTTTTAATTATTTGTCTATATTTTGTTTTATTTATTTATTTTCTAGATATAGCTTATGGATGTTGTGGATTGCATGTTTGTATGTATGTATTTTGGCCATATTATAGCAAAGCGGAGGTGTCTGCGACCAACAGATTCGGATCGCAGTGGGTACACAGGATTGGAAACATTAGTGTTAGCTAGCTACTGAGACGACAGCACTCGGAGGGTTAACCAGTTTCCCTTATCACCTAGGCTACTGGGGATGGGCACATATGACATCACTAAAAAAACTGGGCACCCTACACACTAATGTGAAGCGAAAGGGTGAGCAAACACTATACTATTTTGGTAGTGTTAAACCTTTTTATTATAGGTTTTCATTATAAGTACTAGTAACTTGCCCGTCAAAATTGCTGGGATAATATTTTATGTGTGTCTTTTTCCTTCCTCTAGCTCCCCAGTGTTTCTTCCTCCCTCTCCCTCCCCTGTGTCTATTCCTCCACTCTCCCTCCCCTGGGTCTCTTCTCCCCTCTCCCTCCACTGTGGCTCTTCCCCCCTTTCCCTCCTCTGTGTCTCTTATTTCCTCTCCCTCCCCTGTGTCTCCTTCCACTCTCTCTCTCCCCTGTATCTCTCGCCTGTCTTGTGTCTCTCCCCTATCTCCCTCCCCTGTGTCTCTTCCCCCATTTCCCTCCCCTGTGTCTCTTCCACCCATCTGCCTTCCCTGTGTCTCTTCCCCCCTTGTGTCTCTTCCCCATCTCCCTTACCTGTGTCTCTTTCCCCCATCTCCCTAATAGGAGCTATTGTTGACCATTTAATTCAAATAGCAAAGTTTAGAACTGAAACACTTTAATGTAGGCATTGCAACATACTCCTAGATCTCTTCATCTGCTCATGCCAAATCCTACATTTCTGAAATTGACAAACTGAACAACTGCACCTTGTTGCATAATAGAAGAATCCTTCATATTTTGGAGCATAACCTAATTAAAGGATCACTGTATCAACTTTTTTAAGCACAAAGCCTGTGTAGATAATATGATAAACTGTGTCTTTTATTGAGAACAAGAAAAATAAAGAAATCTAAATGATGCATTTTTTCACTTGAATGCTAATCTCTGTGGTTTTTCTATTTTTAAGAGCTAGTTTCCTATGTCCCCCCTCCTCATGTCAGGGAGTTTGGTATGTAAATTGTGTGGGCATGTGTTTCATAGAACCTAGTACACCATGACTTAGCAGTTTGGTTTTATCCATGAAACAAAGGAAACATCAACAACACCTACGTCTGTACAGAATTTATACTTACAAACAAGATGACATAATGAAGCAGCATTCAGTCTGTCTATGCAGTGAAAAGTGATCAAATTATATATAAAAAACAGGCAACTAAATAAAACACATATTATTTGAATAGTCTGAAATAATGCTCTCAAAGGATTATGTTTGAAGTTGAAATCATTTTTTTTTATGCTATGGAAACTATCAAAAAAATGTATAACAGACCTGTAATTGAGTTAATTGAGTAAAAAAGAGAGAATTTAGTTTTTGTGGTTTGATGGTCCTTAGCATGCAGCAGAAAACGTTGTCAGGATGGCCAAGTGCCAGACTCAAGATTTCCTATCTTCCCGTACTTATACCCTTTTCCCAGTATTCCTTATGTTAAAAGAGTGACTTTCCTCAAAAATGTTATAGAGAAATATGAGAAAAATTGTGACTTTAAAAAATATCCCTGGTGCATAACAACTAGTTATAACTTTAGCACTTTAATAATTGGGAATTATTGCAATAATCAAGGATGAAAAATCTAAAAACCCAATTGACCAGATTAATGTAACTTATCCACCACAGGTGCTATGGCTAGTTCTTAGCAGGCTCCAGAATGTGCCTCTATGGACATGTATAGCCAATATAGTTATCTGTGGAATGTTACCGAGTTCCCTTTTTAAGTCCTCATATGGTAATACTAGCTTGCTAATTATTAGACTATTGGGGATACATGGTTAGAAAGGGTTAAACATAACCTAAACGATGTGCAGTAGCTATAACATACACCTTGTATAGTGGTATAGTCAAAGGTGGGCGAACAGTAGTCTCTGGAAAGCAATTAGTTCACAATCACAACTTCCCGTTCTAACACCGTGGACACCAAATGCCTAGATCATACATACAGAAATGCAATTCAATACATGGCAATTATGCCAAAAAACAGATACACCCCACCTCACTATGGATTTTCCTAGGATGCGCAAGTAGCATTTAAACCCAGACGGTCCGTTTCTCCCTTTCGAGGGCTTACTCATGGTCTGTTTATGATTCCTTCCTCAGGGCTATTTAAAGCCATTCCACTTCCTGATTACTGCGTGTGATGTCATGATGTAGCTTGTGTACTTATGCATTGCGTCATTACACATGCGTAGTTACTAATAAGTCCCTTCCAATCTACCTCATAATGAGGCTTGAAATGAATATCGCCCATACTGAGGCTTGAATAGAATGACCCACCACGTTTAGACACTTACACACTATATCGCTGTGCATGCGTGATTGCCGTTCATGCTATCTTACAATTTCACCTCAAAACGAGGCTTGAAATGCATATAGTCCACATTGAGGCTTGGGTATCTTCAATCATATGAAGCTACAATATAGTAATAGAGGCTTATGTGTCAGTAATTATTTGGTACCTAACCTTAAAAAACAATAAATAAAGCAAATGATTGTCTTTTGTGATGACTTGATTAAAACCAACATATATATATATACTAGCGACTTGCCTGTCAAAAAATGACGGCAATGAGATGTGTATGTTTGGAAAGTTGTTTAGTTTGTAATATACATATTTGACACTTGTAAGTATTGTGATATTAAACATGTTTAGTTTTGTAAAATGTTCTCTTGGTGAACAATAAGTCTTAAAGCATTTTGTATTCAAAGTATTAACATTTGAATGTAAGAACAGTTGAACTTTAAATTATTGAGGTAATGGTTTTTTAACATGCTATTTGTATCTGAAGAATTGTTAACTTCAATATACATTGAATCCAGAGGAAAGCAAACAGTAAAAACCCTTGTTGAAACGTACACAATTTTAACATGAACTTTGTAATATATGTAAGTAAGAAACTTGAAAGTATATTTTTTTAAACTTGAACTTTATTATCTGTGTAACTTTGGAACTTGACAAAACATTTGTAGAACTTGGAACATTATAAACAGTAACATAGTGAATTAATTTTTTAACATAATTTTGTATTAAAAGTATTAACAGTTGAATGTAAAAACAGTTGAACTTTAAACTAATCAGTATTGTAAACTCGAGGTAATGGTTTTTTCACATGCAATTTCTATCTGAAGAATCGTTAACTTTAATATACATTTAATCCAGAGGAAGACAAACAGTAAAAACCCTCCTTGAAACGTACCCATTTTTAACATGAACTTTGTAATATATTTAAGTAAGAAACTTGACATAATATTTTTTGAATGCAGAGGAAGGCAAACAGTAAAAACTCTCTTTAAAACGTACCCAATTAAATTAATTCCTTCCTGACCCCATGAACTGTCGATAAACCTTAATAAAGGGAGTAATCTTAACATAACAGACAATATTTACATTGTGTCTTAAAATGTGGTTGAGCTCTTAACATGAACTTTGTAATATGTTGAAGTAAAGAACTTGAAAATATTGTTTTCAAACTTGTAACATTAGAAACAGTTACATAGTTAATTAACATTTTAACATAATTTGTAAAAATAATGCAAGGCAAGTGTTATGTGAGGCGAATCATCAATAAACAGTACTTCCATTAATTATGACTCAATTGTTTATTGTTTTGTATTTTTCAATGCTTTTAAATTTGTTTTGCTTGGGTTTTATTTCTTTACTGAAAAGTTATAGTACTTCATAGTAGACAATGTTTTTAGTAAAAATACGTCCATCTTCTAATAAATCACCTTGACTTTCATTCTTTTCAATGTAAACTTTAATAGCCTGTGGATTTTTGCACTGTGACAACGCAACGTACAATTGACCATGTGCAAATACTGGTTCTTCCTAGAAAATACCCACAGATTTGAACGTTTGACCTTGTGATTTATTAATGGTCATGGCAAATGCCATAATAATGGGTAATTGTCTTCTTTGAAGTATAAAAGGGAGACTACTTTCACTTGGTGCTAAATCTATTCTTGGTATGAAAACACTCTCTCCCTTATGGGTACCAGTTAAAATTTCAGCATTTATAAAATGGTCCTTTAATTATTGAACAATTAATCTTGTCCCATTGCATAGGCCTTTTTTGGGGTTCATATTTCGCAGTAACATGATAATTGCACCTTTCTTTAGCTGCAAAATATGTGGTAGCATTCCAGAAGGAGTTAGTGAGTTTATGAATTCAGTAGAAAAGTTAGCCTGACTTTCATTGTCATCAGCAAGTACAGAATCAGCACTGTGATAATTTCTTTGTGGTGCATTAATTTTTTTAAAGATTTCATTATTGAGGAATAATACATCCTTATTTTTACACGTTAGTATGGCTTTGTTTGGCAAGCTCAGAATATTCCTGGTTATTTATGCTACCTTCAAATATAGCCAATATAATATCTTGGTGACAAATCATATGAGGTGGGATCTCTACAGTGTCGTCAGGTAAATGTGGTATTTTTTCTGTTCTGCCTTCTCCAATTTTAATAAGCCAATCATTGAAATCAGTTTGGCCTTCTGATCTCATATTTTGTTGCAGTTGAAGATGGGTAAAATGTTTCCAGTTCGATTTCCATGTACAACGACAGGTAATGTTAGTCTAATAGCCGCCACATAACAACATTACCAAATGGAAAAGTATTATCCATGACTTCACAAAGCAAACGGTCAATACATTGGAGGGCATAGCATGACATCATTGTGGCCTCATCTATTATAATTCATTTACATTTTTTCAGTTTCTTTGCTTGTAATGATGTCATGCGAATATCTGACACAGAAGTTTCTAAAATAGGCACTGGCAGTTTAAATCCACTATGTACAGTTCTTCCACCTTCTAACAAAAGTGCAGCAATTCCAGTAGTGGCAAACACCATTGCTATTTGACCTTGTGCTCGTACCGAACTCATTAATAAATTATATAGATAGGTTTTTCCTGATCCTCCAGGTCCATAAAGATAAAAATAACGCTCTGTCACCATGTCATCATCTATTGCATTTTTAATGGCATTAAATGCTTGCAATTGTAAGTTATTTAAAGTTGCAAGTCTATCTTCTGTTCTTTCTGCTTGTAGTTGAATGTCATAGTCTTCAAAGTTTATGTCATCTATAAGACCTGGATCAGGCAAATTAAAACTTGCACAACTTAATCCATGAGTTAAAAATACTTCTTGGATTTCCATTAACGCTTTTAAGTGTGCAATGGGTTCATTGTATCGTCGCATAAAGTCTTCAGCCATATTACTTTTAAATGTCTCCCACAAAGCTAATGCATTTGGAGCATTTGAGAAGATACAAATAAATGCAAATTGTTCTCTCATCTGCCGTGGCATTTGACATTGTGCTGCTTCTTCTAAACATCTTTCCCATTCTGTATCATCAGCTAGTAAGTTTCTATGTCTTGCAGCTAAATGGAAGGATTCATATACTATGTCATTAACAGTTCTTAAGTGTTCAAAACTTTGTGCTCCAGGAACATTTAAAAGTAATATCCGTAAGCAAAAACGTTCAACATCTCTTGGACTGACTGTGTAAATTCTTAGGATTATTTTATTGCATCTGCTTTTTCTCGGTCTCCATAATCCATTCACAAAAACATAGTGATATGGAATTTCAATATATAAGAATTGTGTGGAATTTAATTCAAACCATGCAGTTAGTGTAGTGTGACGATCTTCACTTTGGGCCAATGCATTCATTTCATTTCCAGCATGGAAATACACTAAATGTCTTTGTGGCAAATGTACTGCTAATCTATATACTGCATGTGATCTATCATGCATTTCAAATTTTAAAAGCCGCCACATAGCTTCTGGCGCACTGACATAGCGAGCATCTACATGAGATGGAAGTTCATCATGTACTAACTCACTACTTTCAAGGTTGTCTGCACTTTTGACGACTACAGTAGCTGCATCATAGCCTTTGTAAATATATTTGTAGACATATTTAATGGATTTGATGGAAGTGCAGGCTTCTACGTTGATGTGGGCATTGTACTTCATGAGTAAATGTGGATTGTAGGGTACTACATATCTATTGTCAACTTTTTTGCCACGAATAATGGCACTATCTCCTTCTCTTCTTTTATAAAGTGGACAGCCATCACAATTGGCATAGGTTTTGTCTCTATAATCTTTTGGAAATTCTTTGGAACATTTATTATTTTCCATACATGGTGATTGTGGATTTAGCTCACCACAGGGTCCATGAATCATGCAATGAGTAACAATCTCATATAGTCTACCATATAGTTCTGGATCTGGTAGTTCAGCAACAATGACTGCATCCACTTTGTCAGAAGTATCTAATTTATCTTTTTCTTGAAGTATTATCAGAAGATGTGCATGTGGAAGGCCTCTTTTTTTAAATTCAATGGTATATAAATAGGCAATACATTTTGATTACACATGTGGATTACATGTAAATGTAAGAAATAAATCGGGTTTGCCAAATTTGGTGACAATAGCCATAGCATCATTGTACCTTTCTCTCATATTTCGAGGAGATCCTTGAAAGGAAGATGGTAAAATGATGGCTTTGCCAGCTGTCATGTCTCTGCTTGTAGCCATGTCAGCAACATAGTCCATTAGTCCCGAATATTGTTCTACACGTTGTGATGGAGTGCCATTAGGGGTCACAAGAGAGCTCTATAAAACTTCTCCCCTGAGAATGAAAGGAGTTAATTCCATTCAGTTATCAGTGGCTAAATGGAAGCAGCCTGGCTGTGAACTGCCTTTAAAAGCAGCAGAGAGATGGGTGGAGTTTCTCTCACTTAGGCTTGGGCCTAAGAGCCGTGAGCTGTGTGTGAAAGCCCTGGACAGCTCAGCTGCGGGGATCCAGAGAGCTGGGATTTGTGCTGGAGCGAGACAGTCAGGAAGGCTGCGGAGTCCCAGAGTTTGTGCACAGAGAAGACTTCTGTCATATTGGAGATATTCCACTGAGACAGGATTATATGAAGACCCTATCCCTAAGAAGCCGGAAGGAATAAGGGATCAAAGGTTGGTGCCAATGCATGTTATTCTCATTGTATCCAGAGAAGGATTACAAAGGTCCCAGGGAGAAGAAGAGTGCATTGAGAGTGAGAGTAAGAGTTCCTCATTACAAGAGGGTTACAAGGGCCCTATGCTTCACAAACAATTGATAGAAGCTGTAGAGGAAAAGGCAAATAAGAGACTGTATGTTTCCTGGCCACAAGGTGGCGATATAACAAAGATAAGAGACTGTTTGTTGCCTGGCCACAAGGTGGCGATATATCACAAATAAGAGACTGTTTGCATCCTGGCCACAAGGTGGCACTCCCTGTCGCAGATAAGCTGCACAGGATATAGTCAGGGCGTTCCTGAGTATAGTAAGCACGTTTATGTAGGGTTTTATTTTGTTGCTGAATACAAGCACTGTTTTGTTCTGTTTATGCAAACAAATAAAATAGCAGTAAAACTCAACTTTGGACAAGCCTGCTGTGTCTTCCTCCCTGTATAAAAGAGATAAGAAAGTGCAGGACGCAAACCCCGACAGAAGGGGGCGCCCTGCTACACTGGTGGCAGTGGTGGGATCGTGAAGTGTCTGAGTGCAAGAAGACAGCCCACAGTACAGTACAGTGATGGAGGATATACTGAAGGCCTTGCTGCAACAGCAGCACCAGCAGCAACAGCAGCAACTGCAGCAACAGCAGGAACAGCAGCGACAAGCAGAGGAGGAAACAATCCGCATGAGAGAGGCCACAGCTGCTCATCAAGAGTTCACTAGAAAGTGGGCCATCCAGCTAGCCCAGAATGAAGCTATACTGGATAAATATAGAAAAGATTCGGCCAGAGCTAGAGCCAATGAAATTCTTTGGGAGCTGACAGAGGATGATGATGTTATCATATACCTCACCATTTTTGAGCGAACAGCCCTTAGGGAGGCGTGGCACAAACGGTACTGGGCCAGCCTCATTGCCCCGTATTTGACGGGCGAAGCTCAGAAAGCTTATCTGAGCTTGAATGAAGAAAAGAAAGAAAATTATGATGACCTCAAAGCTGAGATCCTTGCCAGAGTTGGAGTTACCCGGGATGTCAGAGCACAAAGAATCAGTACCCAGAAATATAAGAACAAAGAGAACCTGAGTTGTAATAAGGAGAAGTTACAGTACCGAGGGGAAGTCTCACAATTTGGACAGGCCCCTACCTGTCTGTGGGAAAAATCTGATGATAGAAGATGGAATACCAAAGAAAAGCATGCCCATCTCTACCACAGGCCAGAGTATGGGTTCCCTGATGAGAGGATGAGGAAAGACTCCCAGAATGAACAGAAGGCGTACTTTACAGCCAGCATAAAGGCGTTGGGGGTGCAACAAGCTAGCCGGAGAAGTGCTCCTATACTTCAACCACACGAGAAAGGTGCGACTGGCATGACAAGGAGAGATTTCCATCCAAATAATATGGACACCCCATTGGAGCTTGGCGTTGAGAAGTCATTTGGTGATATTATCCAAGATAGACAAGCAAGGAACTGGCGGGCTGACAGAGGAGCCGCCACAGAGATGGCAGGAGCCGCCACAGAGACGGCAGGAGCCGCCACCGAGACGGCAGGAGCCGCCACCGAGACGGCAGGAGCCGCCACCGAGACGGCAGGAGCCGCCACCGAGACGGCAGGAGCTGCTGATGAGAATGCAGAGTGCACAAAAGAAACTGCAGAGACAGTAACAGATATTGCTGAGAAAGCAAAAGAGCCTGCTAGTGCAGACAGAATGGCCTTAGAGGAAGAGAAACGGCATTCTTTAAGGCTCCAAGGACAATTTAAAGTTAAGATTGAGGAGCTTCAGATGAGAGAGCAGGAGATGAAGAAAGAAATGGAATCTGTTATCCAGTCCCAAAACAGGAAGGTTCAAGAGTTGCACAAGCAGCTACATGAAATGGAAGCAGAGAAAAATGTCGCCATGGATAACTTCTCACGTCAGAAGAGTGAGCTGGAATACAGTCGTGAGAAAGAGGAGAGACTGATTCTGGAACTGGAGACAGCAGCACACACAGTAAAAAGACTGGAAGAAGATATCGAATCGGAAAGAGCAGCCCTCGGGAGTCTGAGGTTAACTCTGAAGTTATCCAGTTGCGGATCCTGGACCTTGAGTCTTCACTTCAAGTGGAAAAGGCCAGCTACTCGCAAAGTGCATCCGACTTAGAGATGATAAAAAACCAGTTCAGAGAAGTGGAAGCTGCTTATAACAGAGAAAAGAAACGGGCTGACCGCAATGCGGAAAATCTCAAGGAGTACACACTGTCCCAGACAGGACATATGACGCAGAGCCTGGAGATGTGTCATACCAAACCAGACCGGCGAGAGGTAAAGATGATGCCAGACTATATTCCTGAATGGCGGAGGATGCCTGCATTTGAGGACTACAGAGTGTCCTACAGGAATGATAAACTGATGCCTATTTGGGAGCAGAGGAAGAGTCCTCCCAAGTCTAAGCTGGAAAAAATGGGGGAGAACCATATACAAGAACAAGGAGAGCGCATGGGGGACATCCTGAAGATGGAAGGATTGACCCAGGAAGTAGCTGAAATCACTGCTAGGTGTACAGCCCTCCAAGTACAGATCACCAAGCTAGAACAAGAGAAGAGCTCCACCAATGCAGAACTAGAAACCCAGAGAGCCCGGTTTGATTCTGAGAGACTGCAGCTACAGGGAATAATTACCAATCTGCAGACATCCCTTTCAGAGAACACTGTACAGAAGGAGAGACAAGACCAAGCGGCTCAAACTCAAGAGGAGCAGCTGATTTGTCAAATAACCACATTGAAACTGGAAATCTCCAAGCTGAAAACAGTATTAACGCAAAAGGACAAGGAGCTTGAGGGACTCCAATATCGGGTAGAAGATGAGAAGAGGCAGAAGGAACAGGTGATTGAAGACATGCAAATAAATGAAGAGTCATCAAGACAAAACATAGCTGGACTCAACCACCAAGTGGACAATCTAAGCAGTATATTGAGGCAAACTGAGGACAAGCTAACAAATTTCACCAGAAAACTGGAGAGCAAGGCCCAGCAGATGGTTCAGTTAAGGGAAGAGCACAATAAGGTGATTAGTGAGAGAGAGTCAACTCTTAATGTGTTTAATGAGTACAAATCCACAAATGAACAAGAATTAAACTCTTTAAACCAAGCTGTTGAGACTCTGGAGAAAGGTCTTCAATCAAGTTTTGCCACATCCGAGGAGCTAAAAATGGAAAAATCAGAATTGGCAGCTAAAGTGCAAGAACGGGATGCAACCATCCTTGATCTAATTGCTAAATGCCAGAATCTGGACACTGAGAATGAGGCGCAAAGTAAGACGCACGCAGCCACAATGGAGTCTCTAAAGACGCAATTAATTGAGAAGGACAACCAGTTACGGCTTTATGAACAGAGAATCTCTGGGAAGGAGGTAATGACAGAAGAAATCCTTCACCTAAAAGAACAATTGCTTGCTATGGAAGAGACTGTGAAAAATCTGAAAGATCTCTTAGAGAGTGACGTAAACCAAAGTCTACATAACCTCAAAGAGAACAGTAAGCTTTCAAGCTCAGAGAATTTAGAAAAATCCCCACATCTTGGAAATGATCACATTACTTCATCTCTTGAAAAATCAAACCAAAAAGTACTTTCAAAAGAAGAGCTGCGTAAGACCGATTCAAACAAAACCAGTGCCAAGGATGAAGAGACAGAGAAAAAGAAAGACATTATTTCTAATAAAGAGAGAGCGAGTGTAGGCAAAGAAGCATCTAGTAAAGTTGAGAGTGGTGCAAAGCAAAATACGGAGTCAGCTGTGATAGATCAGCCAGAAGAAGGCAGGGAGACAAAGGTTTCACCAACCATAGCGGATCAGTGTGATACAGAGCAGCAACCTGAAACATCAACAAAAAGGGAGACAAAATCACTTAATACTGAAAAATCTTCTGAAACTGAGAAGAAAACAAGTACTTCAAAAAATAAACATAAAGATAAATTACCTCCCAACGAGAGCAAGCAGACTGACAGAGCAAACTCAGTAGTTGAGTCTCAATTGACAGAGGATGGAGCTGCAACTCCAGAAGTAGAGAAGTCTTCAAAATCAGAGTAGCAAGCTCCAGGTTTAAGAAATAAGCATAGATCTAAGTTAGTTCCTGAAGATGAAAACAGTGGAACAGAAGGGAAGGAAATGACATCGGAGAGGCAGAAAGATGGTCTCAAGTTGACAATCAGGGTCTCCAACAAAAGGAAGAGAGGTGACGCATTATTTGTGGTTTCCGCAGTTGCAGAAGCTGAGGAGCCTGAAGCCAAGGAAAGCATAGGCCGGACATTAAGACGGTCGCCGGGAATTTCACGTCCCTCTGTCAAGGCCGTTGAAGTTGAAGAGCGTAAACCTGAAAAGAAACCCATTGATGAGGAGGACAAACCTACTGCCCAGAAAGCAGAAAAAGATTTGGAAGAAGGGAAACATAAGAGTAAGGAACTCAAGGCAAATCGTTATAAAGATTATGTAAAAGAAACCGGTTGTGAGAGAAATGATACAGCCAAATCGCTCTCTGCAGAATTATCTGAACTGCAGGTCCTATTAAAAGAAATTGAAGAAGGGAAAGTTCTCCTGACGCATGGAAGTGCGTGTGCTAGTGAGCTCAAGAAGATAGAGCAAGACCCAAGCCCATACTGCATAGTTACACCAGAGAATATTATGCCCTATGAAGAGGAGCCCCGTAAACGAGAAGACAAGGGGAAGATAAAGTTACGAGTGAACGTTTTCGGCCTCTCGGCTCATGTAGCTCAACTACATGGTGTTGAGCTGAGGGGGAGGATATGTGATGGAGTGCCATTAGGGGTCACAAGAGAGCTCTATAAAACTTCTCCCCTGAGAATGAAAGGAGTTAATTCCATTCAGTTATCAGTGGCTAAATGGAAGCAGCCTGGCTGTGAACTGCCTTTAAAAGCAGCAGAGAGATGGGTGGAGTTTCTCTCACTTAGGCTTGGGCCTAAGAGCCGTGAGCTGTGTGTGAAAGCCCTGGACAGCTCAGCTGCGGGGATCCAGAGAGCTGGGATTTGTGCTGGAGCGAGACAGTCAGGAAGGCTGCGGAGTCCCAGAGTTTGCGCACAGAGAAGACTTCTGTCATATTGGAGATATTCCACTGAGACAGGATTATATGAAGACCCTATCCCTAAGAAGCCGGAAGGAATAAGGGATCAAAGGTTGGTGCCAATGCATGTTATTCTCATTGTATCCAGAGAAGGATTACAAAGGTCCCAGGGAGAAGAAGAGTGCATTGAGAGTGAGAGTAAGAGTTCCTCATTACAAGAGGGTGACAAGGGCCCTATGCTTCACAAACAATTGATAGAAGCTGTAGAGGAAAAGGCAAATAAGAGACTGTATGTTTCCTGGCCACAAGGTGGCGATATAACAAAGATAAGAGACTGTTTGTTGCCTGGCCACAAGGTGGCGATATATCACAAATAAGAGACTGTTTGCATCCTGGCCACAAGGTGGCACTCCCTGTCGCAGATAAGCTGCACAGGATATAGTCAGGGCGTTCCTGAGTATAGTAAGCACGTTTATGTAGGGTTTTATTTTGTTGCTGAATACAAGCACTGTTTTGTTCTGTTTATGCAAACAAATAAAATAGCAGTAAAACTCAACTTTGGACAAGCCTGCTGTGTCTTCCTCCCTGTATAAAAGAGATAAGAAAGTGCAGGACGCAAACCCCGACAGAAGGGGGCGCCCTGCTACAACGTACTTTATCTTTTTGATATTTTATAAAGTTTAAATTATTGGCCTCAACTTGCAAATAGGAATCATTAATCCTTTGTTGTGTTAGCTTTCCACCACATAAAATTGGATTAAATGCATTTTGAATCTCAATTTGAGCTACTTTAAATTCAAGCATAGAAACATTATTTCGGATTCTGGCTTTAGCATTTGGGTAACTGGGAAGTGTTAATTTTGTTTGCCAACCTGCTTCTCCGTGTGGTAAAAAATGGGATATGTCATTGGATCTAAATATTAATGAATGGTTGCTCCTCATTTCTGGGATATATTCTAATGTCTCTTTGAAATGGTGGTTCTCCTTCATCATTTTGGAACACCATTGCAACCTCATTTGATGTTGGCAAGTTATAACAACGTTTATCAGTATGTCTGTCTCCTTTAAGCACCATATTAACCTTTGGCATTGGTAATTGTTGTCTTTGTGCATGAAGTAGTTGTTCATTTTCTACTTCTGCCAATTTTTTATAAGCTTTACTGTAGGGATTATTGTCCATAATGTTATTTAGCTCTATAAAAACACTGGGTAAGCATTTTTTATTTTCTTCCAGCTGCATACATTGGTCAACAGCTTCCATTGTATCTAGGACATATAGTTGAGCGAATTTTCTTTGCTCTCCTTCCTCTGGATGTATATGGGAAGTGCGATGATAAATTTGTCCTTGGACTTTAAAACAGTAAGAACCATGTCCTGGTACATTAGCAGCTAATGTTGCCCCCATAGATGCAAAGGATATGGCACTATTGTAGGATCTTATTTTGTCTTAAAATTTTTGTAGTTTGGAAAAGTAGGTTCAGTCATAATGTTTTGTAAATAGATTGGAAATTATTTTCTTTGTGGAAGTTTGAACTTGCCTTTTTGACAGAAACTAATAAATTGGCCATCTCTGGGTCTCTGCTGTTTAAAATAATAAGCCTCACAAAACTGACATTGAGTAGTCATGTCCCCACAACTATGAACCTCTACTGCTAAAGACTTGAGTAAAGGAAAATTTGCAAAGCATATAGGAGTTTGACGTTCATATTCATCAGGTGAAATGTCATGTAATGTTTCAACAACAGCTTCTAAATGCTTTGTTTTTTAGTGGCTTTTCTTGGTATATGTTGTATTGGTTTCGGTAAAATGTCATGTAATGTTTCAGGAACAGGTTCTAAATGCTTTGTTTTTTTCGTGGCTTTTTTTGGTATCTCTTTTATTTTTTCTGGTAAAATGTCATCTGATGTTTGAGGAACAGGTTGTAAATGCTTTATTTGCTTGGTAGTTTTTTTTGGCGTATCTTTAATTTTTGCAGCTGATTGTCTTTTGCTTGCAAGTCTTTTGCGTTCTTTTTCTCTTCTAATTTCTTTCTCCTCTGGTGTCTGCTGGTCGGCCCATCTCTCTTGTCTTTCTCTAGTTTGACGTCTTTTCTTCTCTTGTTTGCTCTCGTTAGTAGCCATGTTAATCTGTAAAAGAAAATAAATAAATTTAATTGGCTATATTGAATTTTGGATTTACTGTTAAACATTATTGTCCATAACAGACAAATAAGAGGTAAATCAAAAATGTGTCAGTTATATTTTGTTAAAATTGATTGAATTCCGATTTGGCCATATTAATAGTGCTGTAAATAAGCAGATAACATTTTTTTTTTAAATAAGTTTTTAGTTAGTTTGTGGATAGATGTTTACCAACTAAAAACTTCTTAAAAAAAAAATGTGATTTTTAAAACCTGTTATTTAAACCTGTATTGATTTGGCCAAATTGCAATTGAATGAGGGCCATAGTTAGTGCTTGTTCTTTTTTTTTTCTGTTGACATGGATGCAGAGCAAACATGTTTATTTAGTTTTCTCATTTTTTACTTATTATACTGTACCTTGGTTGAAGTGTGATTTCAATCAGAATGTTTGTTGATCCTCTGTTGAAAGTCTTTGTCCGATCGTCTGGTCCCCTGTTGAAAGTCCTCGTCCGATGGTGTGGTCCTCTGTTGAAAGTCCTCGTCCCGTGGTGTGGTCCTCTGTTGAAAGTCCTCGTCCGATGGTCTGGTCCTCTGTTGAAAGTCCTGGTCCGATGGTCTGGTCCTCTGTTGAAAGTCCTCGTCCAATGGTCTGGTCCTCTGTTGAAAGTCCTGGTCCTCTGTTGAAAGTCCTGGTCCGATGGTCTGGTCCTCTGTTGAAAGTCCTTGTCTGATTGTCTTCACGCAGTATCTGTTGTAAAAGAAAAATGAAAATGTTATTTGATTTGAATGTATTTGTAATAAAGCAAAAATGTCATTATTTTGGTGTATTGTATCTGTTATGGTGAATTTTTCTGCTATGCTGTTTTTTGTGCAACCTTTTAAAAAAAAATTAAATGTATTTGTATATTCCAGTTATTTTTTTTTATACTGTAATTATTAATGTTGTTCTTATTTTGGATATGATTGCAATATTTTTAGCATTATCCTGTTTTGTGTCCACCACTTTTGGAATACAAATATAGACTTGTTTGTAAGTCTTATAGCTTGGTAAATAGTAAATAAGTATATAAATTTACTTTGCAATTTGTTTGTGTGATTTTTGGTACAATCCTATTTGTGTCTACCACTTTTGGTATGCTTATTTAGGCTTCTTTGTAAGGCTTATAGGTTCTTAAACATTAAAGAAGAATATTAATTTATTTCGCTATGTGTTTCTCTGATTTTTGGTACAATCCAGTTTTGTGTCTACCACTTTTGGTATGCTTATTTAGGCTTCTTTGTAAGGTTTATAGGTTCTTAAACATTAAAGAAGAATATTAATTTAGTTTGCTATGTGTTTGTGTGTTTTTATGTACAATCCTGTTTTGTGTCTACCACTTTTGGTATGCTTATTTAGGCTTCTTTGTAAGGCTTATAGGTTGTTAAACATTAAAGAAGAATATTAATTTAGTTTGCTATTTGTTTGTGTGATTTTTGGTACAATCCTATTTTTGTGTCTACCATATTTTGCATACTTGATTTGCTTAATTAGTGTTTCTTATGAAGCTTTAATGTTTTTCTACAGTGCAAATGAATGTTTTTTCTCTTTTGGATATTATGGCAATGTTTTTAGCATTATCCTATTTTGTGTTCACTACTTTTTGGTTGCTGCATTTGTTATATTGGCGGCCATTAAACATATATAGTTCCTTTATTTTTTGTATTTGTTATACTTTACCTTGATTGAAGTGTCGAATGACAGAGTATTCCCTCCTGGCAATCTTAATCCGCCAGTCTTCTTGTAGTGTCTGTTTGAAAAAGAAAGTGAAATGGTTAATTGTATATTTCTTCTTTTTGATTTAGCAAAGCATGGTCTTTTTCAGAATGTAATGTATTTTTCTATCTTACCTCTTCTTTCTTGGTGTTCTTTAAAAGGGATTGTGGTTGACAATACACAGTGCAAATTCTTGAGTGACTCTGTTGATGCAGAGTCTGTTTGAATAGTAAAAAAAGGAGAAAGATTGAGCTTTAGGTTATATATTGAATTACAATAAATTAATGTCATTTAAATATACTTATTTAATTACTTTCAATTAACATTAGTTTGTTTTTGTGCCTACACACATAAATGTGAGTGTGACATGTCACTATACATGATACACATATATGTGCGTGACACATATCACTATACATGAATCATATTTTAATAGTTATTTTTTTTTTTTGTAATGTCATTTAAATATACTTGTTTATTTGGTTTGGATTAAGATTAGTTTGTTGCAGGGGCTATACACATAAATGTGCGTGCCACATGTCACTATACATAAATCACATTTTCATACTTAATTTTTTTTTTTTTTTGTCCTGTCTTGATAATAAAATGTAATATATTATAGCTTGCCTCTCAGTTCTAATTTGCACAATGTATAGTAGGAAATTAGGAAACAATTCTCTTCTTAAGTAACAGCAACAGTTAACTATCCAGTCACTCCGTTCATCACCTGAGTAGAAATGTAGAATTTTCTGGAAAGTAGGCAGTATTTATAAACTTTCAAGTGCCTGAGACCGTTATAACGCAATCCGCATGCGCTATTTGCGTTTCAGCTTACAATTTGCGTTCCATCCGCCATTTTGTGCGTAGTAGTTTTCAAAATAGTGGTTAATATCAGTGTGATACGTTCCGCATAGTATGTATTTCAGCCTTGCGAGTCACTGTAGTATAGTTACGTCTGAAGCCTCGTTTTCGTTTTGTTCGACAGCCATTTTTTCTCTCGCTTAGGGGATTTTCGGCAGTTAAAACTCGTTTTTTTGGACTTAAATGGACGTGTAAATTAACTTTTCGAGGTGCCAGATGCCCCCCCCTTGCTGTAAGTAAGCTTTTTATGTGTTCGTTGAGTTTATTTCTTGTGTTTGTGATGTTTTGATGCGCAGCGTTTTCGGACAGTTTTGCGTGTTGGGAATGGGTCGTTTCGCGGCCGTATTTTTTTGCGATGCGGCCGTAATTTGTTTGCGATGGACGCAGTTGTTTTTTTACGTGTACGACGCAGTGTATTTTTTTTCTAAGTCGTGCCTATGTGTGTTAATTGCGTGTGAGGCGCCTTTGAGTTTTTTTGTTTTTTTTTAAGTCGTGCGCGTGTTAACACAGCCGACGTTTGGACCTTCCACCACCGCTTCGCGAGGGTCCGTATTTGCGGACAAACAACATAGCCGACGTTGGATCGTCCACCACCGCAAATGCGGACCCCTCGCTTTGCAAGGGTCCACATTTCCGGACAAACACAGCCGACGTGGGATGCTCCACCACCGCAAATGCGGCCCGTCGCTTTGCGAGGACCCGCATTTGCGGAGACATTGGGATGCTCCACCACTGCAAATGCCGCCCCTCGCTTCGCGAGGACCCGCATTTGCGGGGAACTGCGTTCGCTGCGCAAGCCCGCAAGCGTTAACAACAACTCATATGCTCACAACTATATATGTGATATATATATATATATATATATATATATATATATATGAAGATTGAGGTAGCTGTGAATGTCCAGTAATCCAGTTGAATAATCAGAGTATTGCAGTGAATAGTGATACCTTTTTTATTGGACAAAGGTATTCATAATAAAGCGACGAGCTTTCGAGAGATAATGCCTCTCTTTATCAAGTCAAAAAGCGATTAAATAAACAATTAAATAATGTGAACCTTTGTGAATGAATCGCTTGTGCAATACAACTACAAACATAATTGCAAAAAAATTAATTATTAATGATGAAATTTGTGTAAATGTATGTGCATTGTAAAGGACTACTAATGTGTATGTGTAAAATTACAATTAAGTGTATTGTATGTGATTATGTCATCATGTTTATATTGTGTCTGTTAGATAACCTATATTGGATATATCCAATTGACTATTTCTGGAGATCTTAGGATGGAATTGATATTTGAACTCATAAATTCCTATGCTACTGGACTTAAGGCCAAAATGCTAAAACCCCTGACTAAACTTCAAAGCGGAGCTCAAATAAGGGACTGAACATTGGAATTAATTCCTTTTAGCTATAAAAATACTGAATAGAAAAATCCTTCATTCAAGCTGTCTGGACTCTATGACCCTCATTCAATTGCAATTTGGCCAATTGAATAGGGGTCTAAATAAGCACATAACATATTTTTTTTAAAGAAGTTTTTAGTTAGTAAAAATGTATCCAAAAGCAAGTTTTTCACTAACTAAAAACTTATTTAAAAAAATATGATATGTGCTTATTTTGACCCCTATTCAATTGGCCAAATTGCAATTGAATGAGGGTCTGTGTGTTCAATAATAAGATCCATCTACTCTCCTTCCGAAGTAAGATCTTGTCAATATCACCTCCTCTCGGACCCATTGTAACTTGCTCAACCACTGAAAATATCATGGTTTCTGGTCTGTTCTGATTAAAATATTTTATGTGTCTGGACACAGAGGTGTCCATTTCTTTTACCACTGTATATGTGTGCTCCAGGATCCTTCTGCCGTGAAGTTTTACCCATGTACAACTTGTGACATGGACAGGTAATTACATAAATCATGTGGGTTGTTCCACAATTTATTAATTTTTTGATGGAATAACTTTTATTAGAGAGTGGATTGATAAACTTCTTCGCAGGCTGAAAAAAAAGCACAGGCCTTACAATGGCCACATTTATATAGGCCTTCTGTTAATTTTAGCCACGTTGATTTTAAGGGCTTTGTTGATTGAAAGAAACTTCTTATTAATTCATCTCTTATGGTACATTTTTTTTCGATAAGTAATACATGCTTAGTCCGCGAGATGAGAATTTAGTATGGGGTCTCCCTTTAAAATGTGCCAATGTTTGTTCAGAATTTCTTTTATTTCTCTCCAATCCTTTCCAAATGACATTATGCATCTGATTTTTTCATCCTCCTTTGGTTCTTTTCTTTCATACAGCAAACTATGTCTATCTGTCTCCTGAGCTCTTCTAAATGCTTTCTTAAGTACCAGATTTCTCACGAGTTCTCACGCTTAGGTATTGACTAATTGGTATGCCTGATTTGACTTGACCATGCAAGGAGAAAGTTTGTTGCTGTCGGTTTTCTGAAAGTGGAGGTATGTACTTTGCCTGCACTATCTTTCATAATATTGAGATCCAAAAAATAAATTTTTGAGTGATCCATTATGTAGGTGAACTTTATGCCCAGTGTATTTGTATTCAATACCTCCATAAATGTTTAAAATTCTTCTTTGTTTCCTAACCAGAGCACCAAGATATCATCAATGAAACATTGCCATGATGCTATTTCGTCTGCAAATTTTGCCATGCCGTCCACAAATACATGCTTTTCTTCCCAAAATCCTAAATATAGATTTGCATAATTGGGTGCGCTTGGCGTGTCCATGGCAGTTCCTCTGGTTTGTTTGTAGAATCAGTTATTAAATAAAAAGAAATTCCTGGTTAAGATAAATTTCAATAGGGAAATGATGAAATTATTCATTTTCTTCTGCCCTCTTGGTTTCGTATTTAAATAGTGCTCAACAGCCTCAATTCCCAGATCACGAGGGATGCTTGAGTATAACTGCTCACATCTATAGATATGAGCATTGTTTCCTTGGGGACAGTAAGGTCATCCAGATGTTTAAGGACATCAAGCGTATCTTTTAGATAGGATGGAAATGCCATTACCATCTAATTTAAATAATCAACAAAATTGCTTATGTTTTCGGTCAAACAGCCATTGCCTGAGACAATCGGACGTCCGGTTACTGGGATTCTCTTTTTATGTACTTTAGGCAAAGCATAGAAAGTTGCTACCACTGGATTTTTAGGTAGTAGATAATCATTGGTGTGTTGATTTATGATTTTAGTCTCCTTTGCTTGAATCAGGAGCGACTTTAACTCAGATTGAAAGTCCTCTAAAGGATTATAAGGTAAGACCATATAGGTCTCTTTATCAGATAATAAATTATCACACATTTTGATGTAATCCTGTTCCTCAAGGAGAACTGTGTTCCTACCCTTATCAGCAGGCTTAATGATGATATTGCTTTGCCTGAGTTATTTTAGGGCTATTCTCTCATTTTCCTTAAGATTTTGTTTTTGAATTCGCATATGTCTCATTAAATGTGTTCATTAAAAAAGGCTTTCATATCCTCGGTTACAAGGTCCAAAAATAACTGGATATTGGCATATTATCTAAATTCTGGTGGGAAATTACTCTTGCGTTTTCTCATTGTTTCCTTTGAGTAATCCTGTTCTAGTATTTGCTCATTAACGAGTGCCATCATTGTTTCAAATGTTTCCACATCCTCTTTGAGGACACCCAGGTTATTTAGTTCCTTTTTCTGCTTTTGAGCAAAAAAAAATTTGAGAGCTAATTTCCTGGCAAATAAATGAATGTCCTTGACATTAGTAAACAAATCAGAACCGTCGGGACAAATGATAGCCCTTTCGTCAGAAGCGACTTATGTGTATCATTTAATTTAAATCTGGATAAATTAATAACTGTTGTTTCTCCTTCATCCAGAGGCCTTCTGTCAAAAACAGTCACTGGTATCTCTATTGGTGTGTTAATATTAACAGAGTCTTGTTTACAGCTTATTTTATCCTTCTTATCTTTTTCTTTTGTAGGGACTCAATGTTTGGTTTTCTAAGCTTCTCATGCTTAGTGTATTACAGACTGTGATTTGATCTCTCCCTCTTCTTTCTTTGTGTTGTTTAAAGTTGTTATTGCAGGCTATTATCAAAGAGAGGGATTTCTCTTGTGTTATGGAGACTGCTGGTTTCGTCTTGTGCGTGAATTGCATCTGCGTTTTTGGACGTGTCCCCTCCCTTAAAAATGCTGCTCTAGAGTAGTTTGATTGCACCCCGATCTCGTGACCAGGCCTGTTGCCGTGTTCCCTAGAGTTTGGCCAGCATGAATACGTCTCGTATGGGTATTCTTTTCCCTTTCTGATGACTCTGTTTCATTTATATGTTTTTGGGGTCTGTTAAATTTCTTTGTAGTCATTAGTATACCTAGCAAATCTCCTCTGTTTCCTTAAGATAAGATCCTTCTTAAATCTTTCAATGTTATTATGCATTCTTGTATTTACATCCATATAGTCCTTATTTTCTTTAAATTTGGAGAAATGTATTTGGCATTCCAGGACTTTCTGTTTGGCCTCCTCTAAATTAGTTCGTTCAGTATCCAGAATTAGATTCATTAGTTCATTAGAACATTTATTCACTATGGCCCTCATTCAATTGCAATTTGGCTAATTGAATAGGGCTCTAAATAAGCACATAACATATTTTTTTAAAGAAGTTTTTAGTTAGTAAACATCTATCCAAAAGCAATCTATTCACTAACTAAAAACTTCTTTAAAAAAATATGTTATGCTATGTGCTTTTTTAGAGCCCTATTCAATTTGCCAAATCGCAATTGAATGAGGCCCCAAATATGTCCATTTAGCTCTGAATTCTTCAGTACAGCAGGTGTGAGTTGTACTCTCAGAGTCTCATTCAATTCCAAGTTGCCCAACTGAATAGGGCTCTATATAAGCACATACAAAAAATTTTCACCAAACTTTTTAGTTACTGAATTTCGATCCAAAACCAAGGTTTTCACTAACAAAAAACTTCTGTCAAAAAAGTATGTTATGTGCTTATATAGAGCCCTATTCAATTGACAAATTTCAAATTGAATGAGGACCTCAGTCCTCTTGGAATTATGTTAGTTTGTATATAGTTTTAAAGGCTTGATAACTCCCAAATTACTTTGATTTGATGCTTTAAAGCCTTGAATAAGAATCTGCAATTTGTTTAGGCAAAGACCCTTTCTATCCAGAGAATGTAGCTTGAGCTTCTTTCATTAACACAGAGAAATCCCAAGAGTTTAAACTGGACTCACATTTTTTCTTTTTAATTCTCAATATACTATATACTATATTGAGTTTGATCTTATTAATAATATACAATATATACTCGAGGGGTAGTAAGTACCATGTCAACAACACTTTGCCTTTTTTCACTTGGATTAAACCAAAAAAAATTGTATATATAAGAAAACAGACCCGTAATTGAGTAAATTGAATAAAAAAGTTAGAGAATTTAGTTTTTGTGGTTTAATGGTCCTTGGCATGCAGCAGAAAAGGTTGTCAGGATGGCCGAGCGCCAGACTCAAGATTTCCTATCTTCTTGTACTTATACCCTTTTCCCAGTATTCCTACTGTAGGTCCTTATGTTAGAAGAGTGACTTTCCTCAAAAATGTTATAGAGATATATGAGAAAAATTGTGACTTTAAAAAATATCCCTGGTGCATAACAACTAGTTATAACTTTAGCACTTTAGTAATTGGAATTATTGCAATAATCAAGGGTAAAAAATCTAAAAACCCTATTGACCAGATTAATGTAATTTATCCACCACATGTGCTATGGCTAGTTCCTAGCAGGCTCTAGAGTGTGCCTCTATGGACATGTATAACCAATATAGTTATCTGTGGAATCGCGCATGCACAGCAATATAGTGCGTAAGTGTCTAAACCGCTGAGTTGTGGTCACCTGGTCGCCAGTCTATTCAAGCCTCAGTATGGGTGATATGCGTTTCAAGCCTCGTTATGAGGTAGATTGGAAGGGCCTTATTAGTAACTACGCATGTGTAAAGATGCAATGCGTAAGTACGCAAACTACGTCATGACATCAGGAAGTGGAAGGGCTTTAAATAGCCCGAGGAAAGAGTCATAAACAGCCCATGAGTAAGACCTCGGAACAGTGAAATGGGCCGCCTGGATTTTCCTGGGATGCGCAAGTAGCATTTAACCCCATAGTGGGGTGGGGGTGTCTCTGTTTTTTGTGTGTAGGTGTATGTTAAAGCTACTGCGCATCATTTAGGTTATGTTTTAACCCTTTGTAACCATGTATCCCCAATAGCCCAAGGATGAGCAAGCTAGTATTGCCATATGAGGACTTAAAAAGTGAACTCAGTAACATTCCACAGATAACTATATTGGCTATACATGTCCATAGATGCACATTCTGGAGCCTGCTAGGAACTAGCCATAGCACCTGTGGTGGATAAGTTACATTAATCTGGTCAATAGGGTTTTTAGATTTTTTACCCTTGATTATTTCAATAATTCCCAATTATTAAAGTGCTAAAGAGAAATATGATACACTATTTCTCTATAAAAAAAATATATATTTATATATATATATATATATATATATATACCATTCTAATGATTTTATTACTAGCTGTTTTACACTGTGTATTGTCACAAAGAACATACCTTGTACAGAACACCACCATATTGTAATTAAAAGTAAACTTAATATATATATATATATATATATATATATATATATATATATATATATATATATATACACACACATATATAGGGCCTCATTCTATTTTCAGCCGCAGCCGTTGCGGGGCCGTAAGGACCGGCCGCAAGCTATTCGGCTATTCTATTTCCCTCCGGCCGGGGATTCCGGTAGGCTTGCGGCCGGTGCCTTGCTATCTCTTGCGGCCGCTCGCGCCGGAGGAAATCCTTTGATCTAAAACGGCCGCAAGGAAATCGGCCGTAAGAAAATCCTATTTGCAATTCAATTGCTCCGGGAACCCTCTCTGCAAGGCTAAAACCGAGCCGCAGCTTACTTGCAGGAAAGAGGTCCCGCTAGCACCAATTAAGCACGAAATATAGCCCAAATAAAGCCATCCTGCACTCTGAGGAGACTATAAAGTGATTTTCGGTGTTAGCAAAAATAGCACAAAATTCCCCTATACTCAAATCCGTAAAATATATATTTTTTAATATACGTCAAATATCCATGTAAAAAGTACATAGGGCTTGGAGCCCCCTTTAGACCCGCCCACGCCGCAGCCGGAAAATAAACAGTTAATTTAAACTCAGGTTTGGGCTGATGTGCAAGCTTGAGAGTGGGTTACTTTTAATCCTCATGTCCCCCAATATGATCCCTAGCATTTACAGAGCTTTACAGAGCTGTCTGGAATTTATTTTTGACTTTTTAGATTTCAGAGCTTACGGCCGGTTGCAAGATTTACGGCCAGCCGTAAGAGGAGATCCTTGCGGGGCCTTTTAATTGAATTGCGAGGTAACGGGACCCCCGCAAGGAAACGCAGCCTTACGGCCGGTTTACGGCCGATAATAGAATGAGGCCCATAGTATATAAATAGTACATTTGTGTTCACATTTGAACATCTAAAAGAAGTTAAAAAAACTTGTTTTATGCCCAGAATTCTGAGAAATACAGTTATTAAACTGCATTCTGGGAACCTTAGCAGGGACATGCAAATGTGCCCACACAGCTTTGAGCAAAGCTAAGATTAGATTATACATAAGCTAGGAAGTCCACCCACATACAGCTGTTTCAGGGTTCCTTAGCTTGTGTAGTACAATTTTTGAGGAGTTGTTTACCACAACAATCATTTAATTTATGGTGGGCAAAAGCGCGATAGAAGCCCTCCACCGTATAGTAGTACAGTAAATAAATAGTACATTTGTGTTAATATTTGTACTTCTAAAACAAGTTAAATGGTTATGGATTGCAAGAGCGAAGCATTTGTGGGCACATTTGCATGTCCGTTCCAAGTTTCCCAGAATGCAGTGTAATAACTGTATTTCTCAGAATTCTGGGCACAAAACAAGTTTTTTAACTTGTTTTTGATGTTCAAATGTGAACACAAATGTACTATTTATTTACTGTACTACTGTACGGTGGAGGGCTTCTATCGCTCTTTTGCCTACCATATATTAAATGATTGTTGTGGTGAACTACCTACGCATAAGGTCCACTACTGTACGGTGGAGGGCTTCTATCGCTCTTTTGCCTACCATAAGGTCCACAACACAAGCTGGGATCCCGCTCCACGCTGATGATAGCAAGTAAGCTTGAAACAGCTGTATGTGGATAGGATTCCCAGCTTGTGTATAATCCAACCTTGGCTTTGCATAAAAGGTGTGTATATTTAGATAATATAAAAGAGGGAGAACGTATCAAATATATTGATAATATACATATGCATGTTCATGTAATAATTGTATAATTAAACAGTTAAACTGTATATCACACTTGAAATGTTTTAACACCTTCCTGTGTTTTAGAACATCTGTGCTTCCTGTCTCAATTGTGAAGTGCAACAGGGATATAGATATATGAATATCTTAATATTAAATGAAAATGTTGTGCTGTAATTTATTAAGTATGAACATTATTTTTTGGGATGGGCAGCCATTGCCTTAAGTCAACAGAGAGGGCTTTTGTGAATTAATGTAAATTATTTATTAATAATACAGTAAAATGCTTTTTCATGATTCATTGCAGCATTAGAACAAAATCCAGGAAACACTAAAAAAAATAGCTAATCTTTTTTTGTTGGTTATTTCTATATACTTTTCTATATATTGTATAATAGCCGCTACCACTAATTCAAATTCAGGCATAAATGTAAAACCGTAAATCAATCCTAGAAATTAAAAAAATATATAATATATTACTTAATGATAATATATTACTCATTTTAAAAAATGTAGATTATATTTAGACAGAACTAAGCAATTATTGCAATTATAATCATACAACAGATGTATCCCCATCTATGGTGTGGGCTGCGTATATAAGGGCATTATAATGCAGAAATTCAAGAATAAAGAGAGAAAGAAAATCTAAATATGAAAAAATGAAAACCCAAAGATTTGGAACAAGACAACCAGGAGAAAACATACAAAAAGGATTATGTAAAATTAAAGATATTAGAACTAAAATAATTTTTTTTTTTTAAATAGAAGTGGATTGCTCAAATAATTGGTTGAAGCGTATTTTCTGTGATAAAGTTAATAAGCCAGATACTCCATTAGAATGGAAAATTAAAGGAATTTACAAGATAATCTAAAATTCTAGAAATCCACACATTCAAAGACCATGAGCCTCATTAAATTCGGAGGCCGCAACTCGATCTGAGTAGGACGTATGTCTGCGGCCTGTTGTCAGCCCGCAGCGGCTGCAACTTATGGTGCTATTCAATTGGTAGTTTGCTTGAACATGATTGCTGATGAAAGGCCGTAACTCGCGGTTAGAAACAGACAATCTAATGTCGGTCCGATCATGACTCGTGGTTCAAGCCCGTATGACTTTGAAATCCAACCTTCATTTTTCATTGAAGTCCTATGGGCTTGAACCATGAGTCACGATCGGACCCACATTCCAATGGCTGGTTCTAACTGTGAGTTACGACCTTGTGTCAGCAATTATGTTCAAGCCCGTAGGACATTAATGAAAAATGGAGGTTGGGTTTCAAAGTAATACGGGCTTGAATAATGAGTTACATTTATATAATGCAATATTGATAAAGCCATAGATATGATATTCTATTACATGCGAGTTCCATTATATGTATTAACACATTGATTGCCAGGATCAATAAAACACAGAAAGTAAACATGAAATCAAGTATTTTTTGGCCCGATTTGCGATCTTGAGAATGGTGTGCTATTAATTCTAAAACCTAACATCACTTTCACTTAAAAAAAAAAAAAGTACAGTAAAGTGTTTATATATGCATTTACAGTGCCCGTACATGTCATTATGCTCTTGGTGAGACCTCCTTGGTACCAGTAACTTGTGGTTCGCGGGTTTGACGCAGTGGTTATAACCCCAGGGGGATTTTGAGCAATAGCGATTTGCGATTTTAGCGTTCGCAACTCTTCGCAATGGATCGCAATGAATCGCAGCCCAGAGCCCATAACTCAAACGGAGCCTGCAAAATTACGCCAATTGAGTAGTAAAGTAACTTGCGGGCTCCATTTCTGAGCCCGGATCTCCCGAAAGCCTCAATTGAATGAGGCTCCATATCACACATAATATAGTTAATTCAGTTAAAATCAAAAATGAAAAATTAAATTTTTTATCAGAAATGATATCAAGCTGAAAAGAAAACAAGCATAAACAATATAACACAATTATCAAATGATTCTGGATCGCTATCTTGCTGTGGTTGACGGGCTTGTGTACTTCACTGAATCTGTGAAGGCCATCCAAGAAAGCAGGTCATAGCAGAGGATTTAGATAAATCACTGTCCACTGGAGAAGGAAATGTCAATGCCTTCCAGTATTTTGGCTAAGAAAACTTTATGGATAAGCACAATCGGAATATGAGCACCTTGAGTCAAAAGGTGCATACCAAATTACTGGGGGAAAAGCAGAGAGAGAAAAGTAGCACCAGATCTAATGAATTGGTTGGGGCAAAGTCACAAGAACACCAAGCTGCACATATGTCTGGAGGTGAAAAGTTTTCTGCAAAACAGCATAGGTGCCTGGAACTTTTAAACTGCACATGGTCAAACATGAGATGGAAAGATTAAACATTGATATCTTAGGAATTAGTGAACTCAGATGGACTGGAATTGCCCATTTCACATCAGTCAAGAATCCTGCAGAAGAAATGGAGTAGCACTCATAGTCAATCAAAACAGTACTCAGTTACAACCCAATACATTATAGAATGATTTCAATTGGAATTCAAGGCAAACCATTTAATAGTGATCAAAGTAAATGCTCCGAACATGTATGCTAAAGAGACTGAGGTTGTTCAATTCTACAAGGATATTCAGCACCTCCTAGATATAACATCAGGAATAGATGTTATTCCCAACATAGGACATGGGAATGTTAAAGTGGGAGATCAAAAGACACCTGGAATAACTGGCAAGTTTGGTATTGGAGTACGAAATGAAGCAGGTCAGATTAGTTTAATTCTGTCAAGATAATGCTCTGGTCATAGCAAACACCATCTTCCAACAGCCTAAGGGATGACTCTACATCAACAGATGGACAATATAGAAATCAGATTGATTATATATGTTTTAGCCAAAGTTGGAGAAGCTCTGTAGACAACAAGACCTGGAGCTGACTGCGGATGATGCTTCATGAGCTTCTTATTGCAAAGTTTAGAATTAAACTGAATGAAAGAGGGAACCTTATCAGACCATGATGATAGAAAATAAATAATATCCCTTGTGAATATGCAGTAGTGGTAAAGAATAGATTTAAGATACTAGGCATGGTAGACAGAATCCTAAAAGAACTTTGAACAGAAGTTTTTTGACATTGTCCATAAAACAGCAACAAAGAATATACCCAAAAGAAAGAAAACTAAGACGTTAACTTGGCCATCTGATGAGCCTTTGAAAGTAGCCCATGAAAGAAGTAAAGTGAAAACTCTTGGAGATAGGAAAATATCTGTACAAATGAATGCAGAATTCCAGAGGATAGCAAGAAGAGACAATGAGACATTCTACATTGTGTGATTTAAAGAGACATAAGCTAACTGAATGGGAAAGTGAGGAGATCTCTTCAAGAAAAGGACCTTTCAAACCAAAGTGGACAAAAATGGTAGGGACTTAACAGAAGCAGATCATATCAAGAAGAGATGGACAAACTATTTATAACCTCAATAGTGTGTGCAATGAACTGGAGCCAGATATCTAGGAGAGTGAAGTGAGATGGGCCCTAGGAAGTCTTGCAGATAACAAGGCTACAGGAGTTGATGTAAACACAGCTGAACGGTTTAAAATTCTAAAATGATGCTGTAAAAGTATTGCTTGCATAATGCCAACACATTTGTAAAAACAGTGGCCAATAGATTGGAGGTCAGTCTACTTCCCAATTTAAAAAAAAACAGTGCCAAAGATTGCTCAAATTATTGAACAATTGCACTCATTTCATATGCCAGCAAGGAAATGCTTAAGTTCTTGCAAGTTGGCTCCAAGAATATTTGGACTGAGAAATACCAGATGTGCAAGTCGGATTTCTCAGAGGCACAAGAAATCCTATTGTCAGTGGTTGCTTGGAAATCGAGTAAACAAGAGAGTTCCAGAAAAAACATTTACCTTTGCTTCATAAACTATTTTAAAACATTTGACTGTGTGGCTTACAATAACATGTGGCAAACCGTCTCATCTGCCTCCTCGTGATTTTGTATGTGGACCAAGAAGCCACAGTCAGAACTGAGCACAGCACAACAATATGGTTCAAGATAAGAAAAGAAGTGTAGTAAAGTTGTATATCTCCATCTTATTTATTCAACGTATATACTGTGAAAAGTTATCAATCTCCATTGAGTTTGTGACCATATTTCCAGAACTTCGATGGAAGAACACATTTCCAGGAAAATCTTATGATTTTCCAATTGTTACGATAATATATTCACCACTTTTAAAAAAATAATACAGCAAAACAAATCAAAGAAAACACCATTAGAGGTCCAAGTTACTGCTCTTCTTCAAAACGAACATTAGCTCCAGACTTCTTGATGTGTCTTTCTCCCAGCTCCACTTAGATGGCACACTTGTCTCTGTGTTTCTCTTTTTCTAGCTCCAATAAACAGCACCCATTCCTGTGTGTGGGTCTTTCTTCAACTCAGACTAACTCTGTACACACTCCTCTGAGTGTCTATCTTCAGCTTCAAGTAAACTTTGCCACAGTCCTCTTCAGTGGCTGTAGGCCCCAACACAGCCTCTGACTGTCAGCTGCAGGAAAAAAACAGCCCAACCAAATGTCAGCTCTACTCAGCTGTAGCCAATGAAACTGCTCAGGTAAGTTAACTCTTTTAGACCTTCTGGGGAAAGTGAACTTTTGTAAAGTATGAAGCTCACACATACCCCTTGTATCACTCTGTCACAATGCAGAATATATCATACATAAGTCTGGGCTGAACGAATCCAAAGCTGGAATTAATATTGCTGGTAGAATTATTAAGAACCTCAGAAACACAGATGATACTATTCTGATGGGTTCACTAGAGAAAACTCTGTTTCTGGCAAAGATTGAAGGCACACAAAGAAGGGGCATGGCAGAGGCGGTAATGGCTAGATGAGGTCATTAAATCAATGAGTATGAGCTTAAGGAAGCTCAAAAGGGCAGTGGCTGACAGATGTGACTGGCGTGCTGCAGTCCAAAGGGTCATGGAGAGTCAGATACTACTGACTAAAAAACAACAAAAGTGTGTTTACGCAGTGAGTACCATTCTACAGTACTGCTATGGAGAATAAGGCGATTCAGACTTGGAGATTCATGTGAGCCTGATTCAGGCGCATGTAAGGGCTAGAGAGCTCTAGCCAAACTCCCTTGATATGATTCAGTTAGTTTTACATGCTTCTTTTTTGAGCCATGGAATAGCATCTTGTACTTAGGTTTTCAAAGCCCCTGGATTTCCGAGAACAGATAATCTTAGATGTTACTGCAGTAATGCAATGGAGGCCATACTACTTAGAATACATGTTATTGCATTATGACAAGAAATTGGTCTCTTGGATCAATAGTTACAATACAATAACAAAATATTAGAGCTTTGTAAACAAGCATAGTGACTCCCAGTTTTGCATATAGTAGTAATTATTATATTTTGCACATTATCAAGTGTGTTTGTTTTTCAAAAAGTGCATATTGTAAGTACAGGACTGTGGGCTCTAAACCAATCCTGACAAATGCAATTACGAGTGCTGTAGTAGCACAGAAAACTCTACCTAGCTAAGCTATTCTCCCACCCCTAAAACACTGCGAGAGAACTTAACTATGACACCAAAATCCTATGCTAATACAATTTACAATTTCACAAACCAGGGCAGTGACGTAACTGCAAAAAAATGAAGAAAATATTACAGGTACCAAACATCTCAGGTAACACACAGCCCAGTACTCATGGGGTTAATACACATCAGGAAACCACATTGCCTAGAACAAATACTCTAATGCAATGTCTATATATATATATATATATATATATATATATATGTAGTTTAATACTAAATATACTTGTTTTTATATATTGAAGTTATTATTACAATTGTCACATCTATTTAATGTTTTAAAATTAAAATAATTACAAGATAATATATTTTTATATGAAATGTATTACATTTCCTTGCCGCGGTTACAGACATTGGTTTTGCTCATTATAATAATCACTAGCGACTTGCCCGTCAATAAATGACGGTCAATAACATTTTAATGCTGTGAAAACTGTTTGCCACACAATATCTCTGACATTCTTAACTTTTTTTTATTATGTACAAAGAAAAATAAAATTTTGAATAAAACTTTTTTATTTTTTTAACTTCCAACTTGTATTTCACCAACAGGTATAGAATTTTTTTTTTCAATATTACCTCTTTTAATTGTCATACATTGAATAACAATATAACAATGTGTAAAGTTTTCATGAATACATATTGTAAACCATAACATAAAAGTTTGTAACATGCAACTTGTTTTTTAAACAATCTTGAACCTTTCCTTTTAACAATACTAACATTTTGAATTGATAGTTATCCATGAATAACAGACGACTATGTCAACTTTCTGTTAAGAACTATTTTGAACAATGAGATGCTTTGTAAAATTCATTTTTGTTATAGTAAATTTGCATTGAATCCAGAGGAAGGCAAACAATAAAACCCCCCATTGAAACTTGGCCAATTGTATCAAAGAGCGAAAAAAAAAAAAATCTCCCTGACCCCATTAACTGGTAAATGGATTACTCCCTGAATCAATACTCTCTATTTAAATTATACAATTTAATGTATTAACAAATTATGAAACTTTTAGTAACATAAATCCTTGACTATATACAATATACAATGAACCAACTTTCCACAACTTTCAAAATACAATGTTAACATGTGATATAGTAACATAAAACACCTTCAAGTTAAAGAAAATTCCACCTAATTGTTTTGTGGGGCCAATCATGTAAAAAGGTAACTTCTTACACATTCCAAACTGTATAACCACTTTTTACTGTTGTTTTAATTTTTTTGTTAATTTTTTGTGTTCTTCTTGTACTTGGCACATAGAGTTTCCTAAATGAAATAGTGGTCCCCCATTTAAAGAGTCCCAGAGAGCTAACATTTTGTCCTGGAAGTAAAACCACTGTTCTCTATGTTTTTTTGCCATTGTATAGAGTTTCTTATTGAAATAGTGGTCCTGTAAAATCAGTCCGAGTAAAATAAAATGTTGTTGTTGAAATGAAACCACTGTCCTCTATATTTACAGCACCTCATAGTACACAATGTTTTTTGTAAAAACGCATCCATCTTCCAATAAATCAACCTAACTTGGGTTTTCTTCATCATGTACTTTAATTTCCTCTGGATTATTGCATCTTTAAAATGCAACATATAGTTGACCATGTGCAAACACAGTGTGAGGAATTGACTGTGCTGGGGTTTGAACCCTGGTCCCCAGGCTGCTGAACCTCTTCCCTACCACTGCGCCAGCCTGCCTTTGTGAATTTCCTTGAGATCTGATAAACCTTGACTCTGCTAGCAATAGTATCAGTGACTAGTCTCTTCAGCTGTGTCTGGTCAGGTGTCTGGTCCTTTGCCTATATAAGGCACTTCCTGTCTATGTACCTTGCCAGATTATTGTGGTTCCTGTTCCCTTCAATAAAGCTTGTTCCTGTTTCACCTACAAGTTGCTGAATTGGATCATTGCTGACCTAGGCTGCTGGTCTCCAAAACTTTGTGATTCCTATATCATTACACACAGGTTCAAAAAAATACCCACAGAGTTTGTCCTTGGGATTTATTGATGGTCATGGCAAATGCCATGATAATGGTAAATTGTCTCATTTGAAGGACAAAGGGCAAACCACTCTCACTTGGAGCCAAATCAATTATCGGTATAAGAACTGGTTTGCCTTTATGGGTACCACTCTCAATTTCTGCATGTATAAAATGATCCTTTAAATCCTTCATAATTAATCTGGTCCCATTACAAAGTCCTTTTTTGGGATTCATATTTCTCAATAGCATGACAATTACCCCTTTTTTAAGTTGGAAAACATGTGGTGGCATTCCAGAGGGAGTTAAAGAATTAATTAATTCCATAGTACAGTTTGCTTCACTATTTTTGTCATCAGCCAGAACCAAATCTGCACTGTAATAGTTTTTTTTTGGGTGCATTGATTAATTTTAATATTTCGTTGTTTAGAATCAAGGCATCTATATTTTTGGATGTCAATATGACTTTGATTGCAATGTCTGAGTAATCCTCGTTATTGATGGTATTGAGGAAGATTGTCAAAATTAGTGCTTCTTTTGAAATCATTTCTGGTGGAATTTGTAAATCATCATCAGGTAAATTATTTATTTTTGGCTGTTTTCCTTTTCCAATCTGAATGAGCCAATCATTGAATTGACTTTGGCCTTCAGATCTCATATTTACTTCTAATTTAAGGTGTGTATATATTTTCCACAGCTTACTTCTTTTTATAAACATTTTGACAATGTCAGTCCGATTGCCATGTGGCACCACAGGTAATGTTTGCCTGAAATCTTCTCCTAACAACATACCCTTTCCACCAAACGTCAAATCATTAGCCATAACTTCTTTTAATAATCGATCAATACATTGCAGGGCATGACATGACATCATAGTTGCCTCATCTATTATAAGTAATTTACTCTTGTGCAATTTTCTGGCTTGTAATGAATTCATTCGAATATCCGACACTGATGTTTCCAGAACGGGAACTGGCAGTTTAAATCCACTATGCACAGTTCTACCACCTTGTAACAAAAGTGCGGCAATTCCAGTGTTTGCAAATGGCAGTGCTATTTGACCCTGTGTTCGAATGCAACTCATCAACAAATTATATAAATAAGTTTTTCCTGATCCACCAGGGCCATCCAGATAGAAATAACACTTTTTGAGCATGTCATCTTCTATTGCATCTGTGATGGCGTTAAATGCTTCCAATTGCAATGCATTTAAAGTTCCAATTTTTTCTTGGGTTTTTTGGTATTCAATCTCATTGTCATACTCATCAAAATTAATTTCATCTATACTTCCTGGATCAGGCAGATTAAAATTGGCACAATTTAATCCATGACAAAGAAAGATTTCCTGTATTTCATTGTAACGTTTCAAGAAATCTTCACACATATGTAGTTTAAATGTTTCCCACAAAGTTAATGCATCTGGTACATTGCAAAAAAAACAAATGAAAGCAAATTGTTCTCTCATTTGCTTTGGCATTTGACATAGTGCTGCTTCCTTGAGACATCTCTCCCATTCTGTATCATCTGCCAGAAAGTTTTGATGTCTTGCAGCTAACTGGAAAGTCTCATAAACTATGTCATTGACATAAATGTTCATAACTTTGTGCACCGGGAACATGTAAAAGGAGTAATCTTAAACTGAAACGTTCAATGCCTCTTGGACTGATGGTATATATTCTTGGGATAATTTTATAATTATGTGTCTTTCATTGTCTTCATTCACCATTTACAAATACATAGTGATTTAGAATGCCAATGTATAAAAATTGTTTGGCCTGAGTATCCTGACAATTTAATTGAGACCAAACAGTAAACGTTGTTGCTCTATGTTCACTTTGTGCTAAAGCATTTGTTTCATTGCCTGCAGTGAAGCAAACAAATTGACAGCTAATCGATACACAGCATGTGACCGATCATGCATCTCAAATTTGAGAATACGCCACATTGCTTCTGGAGCACTTACATAGCGACCATCTAAATAAGATGAAAGTTTGTCATGAAAAATGGGATTGTCTTTTTCATTTTGTGCACCTTGCACAACAGTTGCTGCATCATATTCTTTATATATATATATATATATATATATATATATATATATACACATATTTGATGGATTTGATAGAAGTGCAAGCTTCCACATTGATATGTGCATTGTACTTCATCAGCAAATGTGGATTGTATGGAACCACATTTCTATTATCGACCTTTTGGCCACGGATAATAGCTGTTTGTCCTTCTCTTCTTTTATACAATATATGTATCCATCACAATATGTATCCATCACAATTAACATAAGTCTGCATTTTAAATAGTTTTGGAAACTCTTTTATGCACTTTTTATTTTTCATACATGGTGACTTTGGATTGATCTCTCCACATGGACCTGTATCATTCTATGAGTTACAATCTAATAACGTTTGGAATGTTTCTCTGGATGTGGCAGTTCAGCAGTAACTACTGAATCCACTCTGTCTGCTGTATTCAATTTATCTTTTTCTTGCAAGATTAAAAGTATATGTGCATGTGGCAAGCCTCTTTTTTGAAATCCAATAGTATAAACAAAAGCCACACATTTTCCAAATACGTCTGCTTTAGTTATATCATGTTAAAATGACAATGGAGGTAATAATCATGCAATAAGGATCTTATTAATCTAGTGGAAGAGATAGGGATATACCTCAGTGTAGTATGATAGAGTTACAATGTAAATAGTACCCAAGTTTTCTGTTGTGATTCTGCATGAAAACTATAGATATCCCTCTGGAATAATGGGGAATAGGAGATTGACTCCACACATGGAAGAAAGATATAACATACTGGATATCAAAACATGTGGAGCCATTGATATATAGTGAATTATATCTAAAGATATATCATCACCCCAGATTAAACTGGCTAAATAGCATACACATACTAAATATATGCAATTCAGACATAAATATGCAAAGTAATCGGAATTTGCTTCTGGTTGTAATTTTGTGGGATTTGTCATACCAGACTTATACATATTGCCCCTTCACTTGCTAACAAAGGCAAAGGGTAACCATGACTACTGACCTATTATAAATAGGAGGCACCATTGAGGAGATCGCCTTCCCCCTTTGAGAAAGTCACTCCCACGTGACGAAACGTGCGTCAGGGCAGCGTCTGACGTCAGACGCTAATTTTGTAACAAGCAAGCGCTTCCCATGTAGCTGAATGCAGCTCCGTGATCTCTAAGTCCTTACCAGTCATACAACTGGTGCTTTAGCCCTAGCACACGGTAGTGTCCGGTGCTAAGTTCAAACAAGCAGCGCAGACCGATATATCACAGGACGTTGTAACTAGACCTCTAAGTCCTTGTCAGGAATATATCTGGTGCTTGAAGTGCAGCGTACGGGAGAGCCCAGTACTGAACTGTAACAAGCAGCATAGACTGTTTTAAACAACAGGACGCTGCAAACTAGATCCACACTGAGCAATAACAAGCAGCATAGACTGTTTTAAACCACAGAACGCTGCAAATTAGATCAATGCAGACAATAATGTGGATATAAAGATAAATGCCATCTTACATATAAATGGTGAACTACTTTGTATATAGAGCTGTAAATTAGATCAGACACAAATATTATAGCCAACATATAGAAGGGCATGATAAGCCACCAGATTGATGTATGGACTGGGAATTTGTAGGACTTACTGTTTTGGATATAAATATTAAGTAAAATCTCCCAGAGAGATATATACGTATATACACACCAAGGAAGCCAAGCTTTACAATTGTAAAAGCACCTCTCAAGACATAATAGAAGAGATTATAACACTGAATTTATCTCTCAGTAACTGGTCTAGGGTGCAATATAAAGGGAGTCAATATTAATTATTTTTAAGGAATCATTTCCTATTCCCTTGATTTTAAACAAGTTTTTAATCGACGTTGTCTCCAAGTAATTAAATAAAGATTTATTGTTTTGATTTCTCTGGTTCTTTATTATTACATATGAATAGGTGTTATGCACAGAGAGAAATAATAACTATTATTTCCCAACACTACAAAGAATTTAGTTATATCATGAATTAATGAATTGAGTTTTATTTTGAATACTCTTGCCACCAAATCTGGTCGGTCAGAAGTAGTTTGTCCAAGCAGTAAATTTTCTTTGCTCTCTGGCCATTGTGGATTACATGTAAATGTAATGAATAAATCTGGTTTGCCAAATTTAGTGACAATAGCCATGGCATCATTGTATCTTTCTCGCATATTGCAAGGAGATCCTTGGAAAGAGGATGGCAAAATCATTGCTCATCCAGCAGGAATGTCTCTGTTTGCAGCCAATTCAGCGACATAATACATCAATCCACAATATTGTTCTACTTGAAGCTTGTTTTGCTGATATTTGAAAAAATTAGATTATTTGCTTGGACTTGTAGATATGAATCAATAATCCACTGTTGTGTGAGTTTACCCCCACATAAAATAGGATTATAATGGTCGTGGACAGCAGTTTGTGCCACTTTATATTCCAACATGGAAATATTGTTTCTAACACAAACTTTACTATTGGGATAACTTTGCAACTGCAATTTTGGTTGCCATCCTGGCTTCCCATTTGGAAAGAAAATGGGATATGTCATAGGATCCAAATTACTGCTTAAAATATTTATGTTTATAAAAGGTTGTTCTTGATTGCGTGGATATATTCTAATATCCCTCTCAAATGTTGTTTCCCCATCATCATTTTTAAATACCATGGCAACCCCACTTGCTGTTGGTAAATTATACCATCTTTGATCAGTATGGTGATCTCTTTTGAGAACCATATTTACTCTTGGCATTGGCAGTTGATGTCTTTGCGCATGTGCCAGTTGTTCTTTTTCAACCTCAGCTAATTTTTTGTATGCTTTACTATATGGGTTGTTGGCCATAATGTTATCAAGCTGTTCAAAGACTATGGGTAAGCATTGTTTATTTTCAGGAAGTATCATTTGTTTTTCAGCAGCTTCCATTGTATCAAGTACATATAACTGTGCAAATTTCCTTTGTTCTCCTGATTCTGGGCGTAAATGTGAAGTCCAGTGGTATATTTGTCCTAGGACTTTAAAACAATAAGGACCATTTCCTGGGACATTTTTGGCTAATGTTGCACCCATTGAAGCAAATGAAATTGCATTGTTATAAAGCTGAATGTTTTTCTTAAAATTGGTGTAATTTGGAAATGTAGAATCACTCATACTATACTTTTTAAATATTCTGGAAATGTTATGTATGTCTTTCTGGAAGTCTTACCTTTCCTTTCTGACAGCAACTAATAAACTCTCCATCAGTTGGTCGTTCTTTGAGAAAATGATAGGCCCCACTAAACTGACAAACCACATTCATTAATCCACAATAATGAGTGTCTACTGTTAGTGCTCTAAATAAAGGACTATCATGACCTTCCTCAATATAGATCTCAGTTGAATTTTCTATATCTACATTGGTGTCATCTCTATCAACATTGGTATCAGGAGGCAAAATAGGTTCATTAGAGTATGTTTTGCAGACATTTTTTTGTTTACTTTCTCTTTTCTTTGTATCTCCAGTAAACTCATTTTGTTTTTTTTAGCCATTTTTTTAAATTTAGAAGTCACCCCCTATACTTTATCATTGAGGAAACTTTGACCCTGCACCTCACAGTCAGCAGACACATTCCAGCCAATCAGCAGCATACACTCCCTTCCAGAGCCTTCCATCTGAAGGACAGCATACATTTTAAAATCATTCTGAAGCTGCATTCGTTGTGAGAGGACAGATAGTGTAGCTGCTGGAGATTTAATAGGGAAATAGTTAGCCAGGCTGTGTATTTAGCTTCCATTACAGACCTGAAGGACTCATCTGATATCTGCTGCAAGGACAGCAACCCAAAAAGCCCTTTTTAGGGCTAGAGCATCATTTATTTTATTTTATTATTTTTTTCTGCCTGCCTGCCAGCGTGTGCGTGTGACAGGATAACACCTAACAGCTTATATTGTGCTTATTGTCACTACTCATACCTGGTGGTGTACCATACATTGAAAACAACCATTTTTTTCCTGTAATTTAATTTCAGTTGCCTGTCTGTGTCAGGCTCACAGCTTATATTCTGCTCTGTTTCACCAGTCATAGTTGGTGTACCATACATTGAAAAAAAACAACCCTTTTTCCTTTAATCTAATTTCAGTTGCCTGCCTGTGTCAGGCTCACAGCTTATATTGTGCTCAGTGTAATAAAACAACACTTTTTTGACTGTAATAGATTGAATAGCAATTGCCTGCCTACAGGCATGTGTGTAAAGCCTATTGCATCTACTCTGCCTACTTTTGCCAGTGCACAGTGATACGTCATATCTGGTGCAACCTTAGTGTACAGTGACATAAAACAACACTTTTTTGACTGTAATCGATTGAATATCAGTTGCCTGCTTACAGGCGTGTGTGTGAGGCCTACAGCACATACTCTGCCAACTTTTGCCAGTGCATAGTGACATTCATATCTGGTGTAACCTAGTGTACAGTGTAATAAAAGAACCCTTTTTTTACTGTAATCGATTGAATATCAGTTGCCTGCCTACAGGCGTGTGTGAGGCCTACAGCGCCTACTCTGCCAACTTTTGTCAGTGCACAGTGACACTCCTATCTGGTGGCACCTTAGATTGCACGCTCAGTGCCCCAAATTTGAAGTGGGAGGACCGACCAAGCATCTTTTTCCATCTCCCGCTTGCAAATATCCATGCCATATACACGTTCCCTGATAGGTAACGTGACAGGTATTAAACTGATAGGAATAAATAGTACAACTGAACACACCACTCTTATCTGGTGGCACCTTAGATTGCACGCGCAGTGCCCCAAATTTGAAGTGGGAGGACCGACCAAGCATCTTTTTCCATCTCCTGCTTCCAAAAATCCATGCCATATACACGTCCCCTAATAGTGGACGTAACAGGGATTAAACCGATAGGAATAGTACTACTTAACAGTACACACCTTATAATAACACAGACAGAGGCAACGCAGAGAGAGGAGTCTGAAGAAGAGGAGTCAGAGGAGGAAGGTGGCTTTGAGGAGGTGGAAGACCAAACACAGCAGGCATCCCAGGGGGCTTGTTGTCACCTTTTCGGGGACCCTTGGTGGCTGGGTGGAGGAAGAGACCTTCAATGACATCAGTGAGGACAAGGAACGGGACATGGCTAGCTTGGTATCCAACCTTGTGCAAATGGGGAGTTTGCGGTTGTGCAAAGGGACTGTTTGCAGTTGTTTGCGGTGCATTAAACAGGGAGATTGGTCTGTGACTGTGAAGCGGGTGTAACCCTTACACTACCTGATCGATACAACATCATACCTGATGTTTTAAAGCATGTTATTCCAAACAATTTAGGAATGTTAGGGGATTTATGCCCTTTATGACTTAATACCAGACTCTGCATCAACTATGTGATTTTCCGTGGGAGTTTTGCCATGGATCCCCCTCCGGAATGCCACAGTCCAGGTGTTAGTCCCCTTGAAACCACTTTCCCATCACTATTGTGGCCAGAAAGAGTCCCTGTGGGTTTTGAAATTCGCCTGTCTATGGTGGTTCGCAGGGTTCGCCCGTTCTGGAACATTTGATAAAAGTTCGGGTCCGCTGTTCGCGAACCGAAAATTTGATGTTTGCGACATCACTAATGGTAATCTGTCTCTCTGGGTGTCTGTGTCTGTAGGTGTCTGTGTCTCTGGGTATCTGTGTCTTTGGGTGTCTATGTCTCTTGGTGTCTGTGTCTCAGGGTGTCTGTGTCTGGCTGCGTGTGTCTGGCTGCGTCTGTGTGTGTGTGTCTGTGTGTCTCTATGTGTGTGTGTCCGTGTCTCTGTGTGCCTGTCTGTCTGTCTCTCTGTGTCTGTTTCTCTGTCTGTCTCTCTGTGTCTGTGTCTGTCTCTGTGTCTGTCTCTGTGTCTGTCTCTCTGTCTGTCTCTCTGTCTCTGTGTCTGTCTCTGTGTCTGTCTCTCTATCTGTTTGTCTCTCTCTCTCTGTGTGTGTCTCTCTGTATCATGAATGCAAAAACATAAACAGGTAATCATGTGTACATAAAGAAGATCTATGCAAAAGAGCTATTAGCAAACTATAGATTGACATGAATAAACATCTGAAGTGTAATTCTCATGTAAACATAAATGTGTTTTCATATATGTATTTTTTAATAATCTGTGTGTGTGTGTGTCTCTCTCTATATGTGTGTGTCTGTGTCTCCATGTGTCTCTCTGTCTGTCTGTCTCTCTGTATCTGTCTCTGTATCTCTCTCTGTATCTGTCTCTGTATCTCTCTCTGTCTGTCTTTCTCTCTGTATCTCTCTCTGTCTCTCTCTCTGTCTGTCTGTCTGTCCCTCTGTCTGTCTGTCTGTCTGTCTGTCTGTCTCTGTCTGTCTGTCTGTCTGTCTCTCTGTCTGTCTCTCTGTCTGTGTCTCTCTCTCTCTCTGTCTGTCTCTCTGTCTGTGTCTCTCTCTCTCTCTGTCTCTCTCTCTCTTTGTGTCTCTCTTAGTGTGTGTCTCTCTGTATCATGAATGCAAAAACATAAACAGGTAAACATGTTTAGGTCTTCAGTAAGTAAGTATTTGTGTTCCAAAAGATGCTATGTGGTTATATCGAGCTCTGTTCCATAGGGCAACTTGCAATGTAATAAGGTCGTTAATTCTGGTTTTATAAATAATGTCATCAAGAATGATATCTGTCAATTAGATGTGATATCAACTGAAATACTGCAGACGTCACTTTGTGTGTTCAGGGAGGTGCAGATGGATCTGTAAAATTACATATAAAGATTTTGTTAATATGCATTTTAATTGGCATACATAGCAAACGTAAATCCTAATCATAAATACAGTATATGTTAAATTAATTTTTAAAATGTTAAAAAGTGACCTAATATAATACATGAAATTAAATATTTAACTGCTTCTAAGGTCCTATCCCTGACAATGAGCAGTAACATATTGATAAATAAATAAATGAATGAATACACATGAATAAAATAGCTAAGTATATATGTTTTCCTTTTTTTTTTTTCTCATTATTCAATATTTTTTTAATTAAATGACTTAAATTAATTAAGCAATATCTGTCATCCATGAGCTCTAAAAATACTTAATCCTATATTTGTAAAGAATGTCATCACAAAATCATAAACATGTGAAGTAGATGTTCTATAATGTAAAATGCTGCAGAGGTGACTCCTGTGTTGAGGCAGGTTGCGACGTGATAAATCTGTGAAAAGATGTAAAAATCATATTTAATTTTTTGTTTGAATTAATGTATTAAATAACATTGCTCAACACAAATCAATACTTAATGCTATATTTGTAAAGAATATCACCTCAAAATCATATACCTGTCAATTTGATGTTCTGTAATGTTAATTAATGCAGAGGCAAATCCTGTGATCAAGCAGGTGGAGACGTGAGAAATCTGTCAAAAGATGTAAAAATCATATTTAATATTTTGTTTGAATGAATTTATGAATCATTGAAAGTACTTGTTATCCTTGTCATACATTCATGTATTAAAATACATTTAAATATTAAAAAATGATATACCTGTGAAGGTGATCTGATTGCAGATGAAATGCTGCAAATGCCCCTCTATGTAGTCAGGTGGGCCTATGATCAAACTGTGAAACAAAAATAAGGCCTTGTTAATGTTTGTATGATTTTAATTGGCATAAATGCAAAATATAAGTAAATGCACTCTAAAATGTTAGAAAGTGATGTAAATATATAAGCGGTTTAAGGATCCTATTTATTTGAGACAATGAGCAGCAACAGATAAATATGATGACACTGTAAAATCTACCTATTTTGTGATGCAATTTAGCACATTTAATTTAGAAATCTTTAAAATAAATGCCTAATTAAGTAATAATCATGAACATTAATAATTAAGCATCAACACACGAAAACAATTGCATTAATAATGAAGACTGAAAACATAAATATAACAACAATGTAATAATTAAGCAGCAACACTGAAATGTAAGTGCAGTGCAAAATGTACATATGTTTTCATGCATTTTTGCCTAAAAATTTGTTTTATGAATGATCAATGAAGTAATTAATGAACATTAATAAATGATCGGCAACCACAAAATGTAAGTCCACTATGAAATATACATTTTTTTAATATATTATTTACTAAATTTGTTATTAGGACTAATTAATAATTAATGACCATTATTAATCTTAATGATTAATAAAGGAATAAATGAACTTTAATAGTTGAGCTTCAACCCCAAAATGTAAGTCCAGTGATAAATATACATATTTTCTGATCTATTTTTTATGAACTTTCTTAATAATAATTAATATTAATTAATGAATGGACATTAGTAATTAATCAATTACTAAATATATTATAAAGAGTTAATCAATAATGTAATCATAAAGTAAAGGTAGTGACAATTGTATAATTTTTTTAAAATAATTAATAATTAAATTAATGTCTATTAAAAATTAATCAATGAATAAACATATTTGAAATGGTTAATGATTAATACCATGCTAGTACGGGTATTGCAAAATGTAGTAATGTAATTCTTTTTTTTATTAATTTTTTTATTAATAAATAATAAATTAATTATATAATTTACCTCTTTATAATAAATATTCAGCAATCAATATCCTGAAGAGCTAACAATCTCTTTGGATTTTCCAACAGCAGAAAATGTCCAGTCAGACTGTCATCACCTGTGGGGAAAGTGTCAGCAGTGTGGCAAGTGTGCCCAATATATATAGCCAGAACCGTTAGTTTAGGTGGGAAAGCCGCCATTTCTGATGCGTTATTGTGTAGATTGTCGTGAATGGCAGGTGATATTGTATGTGTTACGCGCATCGGAAGGATTTTCCATCTTTTGTAAAAGTCCATTGTAGTACCGGTGTATGTGCCTTGTCAAACTGCTACGTGTCCGGCTATGTGTTACACGCTTCACGGTCGTGTAGACTCGTTTGCATTTTTTTGGGTGCCATTTTTTTCCTCGCTTAGGCGATTTTTGAGTGCCGAAAATCGTCTAAATCTAGTTAAATTTGCGTTGCAGCTCACTGACATACATCCTGGCTGTTGCCCCATGCTCTGTGTGATGTGTGGGGGGTGTATTTAGTGTGTTTTGAGTGGTTTTTGGTTTGCGCGTCTCAGCTGCTAAGTTCCAATTTTTACAACTCGCATTTTGTTTTTTTTAAGTGTTACAACTCGTATTCGGAGTCCTAATTTTTTTTTCTAAGTTCCGCGGTCGTCATGTTTGATCGGCTAAGTGCTGCGAGTTTTGTCCGGTGGTGTTTGGTGCCGTAGGAGTAAGTGCTGCGACTTAAGGTTTGTGTGAGAGTTTTGTGTGTTTGTTTGAAGCACTGTAGGAGTAAATAGTTGCGAGTTAAGGTGTGTGTGGGAGTTTTGTATGGTGTTTTCAGGCGCCGTATGAAAACTGCTGGGAGTTAACAATGGGGGGTTGTGTTGTTAGTGTTTTGAGGCGGTGTACGACAAAGTGCTGCGAGATAAGGATTATGCGGGGTTGTGTTGTTCCAAAGTCATGCGCCTTAAAGCCTCCACCTTCCGCAAATTGTGAGGGACGCAGTTCTTGCAAGGTCGCTTCGCGAGCTTGCAAAGCGTGACGACGATTTGTAGTTTGACAACTATTATATGTGATTATGTTCTCAATTACTATTGGCTCCTATAGCTGTTTTTCATCCATAATTCGTGGCATGGGGACATCCCACACTAAAATCTCTTGCGGCAAAGGAAGGATTTACGGATGTTGGCTGAGTGCTGTAATATGGAGGAGCAAAAGATTAACATAAATATGTGATAAGGGGAAAAAAGATCCCACAGTCGATTTACGTTTATATCTGTCATGCCAGAGTTACCCTGTTTTATTGTTATATTTATGTATTTTTGTATCACTTATGGTTATAATGACATATAAATTGTATGTATTTTGATTATGTTACAGTGTGGTTAACCACACTGTAACATAATCAGCCCCACCTTAATAAACAAACACAGGGGGTCTTCAGCAGATAAACAGTCTGAGTGTTTACAGCAAATGGTTATAGGTAATAAAATCACCAGGATAAGCTCATCAGATGTACAGGGTTTTCTAGTAAGCAGTGACAGCTTATTATGTTAATTGGTCCCTCTTCTATGTACCTAAGGATGGGGCTTACTGTGATTGGCCAGCCTGTGTGGCAGAAAATTGTATAAAATGTGACAATTAATAAATATATGGCAGTTGTGTCTGGACTTACATAAAACAAGGTGTAAGTGTCATTAATCCTAATTTTAAGGGATTATATGGTGTTCCTGAGATCCTGGTCTGTGGAAGCAACTCCTAGGCGTGGTTCCTGTGTTTGGTCTATCTTCTATTATCAGAGGTGTACATGGACCATATGATTCTGCTGCGTAGGTTTGAACCAGGTTCTTACCAAGTCCAATTGAAGTAGCAGATCGTGACATAATGATCTATTTTGGCTCATTAAACTGTGAATGCCCATTTCATAGTTGGTTTGTAGTCCTCTGTTCATTTAACCTTCTTATCTTTCTTCCATCTACACTCATTTATATGATATCATCCTTCTCTTCTTTTAACTATATACTTTAAGGTTTCTTAATAAACAGATACTTTATAAGGAATCAAAAAAATACATGAACAATAATTCATTATATTTTTTAATTCTGAAGCACTCAAATCAGATACTGGAATTTGTTATATGCAATGTTTATACTTTCCCATTCCAAGGTAAGGTTTTCTGTTTTAGCTTTAGTCAGGGCACAATTCTAGCATACACAAAGTGACTGCAATTTTGACCTTTGTTGATCAATAAAACCTATTGCGAAATCTTCTTGAGAGGCCGTTCTAATTCATTAATAATTAAAGATTATAATTGTATTATATATTGTTGACACACAATTATAAAAAGGGAATTATTGTTCATACTTCGTACCTCCGACACCAACTGCAAAAACGTTGATTGTTTTTCAATATAAAATAATCAAATTCTGATGTAAAAGCCCCATATTGTTAACAGGGGTTTTGCTAGACTGCTGACTAGGTGACACTTTAGGCAGAAGGGCTTCTTAAATACTTATGCCTAAAGTTTAATTTGTCTGACAGTTGACAAATACTCTATGTTTTGTTTATAGCTGTAGAGTCTTAGTGAAAACTATGGGAGTGCAAAAAAAAACGAAAAACAGCTAATAATGTCTTTTTTTGTTGTTGTTGCTCTTTTTAGGTATAAATCAAATTGGCAAGAATGTTAGGTGGATCACCAGCATACTCCAACATTATCTATGTATCAAAATCTACCCCTGTGGCTCTTACAGACTTGCACAGACTTATGCCATCTCTTTTCTAGAGGGACAAAGCAGTGCATTCATTTGGTATTTGCTGTATGTGAGTAAATAAATAAATGAAATTTATTATTTTAAAAGACAAACTACTTACAAAGCAAGGTCTGTATATAATGGTGGTCTATTAGTTTTGGTTTAACTTACATTTGATGGATTTTTCCATTTACAATGATCTTTTAATACATTTTTTTAAGAACATTTAAAAAAAGTTTGCTTTGTAGAATTTCAAGATCATTTTCATGATATTTTCAATGATGATCTGTAGTGTAGGACCCTGGCGCAACCCTCTCTGGCCCTCCATGGATGCCCCCTGGGCCTCCTTGGCTGAACACCCCATCCCGTGCCTGTTTAAAAAAGAGCCTTTCTACTGTGGTCGGGTCACTCTTCTACAGTGAGGGTAGAAGCAGGCAAAAAAATGCAGTGTCAAAACATTGGCTCTCCAGCAATATAAATGCCCTCACGGACAAAGGCACCAAAAAGGGTACAGCAATGGGTAGCTGAATTGTGGCCGGTGCTGTACGGACATCATGGCCTGATATAAGGGCTAGATGAGTCCTTGGGCATGAGCAAGTACAGCTGATGTGGGTCGAATAAGCATTAAGGTGCTATAGTGAAAGCCAAAAGCATTACCTCAGGCAAGGATGCTCTTTAGTAGATATGGGGCCAAATCTACAATGAGGGCTTTGCTGAAAGACACGTGATGATGAAAGAAGGCGTTTCCTTGGGCAAGGATTTGGATAGGATAAAATGATCTAGGAACTACCTAGTGAGGGCTGGTTTAGGACATATGGAAAGCCAAGGGCTTCTTGAAGCCACACCACAATGAAAAATGTGCCAATGGCATTTTGAATCTCAAAGTGGATTGGTATGAACCGTTTAATTAACAGTGCGGTTTCAAACCCAAAGGGAGAAATCTCCAAGCAAAGGGATTGGTGAAGCCTGCAAAAGGGGGCCAAAAGCTGCAATAAAAGTAAAAGCTCCAAGCGAAAGGCTGTGTGAAGCCTGCAAAAGCTGCTCAAAAGGGGAAATCTCCAAGCAAGGGCTTGGTGAGGCCTGCAAAAAAAGCCAAAAAAACTGCTACAAAAGTAAAAGCTCCAAGCAAAAGGTTTGCTGAGCCTGCAAAATGGGACCAAAAGCTGCAAAAAAAAAGGGGGTGTCGGGGAGTCTTTAAGCATCCTCCCAGGCACAAACTCAAAAATGAACTGAGGTGTAAAAGAAGAGGAGGGCAGGAAGTGATTATGTAGGTTTAGAAAGAGACCCTCCCATGGGAAGAGGAAGGACAGTGATCCTTTAAAAAGCAACCTTATTCAAGCAGGCATGCAGAGTTGGATTTTTTGAAGACTGGGGTGAAGAGAGGGATTTGATTTATAAGATAACATTGATTTTGTAAATTATTCTAGGTTTATTAAGCACTAGTAACTTGCCACTCATAAATGATGGTTTCATATGTGATGTTCATTTGTCTGTGTTATCTGGCTCTATGTACCCTCTGTCTCTCTATGTGTGCCCTCTCCATGCACCATCTGTCTATATGTGTGCTGTCTCTCTCTGTTTATCCCCTCTCTCTGTGTGCCCTCTCTTTGTGTGTGTGTCATCTATTTGTGTGTGCCCTCTGTTTGTGTCCCCTCTCTTTGTGCCCTCTTGTCTTTCTGTGCACTGTCTCTCTTCCTCTCTCTGCCCTCTGTCTCTCTCTCTCTGTCCTCTTTCGGGGACTCTGTGTGCTCTTTGTTCTCTCTCTCTCTTCCTCCCTTTCTCTCTCTCAGTCCCTCTCTCTCCCTGCCTCCCCTCTCCTCCCCTCTCTCTCTGCCTCACTACGTCTCTCTCCCTCTCTCTCCCTTTACATTCTTCTCATCCTTCCTCCCTCCCTCTCTCTCTCTCTCCCTCCCACCCCCACTCTCTCCCTCTCTGCCTCCCTCTCAATCCCTCTCCCCTCTCTCCCCTCTCTCTCTCTATCCCTCCTGCTTTCATCCCTCTCACCCTCTCAGCCTCCCCCTCTCTGTCTCCTCCTCTCTCTCTGCTTCCCTCCCTCTCTCCCTCCTCTCACTCTCTCTGCCTCCCTCTCTTTCTCTCCCTCCCATTGATGTGGCACGAAGGGGATGCAACTACGTCTGCGCAGTTGCTACTGCGCTAAGACAGCTATGAAGAGGACGCACATGCTCGGTTGCACAATTTTCCTCTTCAGCGGTAGTAGTGAGTAACGCCTGGGCAGAATGCACCACGCAGGCTTTACTCACAAGTTGGAAACTATTATAGTGGTTTACTCATTTTGGATTGCTCTATTGTGCTCACAAGTAATCACAGCAACAAGCATCTTTTTAATCTAATTTTTAAGCCTCTGACAACAGTGGCTGAGCTAGTGAATGGTGGGCCCCTGTGCAAACAACATAAGGGAAAAGGCGGGAAAAGGTGGAATGATTGAGGGAATGGTAGAAGGAATGGGGAGAGGGTGAGAAAAAAGGGGAGGTAGAGGAGAGGTGATAGATGAGTGGGAGAGAGTAGGAATGAGAGAGAGGAGAGATTAGAAAGCAGAGAGGGGAGGAGAATGAGAAGGAGTGAGAGAAAGGGAGGGTAAGAACATGTGGAGAATAGTGGTAAGAAAAAGGGAGAATGGAAGAGAGAGAAAATGGGGGTGAAAGGAATAGGGAGAAGGGAGAAGATGGAAAGGAGGAGTGAGAGATTGGGCAGAGTGTTGTAAGTTATAGAGAAATAGAGAAAATTTGATTTAAGGGACTAGACATGGAAGATAGAATGCCTGAAGAACTTTGCACCAATGTTTGTAACATTATCCAGGATACAGCAACAAAAAATATCCATAAAAGAAAGAAAAGTAAGAAGGCAAACTGGCTGTCTGACGAGGCTTGGAAAGTAGCCTAGGAAAGAAGGAATGAGAAAGGTAATGGAGATAAGAAAAGATTTGTAAAACTGAATGCAGAATTCCAGAGTATAGCAAGAAGAGAAAATGAGACATTTAAAGAGAGTGAAAAAGATAACAGAATGGGTAAATCAAGAGATCTCTACAAGAAAATTAGGAACCTCAAATGCAGCTTTCATGCTAAAGGGGGCATTATAAAAGACAAACATGGTAGGGACTTAACAGAAGAAGATCAAATAAAGAAGTGGTGGCAGGAACGCACTGAAGATCTACAGTAAACAGGAAGGATCTTAACAGCATTGAAGATCTCAATAGTTTGTCCAATGATCTGGAGCCAGACATCTTGGAGAGCGAAGTGAGATGGGCCCTTGGATGCCTTGCTGATAATATGGCTGAAGGAGGTGATGGAATCCAAATTGAACTATTAAAAATTAAAAAAGATGATGATGTGAAAGGGTTGCTTGCCTTATGCCAACACATTTGGAAAACTCAACATTGGCCAAAAAGGTCAGTCTACATCCAAAAAACAAAAAAAAGGCAGTGCCAAAGGGTGCGCCAAGCTGGACTTTAAAGAAGTCTGAGTGCCGTAGAATTATTACCTTTCAATTGTGGTGTGGCAAAAACTATTTAGAGTCCCCTTGGACTGCACAAAGATCCAATAAATCAGTACATCAGGAAATCAAGACTGTTCAGTAGAAGGTATGATCATGAGGCTGAAGCTCAAATATTTTGGCCATATCACGAGACGACAGATTCCCTAGAAAAGACCATGATTCTGGAAAGATTGAAGGCCATGAAGAAGGGGATAACAGAGGCGGAGATGAATAGATGAGGTCACTGTAGCAATGAACATGAACTTGATGGAGCTCATAAGGGCAGTGACTGAGAGATGTACCTGTCATACATAGAGTCACAGAGAGTCAGACAAGACTGAACTACGAAACAACAACAACTATGCGGGCTATATGATTAGTGCCTTGTGTGGTGCCATGCAAGGCAATATGATTGGTGCCTAGTGTGGTGTCCATTGGATTGTTATAAAGTTTTGCCCCTAATGTTTAGGTCTTTGGTTCTCTGACCAAAAGAGAGCAGAGTAGAGCAGTCTCCAGTGAAACAATGCTTAACAGAGTTCAAGATATCTAAATCACAGAGCTAATTGGAAACATAAGATTACAAAGAACATCATCAATATGGACTTATATATCAAGACAAAGTCTCTAGATACAGAGTAGTTTAATTCAGATGTGCCTGTTCTGAAGATGATAACTATAGAGATTGAATGACACAGTGTAATTTATAAGTGTTCCAGAAAATTAGTAAAGGAGAAACCCAAGACACATAACTATTTACATGAGGTACACTGTACGACAAAGGACAAGACATTCTGGCCCATGAGGAATTGACAACCCTGCTCCCGCTCTCAGCTTACAGTGTAAAGGAGATGGGGAAGTGACAAAAGAGGGTGAGAGACATATTTTTTACTTGGGCAGTTGCATTACACTGATATAATGCAGAGTCTAGTCTTTAGCTTAGACATGAGCTACTACAAAACTCTGCTTGATATTGGTCTCATCAATTTTATTTTATTTTCTCGATTTTTATGATTTTACTAATTCATACACTAACCATGTGAGTGCTTAAATGGTTGGCACAACTTTAGAGTGAGGGAGGCATGCACGTAGTCCTGTGTGCGCAGAAAATGCATTATAAAAGCATGCACCCAGACCAGCGCACCAGTACAGTGCTGCACTCACCCTCTCCTCTAGTGATGTAGCCCACCTCCTCAGGCATCCTCCACATATAGACTCCAGTCTGGGCAAGGACCAAATGGAGTGAGTGTGGTGGTAAGTTCTGGGGGGGCTACAGAGAGGAAGTGGTCTGGACTGGGGGGTCCTGCAGTGAGTGGGTGAGTGTAGCACTGTTACAGGCGCCTCGCTGGTGTTGGTGCGCACAGGTTTGTCGGCGCACACATGACGTTGCGCACATCCGTGTGTGCTGCTTAAAATGTATATCTCTTTCTTTGTTTATGTCATATAAATTAGTCTTTATACATTGGCACTAATACAATTGTAGAAATTGCATACCAGCCTTCATTGTAAATAGCTGTGCAAAGCTTTTTCCTAAATTGCAACTTAATGTCATCTGCATAAAAACAGAACATTCCCTGATTAACTATTGATACTCTGCACCCCTTGCCGTGGAGCTCCTGCTATCCACTAATAATTGTTGATCGCTTCTGAGAACGCATCACGCAGGCGCCACAAAAGCATTACTGGTTTGCATATTGGAGAAATCGGCGGAATTGCGAATGAGAGTGGGAATGAGAGTGGGAATTATGATCAGTTAGGCGAACAAATGATGTCAGTGGCAGCCAAAAACAGGGAAAAAATACATTTTGATTAAAATGTTTGATTTGCCAAATATTAGTGAATATTCCAAAGTATAGTATATTGCCAACACTACTATATTTTGGGTCTCTATAGAGTAAAATATTACATGTATTTTTATGGTCAAAGGGATGGCCACACAAACAAAAGACTCTACTTGTTTAAAATGATCACTTTATTATTATATATATATAAAAAAATAGAATTATTATTCTATCAGGTGAACCTGCGTTTTCTTCTCCTATAAAGGGAGCCAGATAGAATTTAGTCATTTCCAAATTTTCAAATACAGGTTGCTGATACTATGTAGCAAAAACATCTTAATCAGTTTTGCTAGAAACTACTTTAAAGCATCTGTATAAATTTATAGTAGAAGGAAATTGCAAGTTCAACTTATAGGATAAAATAAAGATAATTTGAACAAGCGGTCTGTTTTGTTATTGTGATCATAAAAAAATATGTAAATTTTAGTGAACATTCAAGGTCACCCTGGGTGATGGCTTAATTACCAGGGTGTCCTCTTTTGTAAACACTGTTCACTAAGGTATCTCAAAAAAACTTTTCCTTTTGGTATTTTGTAAACATTTTTCATAGTTTTCATATTGTATCTCCAAATTTCATGTATTTGATATCTTCAGTAGGCTTGTAAACGCAGAGAGTATTACATAAAATAGAACATTGAATAAAAAAAATAAACCTTATTTTTTGCAATATTTTATCTTTTATAATAAACAGATTTTTGTATCTGTACAGTATCTGATAACTTCGAAGCCAAGAGTAAACAAGTTTTTCATTATGTAAGTGCAAGTACATTTAATGCCTGGGGATAACCTTCGTCTGAGTAGCCCAAATTCATGCATTCTGGATAATCCAGTTCCACTTGATTGACAGCAAATTATTTGTACATTTAATTCTGACTAGACACAGTTGATACTCTTTCTAGAAACACATATATTTAAAGAAATGTTAATGTTGATGGTTTGCTTTGGGGTTCCTGTTAAGACATACTCACAGTTAGTATTATTATTACCTTTATTTTTTTCAGCTCCAACATATTCCATAGCTCTATACAGGGGGTACGTTCAAGTCAAAAACAATATTAACACAATGTAGAAAAAAGAATGGTTGGCCATGTCTCTGAGCTTAAAAATAAATGTACACAGAGCTTTCACTAAAGCACATAGAAAGATTGAAAACTTGCAGACTTACAACCTAAAATGTATGGAAGATTTATAGAACAATTATAGAGTGTGATGTGTATATTAGGGCTGAAGGTGATCAGCTTCTTTAAGCAGATGAGATTTTAGTGAGTGTTTGAAGGATTTGAGGCGGGAGGATTAGTCTAGTGGAGCGATGGCAGAAAGGGGAGCAAGAGAAAGCCCTTAAGGCGGTGAGTGAGAGGGAGGTGATAAGAGAGGAAAAAAGAAGGTCATAAGCAGAGCGAAGAGAGTGGTTAGGGTTATTAGGGATGAGAGCAGATATATAAGTGGGTTCATTGTTGTTGGGAGCTTTGTAAGTTAGAGTCATGAGTTTACATTTTATTCACAGGCTATGGGAAGCCAGTGGAGTGACTAACAGAGAGGTGCTACAGACACTTACAGCCTTATTAAATTGTTGATCCGGCAAAATTGAAAAAGGCCCTATATAGCACACAGCATATAGTTTTTACAGAAGTTTTTATTTGGTGAACTTCTATCCAAAAGCAAGGTCTTCACTACTAAATACTTCTGTGAAAAAAATATGTTCTGTGCTTATATAGAGCCCTATTCAACTGGCTGAGGCACAATTTAATAAGGCTGTTAGCGTTGAGTTTGGTAGATGAGTCTAGCGAAGGTGTTCATTTTGGATTGGAGTGGAGAGAGACTGGCGAATTATTGTTTCCTGAGTAAATTATTGCAAAGTTGCATGATATAAATTCATAGGATATATATGTATGCATGGACCTTTTATAAATCTATTCACATCCCGAAATTGCATTTTGAATCACAAAATTTTTATAAGTTCCAAATCATTATATATAATTTACAATTTAAAGGGCCACTAAAACCTTAGATTTTCAGTTTGTTGTTTTTTTATATAATAATCAAGACATTAAGAGCCCTATTAAATTATCCCTCGTAGTTCTCTCGGTGCTCGCAAAAGGCAGTTTTCCTGCTGTTTGCGAGAACCGAATCTCTCGCGGCCTGCTTTGCGATATGACTGCGAAAAAATGGCCGAGAATAGGCTCAGAGAGAGCTACGTAGCCTTAAATCTACGCATGATTCTCGCATATCGTAAGAATCCTACGTGGACAAAAGTGCCCGCAAGACAGCAGCCCGAGACAGCAGTGTGAGGCTCTCCCCTGCACCCTATACACATCCCCATGCTGCAGGGGTCACTACCGGGACCCCTGCAGCCCCCCCACATTAACCCCTTGCACGCGGGGTCCCCGATCGGCATCGATCAGGTCCCCGCTGCATTCAAAACTTTTAAATTCCCCGCCGCGGCTCCATAAAGGGCCCGCGGCACACTATTACCCAATCCCGGCCGCGGCACCTAAAATTAACCCCCCTCTATGCTGGGGGTCCCCATCGGGACCCCTGAAGTGTCCCCACATAAACCCATTGCACTACAGAAAATAATAAAATTACACACCTGAAAAGGAAAGACAGATATACACAATACAATACATACATATAATACATTACATACATTACATACAATACATGACATTACATACATTACATATAATATATTACATATAATATATTACATACAATACATGACATAAAATACACGAAATTACATACATTACATATAATATATTACATATAATATATTACATACAATACATGACATAAAATACATGACATTACATACATTACATATAATATATTACATATATTACATATAATATATTACATACAATACATGACATAAAATTCATGACATTACATACATTACATATAATATATTACATATAATATATTACATACAATACATGACATAAAATACATGATATTACATACATTACATATAATATATTACATATAATCCTACCTTACAGAACACAAAACAACCTACCTTACAGAAAACAAAAAACCTACCTTACAGAACACAAAAAAACCTACCTTACAGAACACAAAACAACCTACCTTACAGAAAACAAAAAACCTACCTTACAGAACACAGAACAACCTACCTTACAGAAAACAAAAAAACCTACAGTACAGAAAACAAAAAAACCTACAGTACAGAAAAAAATATATACATTACAACCCCACTCCCCACTACAGAAAATAAATAAATTACACACCTGAAAAGGAAAGACAGATAAAAACAATACAATACATACATATAATACATTACATACATTACATATAATATATTACATATAATATATTACATACAATACATGACATACAATACATGACATTACATACATTACATATAATATATTACATATAATATATGACATATAATATATTACATACAATACATGACATTACATACATTACATATAATATATTACATATAATCCAAATCAAATACCCCTATCTATCTAACATACAATCTATTTAATATAAAATAAATCCTAACTATATCAAATACATCCCCCTATCTATCTAATATACAATAAATCCTAACTACATACACAGACCATAATTCTAAGGTAAAATAAAAAAATTACAGTCCTAACTACACAGACACTAATTCTAATCTAAAATAAAATAATTAAGACCACTTACCTTTAAGATGTTGCTTCAGATCACTAACCTATGGGTAAAACAAAACAAAATAATTAGTAGAAAACATTAACATGAAATAAATAAACATTATATACATTCAAAATAATATACTCACCTTTCCATCATGTCCCATCACTGTTTAGCTCTTCCGGCGCGGCCCTGTTAAAAAAAACACAATACATTAATACATTAATACAATATATAAACAATAAATAAAATAAACATATAAACATCTAAATATACATTTAACTTACCTCCCCGCGATGTCCCCGGCCTTCTCTCCTTCAGCCCCGGCTGGGCCGCGGAACCATCCGCGCTCTAAAAAAAAAAAAAAGAAAAAAAACTAACGGAGGTCTGCACTCGCAGACCTCCCCGACGCTAATGAGCCCCCCGGAGTCCTTTCCAGGAGGAAATTGGCTTTGGTGGCTTGTGATTGGCTGAAAAAGGTGTCTATCAATTTCAGCCAATCAAAAGTCATCAATGTTGTGAGCCAATCAGGTTGGGATACACCCCAATATCCCACCCTGATTGGCTAAAACACTTGTCTATCTTTATGGGAACCAATCACAAGCTCAGATGCCTTCAGCCAATCACTATGGGATACACCCCCACGGAGTGATTGGTAGAAGACATCTGTGCATCCTGATTGGCTCATACATTGACGACTTTTGATTGGCTGACATCTTTTTCAGCCAATCACAAGCCGCCAATGCCAATTTCCTCCCGGAAAGGACTCCGGGAGGCTCATTAGCGTCGGGGAGGTCTGGGAGTGCGGATGTAAGTATATATATATTTTTTTTTTTATACAGGGCGTGGCAGAAGAGGATCCGGAGGTGGCCGGAGACAGCGCGGGGAGGTAAGTAGAATGTAGATTATGTTTATTTTATTTTGATGTATGTGTATTAATGTTGTGTTTTTTTTAACAGGTGCCGCGCAGGAGAAGGATTAAAAGAATAAGGACGGGACATGCCGGAAAGGTGAGTAGAATATTTAGAATGTATAGAATGTTGATTTTAGAACTGTAAAGTGCAGACCTCCGTTAGTTTTTTTTTTTTTAGAGCGCGGATGGTTCCGCGGCCCAGCCTGGGCTGAAGGAGAGAAGGCCAGGGACATCGCGGGGAGGTAAGTTAAATGTATATTTAGATGTTTATATGTTTATTTTATTTATTGTTTATATATTGTATTAATAATGTATTGTGTTTTTTTTAACAGGGCCGCGCCGGAAGAGCTAAACAGTGACGGGACATGATGGAAAGGTGAGTATAATATTTTGAATGTATATAATGTTTATTTATTTCATGTTAATGTTTTCTACTAATTATTTTGTTTTGTTTTACCCATAAGGTTAGTGATCTGAAGCAACATCTTAAAGGTAAGTGGTCTTAATTATTTTATTTTAGATTAGAATTAGGGTCTGTGTATGTAGTTAGGATTTATTGTATATTAGATAGATAGGGGGATGTATTTGATATAGTTAGGATTTATTTTATATTAAATAGATTGTATGTTAGATAGATAGGGGGTATTTGATTTGGATTATATGTAATATATTATATGTAATGTATGTAATGTCATGTATTGTATGTAATATATTATATGTCATATATTATATGTAATATATTATATGTAATGTATGTAATGTCATGTATTGTATGTCATGTATTGTATGTAATATATTATATGTAATATATTATATGTAATGTATGTAATGTATTATATGTATGTATTGTATTGTTTTTATCTGTCTTTCCTTTTCAGGTGTGTAATTTATTTATTTTCTGTAGTGGGGAGTGGGGTTGTAATGTATATATTTTTTCCTGTACTGTAGGTTTTTTTGTTTTCTGTACTGTAGGTTTTTTTGTTTTCTGTAAGGTAGGTTGTCTTGTGTTCTGTAAGGTAGGTTTTTTGTTTTCTCTAAGGTAGGTTGTTTTGTGTTCTGTAAGGTAGGTTTTTTTGTTTTCTGTAAGGTAGGTTGTTTTGTGTTCTGTAAGGTAGGTTTTTTTGTTTTCTGTAAGGTAGGTTTTTTTATTTTCTGTAAGGTAGGTTGTTTTGTGTTCTGTAAGGTAGGTTGTTTTGTGTTCTGTAAGGTAGTTTTTTTTTTTTTCTAATTAGAGTGTTGGGGAGGTTTATTAGGGGGTAGGTAGTGTAAGTGTTAATAGATTAGTGTAGAGGGGGGGTTAGTTTAGATTAAATGGTTTATTGGGGGTTATAGTGTAGTGTTTGTAGTTAGTGTCATGATGGTCCTTGAGGACCGTCATGGCACTTATGTGGTTAATGTTGGGTTTGTAACAGGCCCATAATGGTAATAATATACCCTTATGGACTGATGGGGTTAAATAGAGCCTTATGGTGGTCTGGATTGACCACCATGAGTTAATGGGTTAATTAAGGCCTTATGGTGGTCTGGATTGACCACCATGAGTTAATGGGTTAATTAAGGCCTTATGGTGATCTGGATTGACCACCATGAGTTAATGGGGTAATTATAGTTGCCTGGGGTTAATATTTTTACTGCGAGTCCTTTCAGGACCTTTACGGTCCTTTAAGGACCCGCAAGGCGGGAAATTTAAAATTGAATTGCAGCAGGGTCACGATCGGTGCCGATTGGGGACCCCCGCTGTAGGGGGTTTATGTGGGGACACTTCGGGGGTCCCGATGGGGACCCCCAGCATAGAGGGGGGTTAAATTTAGGTGCCGCAGCCGGGGTTGCGTAATAGTGTGCAGCAGGCCCTTTAAGGAGCCGCGGCGAGAATTTAAAAGTTTTAAATGCAGCGGGGGCCTGATCGGTGCCGATCGGGGCCCCCCGCTGCAAGGGGTTAATGTGTGGGGGCTGCGGGGGTTCCTATGGACCCCTGCAGCAAGGTGTTCATGTGAGGACACTTCAGGGGTACTGACGGGGACCCCCGCATTGAGGGGGGGGTTAATTTTAGGTGCCGGGGGGGTATTTGGAGTACCCCCCACGGCAGGGCTTATGTGGGGGACTGCCGCGGACGTCCCTTTTAGGACCCCCGCAGCAATTGATGAGGAGTGGGAGCCTGCGATATCATCTCGCAGGCAGTCACTCCTCATGTACATTTACGCAGTGTTGATACGTACGGCCCTGCTGCGTAGCTCATACGTTGCTCGCAGCAGGGCTAATTTAATAGCATTGTAAGTTAGAGAAACTTTGCAGTACGTAGGGCTTAAGTAGAAGCCTCTTATTTACGAGGCTGGAATTTAATAGGGCCCTAATTTATTAACTATAATATTAGTACCCAACCCTTCCCTTTTCCTATGTATTGCCCTTACTGGAAAAGGGACGAATCGAAACAGTCACATGATGCTTAATGCAGATGTGCTAATATGCTGCTTGTGATATTATGACTTGCCTACAAAACAATACAAGGATTATTATATTTTGGAAGGGCAATTAGAATATAGTGGTGGATGACTCAGAAAGGGAATGAAATATGCTAATTATACAAAGATGACTGTTCCCCATGTAATGCATCAAAAGCCATTTATACTGTAAATTATACTTTTAAATAAAATGTATTATACAAGTTTATGTGCTACCCTCAACTAAAACAACATAATAAACCAAACTTTAGAATGCAACTTTAAAAATAAAGCTTCATATTATCTAATATTTGCAACATATTCCATAGTGCTATACAGGGGCTAGGTATAAAAAAATATATAATAGTGGACATGAGGCAAAAACTGGAGGGCCCTCTATTTGAGTTTAACATCTTAGAAACATGGTGCTTTATTCAAAAGCACCTTACAAGAGTGAAAAATTGCAAATTAGAAAACAAAGGAATCTCTTACTTAGTAGTATATCCCAAAAACTCTTTGGCATCAACATACACTTTACATATTCTGTTACCTTTTAATAGGTAATGTGATTTTTTTTCTTTTGTATTTTATTACCACAATTAAGGTTACATAAAGTTTTTTTTATTGCTACATTCTCTATTTCAGTCTAATGCATTCTAATGCAGAAAAAATAAATATAAAATACATTCTGAACCGTTTGTAAATTAAGTTATTCCATTAAAACTAGATACTTGTATATAGAGCCCTATTCAATTGACTGAATCACAATTTAATAAGGCTGTAAATTTGGAAATGTAGCTGTTTATGTAAAACAATTCCAATGAAATGAATCATATTTAGCAAAAGGAGTTCCAGCAATTAACATAGACAGTCACCCTCATTTTACATGTGACTGTACAGCAAACCATAACTCACGTGGAAAGCCTACCCAGAATAGGCAGATAACTAAAATGCAGCAACTCACTAAACTGGAAGTTTGTACCAAACATTTGCAGTATATAGAAAGCAATTTTGGATCATCTTAATTATTAATATAAACTTTTGCTTTGCTGAATTTTACATATTTTGTTTATTTGTATTCTGAGCACATTTCTGACTTCTATAAGAATTCACTCCAAAGATTAAAACTTATTTGCTTCTATAGTGTACAAGACACAGCTTGTCAACCTCATATATGGGTATGATGAAATGTAATCTAGTAAATCATCTTTAATTTATGTATTTCTTTACAGGGTAACTGTGAAACTTTGTCACGTTGTTCATCATCAGCAGCTATCATATTGCTAGTGGCAAAATGTTAACCCATACATTTATTTTATTTTTACAGTTTAGTTAAAGAATAGGGTTTCATTTGTATATGTACTCATTACCAATACAATCCTTATTCATAGGCAATAAAAATCATGTTAGCTTTTGAAAATAAAAAAAATAAGTTTAGTGTTTTAGTTTCAGCGGGCATGCTGCTCTCCACCCCTATCAGGTGTTCATGGAGTGGAAAAGATTCTGCACTGGTGGGCTGCCAAAACGTCTGTATATGTTGTCCATATATCATTGCTTATCTACCTACTTCCTGGTGGTAGCTATTACAGTCAAACCTATAAAATATAGGGTTGATTATATTTCAGTCACTGGGCACATAATAGAAGGTAGAAATAAGCTGCAATGCTAATTTTAAAAGTGCATTTTAAAAGCTATTTTGTATGATTTCTTCAAATCATATTTTATTGCTAATCTATAAATGCATAAAAATCAAACCTTATTGTATAATCATTTATCTACTGTGTAGATGTCTAATACAATTAATTAAATGACTACTTTAATGGTCTTATAAAGGGCTTTCAAAAGAATAGTTAGGGCATGATGAAAAAATTATTATTACACTTATATTATGCATGTAAACAATTAATTGTTTTATCTTCCATCCAGACTCCATAACCTCTATTTATGTCCACCCCCTGCATGATGTGTTTTGGTGGAATGGAGCCACCCAGGAGGAAGTGCTGAATTTAAAAGCTTTTTAGTGGGCAAACAAGACCATATAGAAAAAGTTGACCACGGTGGTCTTTTATCTCTCACATTAGGGAGGAAAAGCATGCCCAGTTAATTAAATAAGCAAAGCTAAATAAATTGTTAAAGTCTGTGTCGTTTCACATATTTATACCATTGCAAATATTTATAACTGGGTTGATTTTAATAACAATCAATTGTAATTATATATATTTGTCATTTTTGTGATATCTGAGGCCTTATCAATGCCCTTTTAAATATGAGTGCATATGGAGCTTTTCCTTAAATTGAGTCAAATAATAGACTCATTTATTGTGAATTTCCCTGCTTATGCCTCCTTTACATTTTAGTCTACTATTGTTCTTGCTGTTTGTATCAAACAATGAACCAGAAACCACAGATATAGTATTCCTTTCCAGCTCACTCTTATATGGACTAATGCACGTTGTTAAAGACATGAAATACACAAAAACCTCATCTTATTATTTGCACTAAGTGAACAAATATGTCAATGCTCTTTAATTTCCCCCGTCTGGGTGGCTACCGTGGTGAAGTAGCTTGTGTACCTCAGTGATGTTGTGAGTTATACCATGTAGGATGTAGGGTCATCCAAGATGGGCAGGTCAAAGCAGAGAGGGCAGACAAATTATGGTCCACTGGAGAAGGAATTGGCAACCCACTCCAGTATCCATGAAAACCTTATGGATTAGCACAATCAGACACAAGACTGTGGTTCATAGGGTCATGAAGGTTCAGACACATATGAATGACTAAACAACAACAACTCTTTAATTTAGAAATGGCTTTGAGAAAGTTAGTTATTAACTAAGGCCTCTATGCTAATCTCCTATATTACAGATTATACCAATATGTTAAATATGTTTAAGTAAAGCCTCCTAGCTATGTTAATCACCCATCCCGGAAACCTTGCGAGAGAACTGATGAGAGTGACAGCGGTAAGCAGGGGGCCGAAAATTAAGGCACACTTTTCCACTGAGTTTTGCACTGAACAAAAAATGATGAGTTACTCCTTTAGACTTTTACACCAAAACCCTATGCTAATAAGACTTTACAGATCATTCGCAAATCAGGACAGTTCCGTAACTATAACAAGATGAAGAAAATATTACGGGTACCAAAGACCACTCACAAATGGTTTTAAAACCATTGTGCCACAGCACTATTTAATCACATATAATAGTTGTCAAACTACGAGACGTCGTCACGCTTTGTATGGTGCGTACGAGTTAGGCGATGAGCGCCAAAGGCACTCAACGCTTGCGAGCCTCACAAAGCGAGGCAAACCGTTAATGCGGAGCACTTAGGAGATGAGCGCCAAAGGTGCTTATCGCTGCGAGCCTCGCCTAGCGAGGCGAGCCTTTAAGGCCCTAAAACTCGCAGCACAAAGGCGATGAGCGCCAAAGGAGCTAATTGCCTGCTCGCCTCGCAAAGCGAGGCGAGCACTCAAGGCAATGAAACACACAGGATCACAAGCCGGAAAGCAGTTGACAAATGCGGGACATTGAAAGAAAAAATTATGAGACGCAGGACTTTGAAAAAAAAAATACGAGCTAGGAAAGATATTAATGACTGAACCATGAAAACCAAAAAACACAAAAAACAAACAAAAAATAATAAAAATACAACAAAAACATCACACACAGCACGGAGGAACATCCAGGGTGTCCAGGAGTGAAGTGGATCGTGAATTTAAGTCGATTTGGAGGAGTTTCGCCACCCGAAAATCACCTAAGCGAGAAAAAATATGGCCACCAAAAAATGAGGCTACGTGATCCCGGACACTGCTTAACCCGTAGCAATTTCACACAGGAACATACAAACTACAAAATACACTGTTACAAATGACAGAGCCGCGTAACACATTAATAACATTACAAATCTACAATGGCGCTTTACACAACTAAACCTATGGTTTGATCAGAAGCACGCAGCATATTTCTAATGCACAGTTCGGATATTCATTACACTTTATCATCAGGGCACCAACAGTCAAACTGTACATTTTAATTACAAACAGGTAAAGTATATTAATTTATTCAAGAACTAATTCATTCATTATTAGTTAACTAAATATACATAAATATATATCTCTCTTTCTGGTGAGTGTCGAAGGTGCTCAGAACAGCAAAATTACACAAGAGGAGAGGCTCGCCATGAGCGCCAAAGGTCCTCAGAGTACAAAAAGCTTTACATTGTGTGTCAAACAGCATTACCATGGCTTAAAATGTATATAATACTAGCGACTTGCCCGTCAAAAAATGACGGTCAATAAAAGAAAGTGTTGAAATGCTGTTTGTCACACAATGTGAGTGTACTGTGTGCCTCAAGTAACTAAATTCATCAAAAAACAGAAATCTACATTACATAAAATAAGAAAAACTAAAATCACCAAAAAAATGTATATTACAGAACAAAAAAAAAAACCTAAGTCACAAAAAATAAAAAAAGGAACATTACAGAAAATAAAAAAATACATTACAACCCCCCCACTTCAAAATTTTAAAAAAAAATTACTCACCTGAAAATGAAATACATATAATACATACATATAATACATACAATCCAATACAATTAAATAAAATCCAATACAATTAAATAAAATACAACACAATACAATTAAATAAAATACAATACAATTAACTACAATACAATACAATTAAATACAATACAATACAATTAAATACAATACACCCCTATCTAATATGCATGCCACTATCTAATATACATGCCACTATCTAATATCCATGCCATTATATAATGTAATATACATCCCACTATCTAATATACAATACTATCTAATAATACATTCCCCTATCTATCTAATATACAATACATGCTATCTATATATATATATATATATATATAGCTACCCTAAGTCTAAGCTACAATAAAATAATTAAGACCACTTACCTTTGAGATGTTTCTTCAGATCAGCAACCTACGGTAAAAAAGATTACAAAAATTAATACAACACGTTTTCTAAACATTCTACATATTCTAAATATTATACTTACCTTTCCAGCATGTCCCATTCCCGCATGTCACGTCCCAGCAGGTCACGTCCTCCATGTTCCGTCCTCCATGTTTGCGTCTTGTCCGTCGCTGCTCCTGTAATGAAAAACATTACATTAGTAAACATAAACCAAAGTGAAATAAACACAATCTACATTATACTTACCTTTCCGCAATGTCTCCGGCCTCCTGGTGTTCTTCTCCGGAAGCATCCGCGCATTAAAAAAAAAAGAAAAAAAAAGCGACACACATCCAGGGCTAATGACCTTCCTATGGAGTGTTCCAGAATAAAATTGGGAATGGCGGCTTCTGATTGGCTGAAAAGGCTGTCTATCAAATTCAGCCAATGAGAAGACCCCAATTGTGAACCAATGAAAAAAGTATGCACCCCAAAATACAACGCAGATTGGATAACACACCTGTCAATCTTTATTTGAACCAATCCCAAGGCTTTATTGCCATCAGCCAATCACAATGGAATATACCCCCACGTACTGATTGGTGAAGACATCTGCGCCTTCCCATTGGCTGTCATATTGATTGATATTAACAGTAGCCAATGAGAATGCGCAAATCCTTCACCAATCAGTACATGAGGGTGTATTCCATTGTGATTGGCTATTGTCAGTGCAACCAATCAGAATGCGCAGAGGCTCCAACCAATCACCCTGTGGGGGTTTATTCCATTGTGATTGGCTGAAGGCACCTGCGCCTTGTGATTGGTTTAAATAAAGATTGACAGATGCATTATCCAAGCAGAGTGGGATTTTAGGGTGTATCCCTTTGTGATTGGTTCACACATTGGCGCCTCCTCATTGGGTGAATTTGATAGACAGCGTTTTCAACCAATCAGAAGGCGCCATTGCTTATTTTCTTCCGGGAAAAGTCTCCTGGAGCCTCATTAGCGTCGGGGATGTCTGGGAGTGCGGATGTAAGTATATATATATATTTTTTTTTATACAGGGCGTGGCAGAAGAGGATCCGGAGGTGGCCGGAGACATCGCGGGGAGGTAAGTAGAATGTAGATTATGTTTATTTTATTTTGATGTATGTGTATTAATGTTGTGTTTTTTTTAACAGGTGCCGCGCAGGAGAAGGATTAAAAGAATAAGGACGGGACATGCCGGAAAGGTGAGTAGAATATTTAGAATTTATAGAATGTTGATTTTAGAACTGTAAACATGTTGCACTCATTTTTTTTTTTGTAGGTGGCTGATCTCAATGGACATCTGCAAAGATAAGTGGTCTTAATTATTTTATTTTAGCTTAGAATTAGATTAGTTTATATATAGATAGCATTTATTATATATTAGCTAGGGGTATGTGTTTTATATAGATAGCATAGGATGTATTGTAGATAGATTGTGGTATTTATTTAAATAGATTGGGGATGTATTATTATATAGATAGGATGTATATTAGATTATGGTATTTATTTAGATAGATTGTGTGATGTATATTAGATAGGGATGTATTGTATTGTATTGTATGTTATTGTATTGTATTGTAATTGTATGTATTTGTATTGTATTGTATGTATTATATGTATTTCCTTTTCAGGAGTGTATTTTTTTTTCTGTAGTGAGGGGGGGGGTTGTAATGTTTTTTTTTATTTTCTGTAATGTTCTTTTTTTATTTTTTGTGACTTTTTTTTCTGTAATGTAGTTTATTTTTTGTGAGTTAGGTTTTTTATTTCATGTAATGCAGATTTTTTGGGGGGACTTTAGGCTTTTTTATTTTCTGTAATTAGAGTGGTGGGGGTTAATAGGGGTTAGGTAGTGTAGGTGTTAATAGGTTAGTGTAGAGGGTGTTTAGTTGATATTTAATGTTTTATTGGGGGGGTATAGTGCAGTATAGTGTTTATACTTAGTGTCATGATGGTCCTTGAGGACCATCATGGCACTTATGTGGTTAATGTAGTGTTGTAACAGGCCCATAATAGTGTTAATATACCCTTATGGGACTGACGGGGTTAAATAGAGGCTTATGGGGGTCTGTATTGACGCCCATGAGCGAAAGGGTTAATGAATGGCTTATGCAGGTCTGTATTGACCCCATGAGTGACAGCCTTAATGAAGGGCTTATGGGGGTCTCTATTGACCCCCATGAGTGACAGGGTTAATGAAGGGCTTATGGGGGTCTATATTGACCCCCATGAGTGACAGGGTTAATGAGGGTTTTATGGGGGTCTGTATTGACCCCCATGATTGACAGGGTGACAGTGTATAATTTTTTTCTTTTACAACGGTTCCTTTAAGTACCTTTACGGTCCTTTAAGGACCTGCAACGCAGGAATTTAGAATTTTGATTGCAGAGGGGTTCCCCGATCGCGTGCAATCGGGACCCCCACTGCGATGCTTAATGTGGGGCTAATGCAGGGCTCCGAGCTTATCTCGGATCCCCTGGGGTTAATGCGGGTTTCCGAGCTTATCTCGGATCCCTTCTTGGGAAATTTGTACGTGGCTGGGCTGTGAGCCTCGTTTTCGTTTTTTTCGGAGGCCATTTTTTCTCTCGCTTAGGGGATTTTCGTGTGTCTGAACTTGGGAATTTGAACTTAAATGGAGGTGTAACTTCACTTTCAGAGTCTTGGGTGCCCCCCTCTTGCTATGGGTAAGCTTTTTATGTAGTTTGTGTGAGTATTTGATGTGTTTTCACTGTTTTTAGTTGCGAGTTCGGGTCGGAGGTTATAGTCGTATTCTTAGTGCGTGTGGGTGTTTGTTACGTTAAGGTTGGTTCCGAGGTGTTTTTTTTTTATAAGTCGTGCGTGTGACGTGTTTAATGGCGCGCCTTGCTACGCGAGGCTCGCCAGCAATGAGAGCCTGCGGCGCTCATTGCCTAGGTGCTACGATTTAACGGCTCGCCTCGCTACGCAAGGCTCGCCGGCAATGAGCGCCTGCGGCCCTCATTGCCTAAGTGCTACGGTTTAACGGCTCGCCTCGCCACGGGAGGCTTGCTGGGCGATGTAGTAGTTGGACAATTATAATATGTGATTGAGTATCTTCTCATTGTATAAACACATGTGTCTATTTTACATGATTGTACACTACATGTTCCATATTATTTCACAATGAGTGTAGAAACGATACCAGACATGCTAGAAATCAATTAATGTCCAGGAATCTACAAGGCTGAATAATTATAGTCAGGCATTAATTTACTACTCATTTATCAGCTTCAAACATTAACATATATATTAAGTGATACACATTTCATGCAATCTTGTGTTTTTATCTCTAAATGATGTCTCGAGGCAATATGAATAAACTCAATCCACCCAAATGCCAAATTATTAAATAAACAAACATTATGTTTTCTTCCATAGTTGTAGATTTCACTACCTACATATCAATTTAGCTTTCAGAGAAGAATATAGTGTACTTTGGATATTAGGGTAAATAATAACGTCACTATTGTTGTTGTTGTTTAGTCGATCAGTCGCATCAGACTCTCCATGGCCCTAGCATCTCTCAGTCACTGCCCCTCTGAGCTCCATCATGTTCATGTTTATTGCTTCAGTGACCTCATATCCATCCCCACCTCTGTCACCCCTTTCTTCTTGTGCCTTCAATCTTTCCCAGCATTAGAGTTTTTTCAAGAGGATTCTGCTGTCTCATAATATGGCCAAAATATTTGAGCTTCAGCCTCATGATCATACCTTCTAGTGAACAGTTTGTCTTGATTTCCTGAAGTATTGATTTATTGGATCTTCTTGCAGTCCAAGGGACTCTAAGCAGTCTTCGCCAACAACACAATTCAAAGGCGTCAATTCTAATGTCACTATACAGAAGTCAAAATTATAGCGAAATTACAGCTCTGGTGTGTTCTATAAATCGAGGAACAGATTAATTAAAGGTTATACACTGGGCAGAAGTACAGTAGGGTTCCCTTGTCTGGCAAGGTTCAAGGTCGGAGGAGCCAGTCAATATTCACAGAGTTAGATTTTCCCAAATAAATTCAGCCATTAATACTGTCTCTAAGTATTAGCTCCTAATACTAAATGGCTCTTATGAAACCCCAAATCCCCACTCTGCACTTAAAAAGTGCACCAGAAACCCAAAATAAATGTAATTCATTTTAGGACCCTCTCAACTACATCATATAGCTTTCAACAGAAAAAGGACGCTTGAGGTATTTTATCATGTGGAACCTTTGGTCCCAGTTTTCTATAGATCACAGTTTGGATAACTCAGCACTATGCTAGGTCTAACTAACCTAAACCAGCCATCTCTTGTTGTTTCTAATGCCATATATAAAGGGATGTGTGGTGGATTGTGGATGAATTCAGTTAAAATTAACCCACCATGTTACTTGGCATGACAGCATAAACAGAAAATTATTCTAAGTTAATTTTGCTTTAATGTGCATAATTTACTCACTGCTGTAACTACCGCACAACGACATTAAACAGTCTAGGTAAAACTGAAAACCTGATGCAGCTTGTGTTATATAGCACAATTGTAGCTCCTTTGTGAATATGACCCAGTTTGTTCTTCATAGACCTGATGTACTGTAGATCCTGATGCTTTTCCTATAATACACCCCAGCTTTCACTACAAAGTCAATATGTAAACACTTGAATACAGGAGATGTAAATGGCTCACATTTACATAATAACTATTATGTACATTTTCTATTCAAACTATTTATTTAAAACTATCAATCACCCAAATTATGTGCAAGGAGTAACTGAAATTTACAAGTATATATTAATTTAAATTATATTAAATAACAAATTACTTGATTCTTCTAGTGTACAGAACAATTCTATTGAAACACAAAAATCCTTAAAATCTATTAATTTAATTAATAAATAAATCTTATAGAATGGATTATTCATATATGTTCTTTTTCTGTCAAACTGCATCAAGTTTTTATGCATCATAAATTTTTATAAGTTGGATTTTTCTATTATACAATTCTATTCATTTTTTTTTAAGACATCAAATTTATTTATGTTCAAATATAGACAATTCAGTCCATATTTCCTTTTCATATGCAAAGTATATTACAGCATGAACTTCCAATTGCAATACTAAATTTTACTGCCTTCAAATAGCCTTCAAGTAATCATTATTAAAATAGTCTTTTCCATACCTTTAAAAGGAAAACCGTGTATAGAGGTAATAAGGTGTTTTTCTAAAAAATGTATAATCAAAGAATAAAAACCGGTACCAACCTGCACAAGTCGAGACAGAAATGTAGTCCAACAATGACATCAAGAACAATAAGGAGAATAAAAACATAACTTTTATTATTTCCTCAAGGATAGTAGAAAACTACATATAAAATATCAAATCACGACGCAGCATAAAATATAAGAACCCAGGGGTGCAGATTCTCTATAGGGACTGGACTAGGAAGGACTGTAACCTACAGACCCTCATATGAGGGAAGTCTATGCATTAGTGTGAATAGACAACCATCAGAATAATATTTAAACTTCAATTCTTATCATACCCAGACTGCTATTAGAGCTATGGCAAGGGACCTTAACGTGGGGTAATTAAATGGACTAAGTACAATGATTGCTGAACTCATATGAGCACTTGAGTCTGTTTATATTCTCCTTACTTTAAGTGATTCAGCTTATTTTGAGCTGCAGTTATAAATCCTCCCGTAGTAGAAATCTGTACACTCAGTACCAATGATTACTGAACTGATATCACATATATAGTTGTCAGCAATGCGTGTTGTTGCTAACGGTTGCGGGCTCGCATAGCAAGCACGCCTTTTGCGGGCTCGCGTTGCGAGGGCCGCAGTTGCTGAGAAGGAGCACCAAAGGCGCTCCTTGCCGACCAAAGAGAGGGGCCGCATTTGCAGAGGTGGAGGCTCCCACGTCGGCTGCAATGAGCCACAGGCCTCAAATGCGAACCCTCGCAAAGTGAGGGGGCCGCATTTGCAGAGGTGGAGGCTCTACGTCGCCTCACACCCAGTTACAAACCACCGCACAAGCGGGACTTGGAAAAAAAACATAAACACGCAATGACTATGGACTTACACAAAAAAATACTAGCCACGGGACTTAGAAAAAAATAAATTGCGGACTTACACAAAAACAATTATGACCCGCGGGACCCGCGGGAAAAAATCCATTACGAAAAAAAAAAAAATACGACCTTAACGTACAACCCGCACACAGCGCCAAACAATAAAAAACACAAAAATACACACACAAAATAAATAAAAACCTTACCCACACCAAGGGGGGATACCCAGGACCTCTGCAACACAGATTAAACCTCGTCAAATTTATAAAGTTTAGCCACTCGAAAATCTCCTACGCGAGAGAAAAAATGGGCGGATGAAAAAATACGAAAACAAGGCTACACGACCCCTAAAGCAGCTAAATTCCACAAAACAAATACAGCTTTTACAAAACCCCCATACGGCCTACAACATACACCATTAGCAAGGACGCTTCATCATACAAACCCGCCTACCACATACACATTCGCCGCTATTTTACAACACTAACTTGCAGAATGCGGATGTACCCAGCTACAATAACGGCTTCCCCTCGCGCATGCAGCCTATATACACTACACACTGCCCACATTGCTGACACTTACACCTAAGCTCAACAACACTGCAAACCTACATTGTATGCTGCAGGAACATGAAAACAGATTGTCAGCTCTTCAGCACAATGCTTCCTGCATGTATTACTTACAAATAGGTAAAGTATATTAATGTATTAATTTACTAAATATTTCATTAGCATCACAAAAAAGATATCCACAAAAGAAAAAAAACACTATCGCAATAAACGCAAAAGACATTGACTGCGCGCCTCACAACGAGTGCCAACGCTGCTCATAGCACACAAACTACACCAGGGGACAGCTTTGCAATAAGCGCAAAAAGCAGATAAGAGCCTACCTTACAATGACAGCAAAAGCGCCTCTGATAAAAAAAAATACAACAACCAAGAGGCTCGTAATGAGCGCCGAGATCTCAGACCACCACAAAAAATAATGTCTGTGCCAAACACCATTCCTTGACTTACAATTCTATTGCCGTCATTTTTGGATGGGCAATTCGCTAGTTGGTACATAAAGCTCATTTCTGCACTCAGTACTAGTTTGTACAGCAATACTTATTGTGACTGGGCTGGTGTACAGTCCTCAGCCTGTTGGTGTGAACAGTACCTATAATTAGTGATGTCCCGAACAGTTCGCCGGAGAACTATTTGCGGCGATTTTCGCATGTTCTCGTTCGCCACGAACGGCGAACATATGCGCTTTTCAAGCCACCCCCTATTCTTTATCATTGAGAAAACTTTGACCCTGCACATCACAGTCAGTAGACACATTCCAGCCAATCAGCAGTATACACTCCCTTCCAGAGCCTTCCATGTGTATGACAGCCTCCATTTTAGAATCATTCTGTAGCTGCATTCATTGAGAGAGGAGATATATTCTACCTGCTCTTTATTTAATAGGGAAATAGATAGCCAGGCTGTGTATTTAGCTTTAACTACACACCTGAAGGACTCCTTTGATATCTGCTGCAAACACAGCAATCCAAAAAGCCCTTTTTAGGGCTAGAACATAATTTATTTTATTTTATTAATTTTTTCTGCTGATTTAATAGGGAAATAGATAGCCAGGCTGTGTATTTAGCTTTAACTACACACCTGAAGGACTCCTTTGATATCTGATGCGAGGACAGCAACCCAAAAAGCCCTTTTTATTTTATCTTCTTACTTTTTTCTGTGTAATCTAATTGCATGTGTGTGAGGCCTATTTCATCTAGTCTGCCAACTTTTGCCAGTGCACAGTGACACTCATATCTAGTGCCACCGTAGTGTGCAGTGAAATAAAACAACCCTTTTTTTACTGTAATCGATTGAATATTAGTAGCCTGCCTACAGGCGTGTGTGAGGCCTATTGCATCTAGTCTGCCAACTTTTGCCAGTGCCCAGTGACACTCATATCTAGTGCCACCGTAGTGTGCAATGAAATAAAACAACCCTTTTTTTTTACTGTAATCGATTGAATATCAGTAGCCTGCCTAAAGGCGTGTGTGTGAGGCCTATTGCATCTAGTCTGCTAACTTTTGCCAGTGCCCAGTGACACTCATATCTAGTGCCACCGTAGTGTGCAGTGAAATAAAACAACTATTTTTTACTGTAATTGATTGATTATCAGTAGCCTGCCTACAGGCGTGTGTGTGAGGCCTATTGCATCTAGTCTGCCAACTTTTACCAGTGCGCAGTGACACTCATATGTGGTGTCACAGTAGCTTGCAGTGAAATACAACAACCCTTTTTTTACTGTAATCGATTGAATATCAGTAGCCTGCCTAAAGGCGTGTGTGTGAGGCCTATTGCATCTAGTCTGCCAAATTTGCCAGTGCCCAGTGACACTCATATCTAGTGCCACCGTAGTGTGCAGTGAAATAAAACAACCCTTTTTTTACTGTAATCAATTGAATATCAGTAGCCTGCCTACAGGTGTGTGTGTGAGGCCTACTGCATCTAGTCTGCCAACTTTTGCCAGTGCCCAGTGACACTCATATCTAGTGCCACCGTAGTGTGCAGTGAAATAAAACAACCTTTTTTTTTACTGTAATCGATTGAATATCAGTAGCCTGCCTACAGGCGTGTGTGTGAGGCCTATTGCATCTTGTCTGCCAACTTTTGCCAGTGCCCAGTGACACTCATATCTAGTGCCACGGTAGTGTTCAGTGAAATAAAACAACCATTTTTTACTGTAATCGATTGAATATCAGTAGCCTGCCTAAAGGCGTGTGTGTGAGGCCTATTGCATCTAGTCTGCCAACTTTTGCCAGTGCACAGTGACACTCATATCTAGTGCCACCGTAGTGTGCAGTGAAATAAAACAACCCTTTTTTTACTGTAATCAATTGAATATCAGTAGCCTGCCTACAGGCGTGTGTGAGGCCTATTGCATCTAGTCTGCCAACTTTTGCCAGTGCCCAGTGACACTCATATCTAGTGCCACCGTAGTGTGCAATGAAATAAAACAACACTTTTTTTTTACTGTAATCGATTGAATATCAGTAGCCTGCCTAAAGGCGTGTGTGTGAGGCCTATTGCATCTAGTCTGCTAACTTTTGCCAGTGCCCAGTGACACTCATATCTAGTGCCACCGTAGTGTGCAGTGAAATAAAACAACTATTTTTTACTGTAATTGATTGATTATCAGTAGCCTGCCTACAGGCGTGTGTGTGAGGCCTATTGCATCTAGTCTGCCAACTTTTACCAGTGCGCAGTGACACTCATATCTGGTGTCACAGTAGCTTGCAGTGAAATAAAACAACCCTTTTTTTACTGTAATCGATTGAATATCAGTAGCCTGCCTAAAGGCGTGTGTGTGAGGCCTATTGCATCTAGTCTGCCAAATTTGCCAGTGCCCAGTGACACTCATATCTAGTGCCACCGTAGTGTGCAGTGAAATAAAACAACCCTTTTTTTACTGTAATCAATTGAATATCAGTAGCCTGCCTACAGGTGTGTGTGTGAGGCCTATTGCATCTAGTCTGCCAACTTTTGCCAGTGCCCAGTGACACTCATATCTAGTGCCACCGTAGTGTGCAGTGAAATAAAACAACCTTTTTTTTTACTGTAATCGATTGAATATCAGTAGCCTGCCTACAGGCGTGTGTGTGAGGCCTATTGCATCTTGTCTGCCAACTTTTGCCAGTGCCCAGTGACACTCATATCTAGTGCCACGGTAGTGTTCAGTGAAATAAAACAACCATTTTTTACTGTAATCGATTGAATATCAGTAGCCTGCCTAAAGGCGTGTGTGTGAGGCCTATTGCATCTAGTCTGCTAACTTTTGCCAGTGCCCAGTGACACTCATATCTAGTGCCACCGTAGTGTGCAGTGAAATAAAACAACCCTTTTTTTACTGTAATCAATTGAATATCAGTAGCCTGCCTACAGGCGTGTGTGTGAGGCCTATTGCATCTAGTCTGCAAACTTTTGCCAGTGCCCAGTGACACTCATATCTGGTGTACAGTACAGTAGCTTGCACGCATAGTATCACTAATCGTAAAAAAATGACAGGCAGAGGCAGGCCACCCCGCAGGGGCCGTCATGGTCGTGGTGCTGTTATTCCCTTTGGCCCTAGAACAATGACCAGTTTTCAGAGGCAACGTACCCTGAACTTGAACAGTTCTGAGGACATGGTTGACTGGCTAACACAGGACACCCAATCTTCTACAGCTTCCGCTCGGAACCTAGACGCACCATCCTCCTCCAGCTTAGCTTCGGGCACCTCTCCAGTTACCACTCGCCCGCCTGCCGCCACCACCAACACTAGCACCACAGCCGCTTCACTTGATCCGTCAGCAGAGTTATTTACAGATCCATTGGAAGAAATTGAGTGATGCACAAACATTAGTGCCAGAGGATGTAGATAACAGGGATATGTCCCAGTCAGGCAGCATTACACACATGGACGTACGGTCTGATGATGATGATGTTGTACCCGGTGCTGCTTCCTTTGTTGAGTTGTCAGATACAAGTGAAGCGGTTGATGATGCGTCCGTGGATGTCACGTGGGTGCCCGCTATAAGAGAAGAAGAACAGGAGGAAAGTTCAGATGGGGAGACAGAGAGGAGGACGAGACGAGTTGGAAGCAGCGAGAGGTCGTCGAGAGTAGCTAGTGGCACAGCCAGACAGCATGCATCGGCACCAGGGGTCAGCGAGACAGCAGGCCAGTCAACGCATGCTTTTGCCACCACCAGAATGCCGTCATTGCAGAGCTCAGCAGTGTGGCATTTTTTTCGTATGTCTGCCTGTGACAACAGTGATGCCATTTGCAACCTGTGCGAAAAGAAACTGAGTCGTGGGACGTCCAACACCCACCTAGGTACAACTTCTTTGTGAAGGCACATGATGTCACATCACAAACGCCTATGGGATCAACACATCAGTACAAGCAGCACACAAAGTCAAAGCCTCCATCCTCCTCCTGGTCCAGCATCTTCAGCCACGTCAACCACTGCTGCCCTGCTTGCCCCCTCTCAACCATCCGCCACTCCGTGTCTCGCCCTGAGCAGTCCCTGCTCATCTGCCCACAGTCAGGTGTCTGTCAAGGACATGTTTGAGCGTAAGAAGCCAATGTCACAAAGTCACCCCCTTGCCCGGCAAATGACAGCTGGCTTGTCTGAACTCTTAGCCCGCCAGCTTTTACCATACAAGCTGGTGGAGTCTGAGGCGTTCAAAAAATTTGTAGCTATTGGGACACCGCAGTGGAAGGTACCCGGCTAAAATATCTTTGCACAAAAGGCAATCCTTAACCTGTACTCGATTGTGCAAAAGGAAGTAATGGCATCTCTGGCACACAGTGTTGGGGCAAGTGTCCATCTGACCATGGATACCTGGTCTGCAAAGCATGGTCAGGGCAAGTATATCAACTACACTGCACATTGGGTAAACCTGGTGACAGCTGCCAAGCATGGAATACGTGGCTCTGCAGAGGAGTTGGTGACACCACCACGACTTGCAGGCAGGCCTGCTGCCACCTCCTCTACTCCTCCTACTCCATCCTCTTCCATAACCTCCTCGGCTGAGTCCTCTTCTGCTGCTGCTATGTCTTGCTCCACATCAACGGCACCCCCCCAGCTCCACTGGTACTATTCCACATCCCGGATATGGCAGTGTCACGCCGTCTTGGGGTTGACTTCCCTGAAAGTAGAGAGTCACACCGAACCAGCACTCCTGTCCGCCCTGAACACACAGGTGGATCAGTGGCTGACTCCGCACCAACTGGAGATCGGCAAAGTGGTTTGTGACAACGGAAGAAATTTGTTGGCGGCATTGAATTTGGGCAAGTTGACACATGTGCCGTGCATGGCACATGTGTGTAATCTGATTGTACAACGCTTTGTGCATAAGCACCCAGGCTTACAGGACGTCCTGAAGCAGCCCATTTCAGGCGTTCCTTCATGGCCATGGCGCACTTTACAGCTATCCAGCGCCGGAACAACATGCCAGCGAGGCGCTTGATTTTAGACAGCCCGACACGTTGGAATTCAACACTCATAATGTCCGACCGCCTGCTCCAACAAGAAAAGGCCGTTAACAAATATTTGTATGATCGGGGTGCTAGGACAGCCTCTGCGGAGCTGGGGATTTTTTTGCCACGTTACTGGACGCTCATGCGCAATGCCTGTAGGCTTATGCGTCCTTTTGAGGAGGTGACAAACCTGGTCAGTCACACCCAGGGCACCATCAGCGACATCAAACCATTTGTTTTCTTCCTGGAGCGTGCCCTGTGAAGAGTGCTGGATCAGGCCGTAGATGAGCTTGAAGAGGAAGAGGAAGAGTTGTGGTCACCATCACTGCCAGTAACAGCCTTATCAGCATCGCTTGCTGGACCTGCGGCAACGCTGGAAGAGGATTGTGAGGAAGAGGAGTCAGAGGAGGAATGTGGCTTTGAGGAGGAGGAGGAAGACCAACCACAACAGGCATCCCAGGGTGCTCGTTGTCACCTATCTGGTACCAGTGGTGTTGTACGTGGCTGGGGGGAAGAACATACCTTCAGTGAGTTCACTGAGTACGAGGAACGGGACATGACTAGCTCGGCATCAACCTTGTGCAAATGGGGTCTTTCATGCTGTCGTGCCTGTTGAGGGACCCTCATATAAAATGGATGACGGAGGAGAACGACCTGTACTGGGTGTCCACGCTACTAGACCCCCGCTATAAGCAGAAAGTGCCTGAAATGTTACCGAATTACTACAAGTCGGAAAGGATGCAGCACTACCAAAATAAATTAAAAAGTATGCTTTACACAGCGTTTAAGGGTGATGTCACAGCACAAAGGCAATCTATCAGCGGAAGAGGTGAACATAATCCTCCTCCTCCCACAACCACGCCGGCAAGGAGAGGACGCTTTACAGACGTGTTGTTGATGGAGGACATGCAGAGCTTTTTAAGTCCTATGCATCGCTACAGCCCTTCGGGGTCCACCCTCAGAGAACGACTCGACCGTCAGGTAACAGACTACCTCGCCATAACTACAGATATCGACACTATGAGGAGCGATGAACCCCTTGACTACTGGGTGTGCACGCTTGCCCTGTGGCCTGAGCTATCCCAATTTGCCATAGAACTTCTGTCCTGCCCCGCTTCAAGTGTCCTGTCAGAAAGGACCTTCAGTGCAGCAGGAGGTTTTGTCACTGATAATCGAAGTCGCCTAGGTCAAAAAAGTCTAGATTACCTCACCTTTATTAAGATGAATGAGGGATGGATCCCGAAGGGACTGACAGTGGGCGATACATTCGATTAAAAAAGGCCTGATAGATTAGCTGCCTTGAGCTAAAAATGGTCCACACGCTGCTGTATTTTATCCCTGAATGCCGGATGACTTGCGTGACTTATCCGCCACCAACTAGGGTTCAAGACGCAATGTTTTAGGGCACTTTCTGCCTGGCAAACTAACATCAATTTTGCTGGTCGCTGCAACAATACCTAATTTTTGCATTTAAATTATTTTATTTTAGAAGGCGTACAGCATGTAATGAAAAATAAAGCATTTTTGAACAGTCTTGCATAACAGTTGTGCAAAAATACATATTTACAATAGAGACATTTTGTGAAAGTTAGCTGGCTATTCCTTCTTATTTGTACTTTTTAGTTTAATAATTTTTCTTATTTTTTACTGTGATTGCAATTTAAGAGATATCTAAAACATGGTAAAACAGACAATAGTAAAGAGTATATCTGCAGGAAACACCAAAGTCCTATTAGCTATCATCCCTCCAGCAGTATTAGCTTATTATTTAAAATATCTAACCTGGGCAATCACCCTTGGGTTACCCTAGGAAAGGCTTCAGTAAGCGACCTCTCCTTTCCTGGGATGATTTTGCCGCCGGTTGCTTCAGCAGGGTCTCCAGGGCTCCCCCACTCCGGTCCTTCCCCCAGTGTCGCTTCAACCAGTAACAAATGTTTTATATTTGTAAAGCGATCCAATAATCCACCTTGATAGAGTAATGTTCTGACAGTGGAAGCTCATGCTTGTCCCTCAGTTCCTCATAGGTGAGCATCTGGCCCTTTACTAACCAGTCTCCCAGTCTATCTAGTTTCCTTGACCTCCACCAGTGTTGTGATGTTGTGCTCCTGTGTTTCGGGGCCTGAGGGTGGTCAAGAATTGGGGTCATTTGGGTGGATCCAGGGAACAAACCTGTGCGTTTCTTGGCCCATTTGCAGTATGATAGTGAGTGTCTGATTAGTGAGTTTGGCGAGTTTTTAAGGCTCTGAGGCAATTCTGATAGCCAAGCCACCTTGTCCCAGGTTAAGGGCCTTAAAGTGTGGTTCTCTAAATACACACAGGCCGGTTGATGACATATAGAATGTGCTATTGGGAGGAAAGATAGGTGACGTAACAGGTATTAAACTGATAGGAATCAGTATTACAACTTAATACAACTCCCATATCTGTTGGCACCTTAGATTGCACTTGCAGTGCCCCAAATTCGAAGTAGGAGGTCCAACCAAGCATCTTTTTCCATCTCCCTGTTCCAAAAATCCATGCCATATACACGTCCTCTAATAGTGGACGTAACAGGGATTAAACCGATAGGAATAGTACTACTTAACAGTACACACCTTATAATAACGCAGACAGAGGCAACGCGTATAATCTTCCATGCTGTGCAGTGGACGCCCCCAGACTCTGACCTGTGTATAATATTCCATGCTGGGCAGTGGAAGCCCCCAGACTCTGACCTGTGTATACTATTACATGCTGGGCAGTGGAAGCCCCCAGACTCTGACCTCTGTATAATATTCCATGCTGGGCAGTGGAAACCCCCAGACTCTGACCTGTGTATAATATTCCATGCTGGGCAGTAGAAGCCCCCAGACTCTGACCTGTGTATAATATTCCATGCTGGGCAGTGGAAGCCCCCAGACTCTGACCTGTGTATAATCTCCCATGTTGGGCTGGGCAGTGGAAGCCCCCAGACTCTGGGAGTCTGAAGAAGAGGAGTCAGAGTAGGAAGGTGGCTTTGAGGAGGTGGAAGACCAAACAAGCAGGTGTCCCAGGGGGCTTGTTGTCCCCTTTCAGGGACCCTTGGTGGCTGGGTGGAGGAAGAGACCTTCAATGACATCAGTGAGGACAAGGAACGGGACATGGCTAGCTTGGTATCCAACCTTGTGCAAATGGGAAGTTTGCGGTTGTGCAAAGGGACTGTTTGCGGTTGTTTGCGGTGCATTAAATGAGGATATTGGTCTGTTACTGTGAAGCGGGTGTAACCCTTACACTACCTGATCGATACAACATCATACCTGATGTTTTAAAGCATGTTATTCCAAACAATTTAGGAATGTTAGGTGATTTATGCCCTTTATGGCTTAAAACCAGACTCTGCATCAACTATGTAATTTTCCGTGGGAGTTTTGCCATGGATCCCCCTCCGGCATGCCACAGTCCAGGTGTTAGACCCATTGAAACAACTTTCCCATCACTATTGTGGCCAGACAGAGTCCCTGTGGGTTTTGAAATTCGCCTGCCCATTTAAGTCTATGGCGGTCTATGACATTTGATGGAATTCGCGTCCGCAGTTTGTGAACCGAAAATGTGATGTTTGCGACATCACTACCTATAATTACTGAATTGATATCAGACCTTTATCCTATAGCCCTCCAAATGTGAGAACTTTATACACAGAGAGAAGTTGATATTAGCGCTAACACCTATTATGCACACATATTGCTAATCATTACATGCAGTATTTATAGTCATTACATTTATATAACGACTTCGGACCCTTAATTTACACAGTATTTATGATCACTAGACTAATATTCTTGTGCACACAGTACTGATGATTGCTTACTAAAATTGGAGCTTAGGTTATTTTTAACACCCTGTACTTATTTGCACATACAATGTATGTTGCAGCTGAGCTGAAGTAAAGGCTTTGTACTTACTTTAATGGTACTGATATTGGAGATTTGACCTATAATCCCCCATTAAGGCAATTTACTGTATTCAGTGCTTGTATTTGCTAAACCAATATTTCAGATGATGTCTGTTTGTACACACTGTACTTGTTTATACATATAGTGCTTATAGTCACTGAACTGTTATGAACTTCAGTCTGTTGGTACACACAGTGCTTACATTAAATAAACTAATACTAGGGCTATGGTCTGTAATCCAGTTCTACACACCAAAAGGGACCAATCTAGCAGTGGTGCAAAGGGGAGTATGCTATAGCCCCCCACATATAATTGAAAGTGAGAAAATGAAATTATTATTACAGATTGGAAATGCAGCTAAGCATGAGCAAGTATTAATAATGGTAGATTTTAACTACCCTGAAATAAACTGGATCAATGAGACTAGCAGTTCAGCTAAGGGGAGCTGGTTCTAGAGTACACTCGGAGATCATTACGTACTAGAAATGAGACTATCTTGGATTTAGTTATCACAAATAATATTGATATGGTATCAAATGTTGGAATAGGGCAACCTTTGGGAAACAGTGTTCACAACACAGTCTCATTTGAGATTGAATTCAAAAACAAAACTGTAAGGGGCCAGCAACTTTAATTAATTAATTAATTAAATAATTAATTAATTACATTCATTTTAAAAGGGCAGATTTGAACAGTCCAAGGTGAAGCAATACAATGTATAGACGAGTAAAAAAAGGAACATAGATAGACAATGTTCAAATCCTTACTAATTATACATACTTATCACCATATACCATGTGGTAATAAAAGTAGATGAAGTAAATCACATCCCATGTGGATTAATGAGTTAAAGACTACAGATACAGAGTAAAAAAAACAGGCATTTAGATTATACAAACAAGAGGGATCAGAGACTGCTTTATGGGAGTACAAGGAAATCAACAAGGTTTGCAAAAAGGCTATAAGACTGGTGAAAATAGAAAATGAAAACTTAGTTGCAAAGGAAAGTAAGACTAACCCTAAAATCTTTTTTAAATATATTAATGGAAAGAAGGCCAGGAAGGAACCTATAGGAACTTTTACAATGTGACACAGTCGGTCTGATAATTAGTGACCGGGAAAAGGCAGATGAGCTAAATAGGTTCTTTTCTTCGTTAAACACAAGAGAGGTACCAGTGGTTGGGTCACTGCAACATAATGGTGCTACACTACCTTCACCAAATCATTGCATAATGCAGGAAGAAATCCAAAAGACGTTGGAAAAAATAAATGTTAATAAAGCCCCGGGTCCTGATGGAATACATCCACGGGTACTGAGGGAACTGGGTTCAGTAATATCCAAACCATTGTATCTAATTTTTCAAGACTCACTCAACACAGGATCGCTACCAGATGTCTGGAGAAAAGCTGATGTGATACCTATATTTAAAAAGGGAGCAAAAGCAAATATGGGAAAATATAGACCAGTGAGCCCCACTTATGTAGTGGGAACGCTTTTAGAAGAGTTAATAAGATGTCTATTTAAAAATGATTATAAGTAGGAGTCAACATGGAATTATGAGGAATAGGCCATGTCAAACAAATCTACTTAGTTTCTATGAGGAGGTTAGTAGGAACTCTCTAGATGTAGTCTTTTTGGATTTTGCAAAGGCCCTTGTCAAAGTGCCACATGGAAGTGGGGTTCCTCAGGGTTCATACTAGGTACTCTCCTTGTTAACATATTTATTAATGACTTAGACATTGGAAAGTATTGTCTCCATGTTTGCTGTTGTGCAATGTAATTAAATCAGAAAATGATGTACTCTCTCTCCAAAGGGATTTGCATAAATGAGGGGAAATGGGCAACTAATTGGCAGATGAGATTTAATATTAATGAATGTAAAGTAATGCATTTTGGAAGGAAAAATAGCCATGCAATTTATAATCTTAATGGAGCAAACCTAGGTGTATCAGATATTGAAAGGGATTTGGGAGTGCTTGTGGACAACCACCTAGGTAACAGTGTTCAATGCCAATCAGCAGCTGCAAAGACAAATCAAATATTAGCATGTATTAAGAAGGGTATAGAAGCAAGGGAAGCAAATATATATTCTGCCACTATACAAATCCCTAGTATGCCCTCATTTAAAATATGGAGTATAATTTTGGGCACCATTTCATAAAAAGAACATTTTAGAGCTGGAAAAAGTAAGGACTTCAAAACTAATAAGGTGAATGGAGGGCCTACGTTATGAAGAAAGACTTACCAAATTAAACGTATTTTCTCTAGAAAAAATGTGTCTGAGAGGGGATATGATTACCTTATATAAATATATCCAGGGTCAATATAAGGCTTTGTCAAGTGAACGTTTTGTGCCAAGAGGTTTTAAACTGACAAAAGAACATTATTTGAGGTTAGAAGTAAAAAGATTGCATCTTAAAGGAAGAACAGGGTTCTTCACAGTAAGGGTGGTTAAACTGTGGTATTCTCTACCAAAGGAGGTGGTGAAAGCGGATTCGATAGATAACTTTAAAAAGAGATTGGATATATTTTTAAATAAAAAGGGTATTTAGGGTTATCCTTGTTAAAGAGAATATTGATCCAGGGAGGAGTCCGATCCCTAGTATCTGGGGTCAGGAAGGAATTATTTTTTTCCCTTTTGAGACAATTGGCAAATTTTCACTTGGGTTTTTTGTTTTTTTGCCTTCCTCTGGATCAATGAACAATTAATAATTAGTCTGAATGCTGCAGATCAGAGGAGATCTTAAAAGGTTGAACTTGATGGACTAAAAGTCTTTTTTCAATCTCTATTACTATGTAACTTTGTAATAGTGATTGTGATTTTGTCAAACAAAAAAGTCACAGGTACTCAATCAGAGAACAAACCTTAATAGGTTAGTTCAATGGACACGATGACTCTGAGACCACCCTATTTGAGCTAAATTGTGCCATTCACAGGGAGAAATATCCTGCAATATATCAGTATGGTCCCCTCACTAGAGTGACCCAGCCCCGAAATACCAGGCAATTCTACCCTGAGCAGGAGAAACAGCAAACCCCAGATGTACATTTTGGCCTCGATTGGACCCCTGTATCTTTTGCATACACATGGTACTTATAATTCCGGGACTTATATTAAAGCTTAAGCTTAGGGCTCCCCAACAAGGGAAATTAAACACCTACAGTAGTAAAATGTATTATAATATTCAGTTTAAACAACAACCTATGTTAGTAAGGCATCAAACACTCTATTTGGATATGACTTGTTCCAAAAATCATTTCCCCAAGGACAAACAGGGTTATGAGTCCAAACAATTCTGTGTTCCTTTCCCACAGTAAATTGAAAAAGCTGGGCAAATTCAGTCTTTTAAATATCCTCTATTGGGGTTAACAGCACCTACACAATGATAATACAGCAGATTGCTGAGAAACCAAAAATTGAAAGTTCTCTAACAGCTTAGTCCCATGCCTAAAAGCAGACCTGAGCAGTAATTAAAGTGAAAAAAATCTAACCATTTGTAATCATAGCACAGCTATAACGAATCCCTATTAAAAACAAAGGAAATCAGCAAGTGACGATGCCAGACCCAAGTAAAAGCTGCTGAGGAGGCCAAGCAGCAGGATGGAGAGAAGTGTGTAAATAAATAGGTAAGTAACTTTGATTGGATAAGACTAACAATGTCCCCTTTTAACCATTTCAGAACCATGGAGAGTGTATATATTTTCTGCAACTCAAATAACCGCTGTTCCAGACATAGATGTCATAAATCAAGAATTTAAGATTAGCAAAAATGATACTTCAAACTGTGCAATATATTTGGTGTATTAAAGGATCTTCCACATAATGTGACATGTATAAGGTAAACAGAAGCTTATATAAGCAATCTAGAGGAACAAACTTATAGAGGTATTGTAATACAACTCATAGGAAAACTGTATAAAAAATGAAAACTGTATAATTCCATCAGACATTGTGGTATCCGGTAGGGTAATCCACCAACATTCTGCCCTTAGGAGTTCAGTTTCCAAGTTGCCACTTTCTAATGCCTAGGTTGACTTTCTGTAAGATGCAGCATTTGGGTTTTGGCTTAGACTGGTGGTAAATCAGAAATGGAGTAGCCATCCTAGTCAATCAAAGAGTGGCCAAAGTAGTGCTCGGTTACAACCCAATAAATGACAGAATGATTTCAATTTGAATTCCTTTTTACATCACAGTGATCCAAGTCTATGCTCTACAATAAATGCTGAAGAGGCTGAAGTTGTCCAGTTCTACAAAGACATTCAACACATCATAGATATAACACCAAGAAAAGATGTTACTATCATCATAGGATATTGAAATGCTAACTACGGGAATCAAAGGACACCTGGAATAGCTGGCAAATATGGCCTTGGAGTACAAAATGAAGCAGGTCAGAAATTTGTAGAATTCTTTCAAGATAATTCTCTGGTCGTAGCAAACACCCTCTTCCAACAGCCATCACGATGACTCTACACATGGACATCACCAGATGGACAACATAGAAATCAGATTGACTATATACTTTGCAGCCAAAGATGGAGGAGCTCTATACAGTCAGCAAAAACAAGACCTGGAGCTGACTGCTGCTCAGACCATGAGCTAAATATTGCAAAGTTGAAAATTAAACTGAAGAAAAGAGGGAAAACCATCAGACAAAGTATATACAAAATAAATAATATCCCTTGTGAATATGTAGTGGAAGTAAATAACAGATTTAAGGAACTAGACATGGAAGATAGAATGCCTGAAGAACTTTGGACCGAAGTTTGCAACATAATCCAGGAAACAGCAACAAAGAATATCTCTAAAAGCAAGAAAAGTAAGAAGTCAAACTGGCTGTCTGATAAGGCTTTGGATGTAGCCCAGGAAAGGCGGAAAGCAAAATATAGTGGACATAAGAAAATGTTTATCCAACTGAATGCAGAGAAGAACATTGGGAATCTAAAAGGCACCTTTCATGCAAAAATGGGAGTGATAAAAGACGAAAATGTTAGGGATTTAACCGAAGAAGATCAGATAAAGAAGAGGTGGCAGGAATACACTGAAGATCTATACAGAAAGGATCTTAACAGCAGTGATGACCTTAAAAATGTGTCAAATGAATTGGTGCCAGACATCTTGGAGAGTGAAGTGAGATGGGCCCTAGGATGTCTTGCTGATAATAAGGCTGCAGGAGGTGATGGAATCCCAATTGAACTGTTCAAAATTCTACAGGATGATGCTGTGAAAGTGTTACTTGCCTTATCCCAACACATTTGGAAAAATCAACAATGGCCAATAGACTGACAAAGGTCAGTCTACATCCAAATCCCAAAAAAGGCAGTGTGAAAGAGTGCTCCAATTATCGAACAATTGCACTCATTTCACATGACAGCAAGGTAATGCTTAAGATTCTACAAGCGCAACTCTAACAATATATGGACCAGGAACTACCAGATGTGCAAGCCGGGTTCTGCAGAGGAAGAGACACAAGAGATCAAATTGCCAGTGTCCGCTGGATAATAGACAAAGCAAGAGAGTTCCAAAAAAACATTTACTTCTGCTTCATAGACTATTTTTTGTTGTGTGGATCACAACAAAATGTGTTGTGTCCTTAAAGAGATGGGAGTGCCAGATCATCTCATTCTCCTCCTAAATAATCTGTATGTCGACCAAGAAGCCACAGTCAGGACCAAACATGGGACAACAGAATGGTTCAAGATCGGGTAAAGGAGTGCAACAAGGTTATATATTGTCACCTTATTTATTCAACTTACAGTATATGCAGAATACATCATGCGAAAGGCTAGACTGGATGAATCCAAAGCCGGAGGTGAAGCTGTGAGATATACTATGTATCATGGTCATAGCAAATAGGTCAGACAAATTGTGGTACATTGAAGAAGGAACTGACAACCCACTCCAGTATCTTTGCCATGAAAACCTTATAGAAGAGCACAACCAGACACAAGATGTGCCTGTCTTGATTTGGTCCATAGGAGAGTCGAACACGACTGAACAACAACATAACATAAATCAGAAAATGCTTTGCCACGGTGGTTAGAGATTTGCCTTTATTATTGTCTCTAATGCTATTTCTGACATTCCTCAGATGTTTACCAAGTTTTCATCTCACATCTCGGGTCATCATGCCCACATACCTGTTGAGGCACTCCAGATGGTAAGATACAGCAGAGGAACTACAATTAAAGTGCTCTGTGGTAGAAATCCCGTCATGCATTAAATATCTCTAATTTGGGGCAATTTATCCTATTATGAAGCAATTCCCCAAATGCGATATCTGTACCTGAGACAAAGATCTATTTTTTCAGTGTATTTAGTCAGAGCATCTGTGAACACATATTTGCACTCCCACCACCCCAAATAAATATTGGCATATGTGGGAGTGCAGGATGATTTCATGGCTGTTCTACATAAAACACAAATAAATTATGTTCTAGTACAAATGTAAGTTGTAGAACAATAAAGCGATAATTTTCGGCATTAACAGCTGACTCCATGTCTAGAAAGTATTTGACAGCCATGCAACCAACCTTGATTTCAATGGACGTTTACAGAGACCCAATGTCACAAGTGACCAACAGTGTTCTAGATTCAACACAAGTACTGTAAAGTATCTTCAGCACATCCATTGTATCTCTGACATATGAGGTTAATCTCAATCTGGTGTCAAAGTATCTACTAGCTTTTTCTGTTATTCTTCCTGGAGGTGTGTTTGGGGTATGGCACTGGGGAGCTACAGTTCATTGAGGGAACCATGAAGGCCAACATGTACTGTGACATACTGAAGCAGAGCATGATCCCCTCCCTTAGGAGACTGGACCGCAGGGCAGTATTCCAACATAATAACAACACCCAAACAAACCTCCAAGACTACCACTGTCTTGCTAAAGAAGCTGAAGGTAAAGGTGATGGACTGGCCAAGCATGTCACCAGACCTAAACCCTATTGAGCATCTGTGGGGCATCCAGAAAACGGAAGGTGGGGGAGAGCAAGGTCTCTAACATCTACCAGCTCTGTGATGTCATCATGGAGGAGTGGAAGAGGACTCCAGTGACAACCTGTGAAACTCTGGTGAACTCCATGCTCATGAGGGTTAAGGCAGTGCTGGAAAAAATTGGCGGCCACACAACATATTGACACTTTGGTCCCAGTTTGGACATTTCCACTTAGGGGTGTACTCACTTTTGTTGTCATTGGTTTAGACATTAATGGCTGTGTGTTGAGTTATTTTGAGGGGACAGCAAATTTACACTGTTATACAGGCTGTACACTTTTACTTTACATTGTAGCAGAGTGTCATTTTTTCAGTGTAGTCACATGAAAAGATATAATAAAATATTTACAAAAATGTGAGGGGTGTACTCACTTTTGTAAGATACTGTATATTGCTTAAAGTTTGAAAGCTAATAAGCCATTGGGATCATTCAAAGTTTGAGAATCCATTAGGATATAGTAGTTTGATTATAAATACAATGAAATATCATTACTGTTTCAACATTTGAAACTCAAATACATAAAATAAATACTGTCTGAACGTCATTGAACTATTGGGATCAGTCAGAATTGAAGTCATAGAATAGCAGTGTGTGATAGCTAAAAAAAACGGAATTGGGTGCATAACATTCTGACATATAACCAAATCCCATAGTGACCACATTACAGAGGGTAACATTATTGTTGATGTTTTTTTTATTTTTATATGTTTTAATTGTTTTTAAAATTTTCCACTGGTTTATATGTAATTAACATAAAGTTTTGTTATTTTCCTTATTTCTATTATTTATTTAATTAGTGTTAAGCAGTAACTAAGTAAAATATATCCCATTCACTATTTTGTATCATAACAGGTGTTAGCGCTAATACCAACTTCATCATTATGAGTACTGTGTGCATATAAAGTTCTTGCATTTGGAGGGCTATAGGCTAACAGCCTTATTAAATTGCACTTCGGCCAGTTGAATAGGGCTCTATTTAAGCACATAGCATTTTTTTACAGAAGTTTTTAGTTAGTGAACTTCTATTCAAAAGCAAGGTCTTCACTAACTAAAAACGTCTGTAAAAAAATATACTATGTGCTTAAATAGAGCCCTATTCAATTGGTCGAATTTCAATTTAATAAGACTGTAAGGGTCTGATATCAGTTCAGTAATTATAAGTACTGTTCATATCAACAGGCTGAGTGAGGACTGTACACCAGCCGAGTGTTTAAGTATTGCTGTACCAACTAGTACTGAGTGCAGAAACAAGCTCTGTGTTTCAATATCAGTTCAGTAGTCACAGGTGCCGTGTGTACAGATTTCTCCTATGGGAAGATTTATAGATACATCTGAGTAACTTAAAGTAATATATACCCCTGTATAAAAAGCAATATTAATTACAATATATTACAATTAATTGTAAAGAAGTTCCATTACATTTCATAAAATCCTCTCTTATTAAACACCAGGTGCAGGTGTTTTGCAACAAAGTAACTTTCCCTTTACCATGATATGTTTATCACTGTATGTCAGGCAATTACCAATACACAGAATTTCAATTCTGCTACTTTTTCAATTTTTTTTTTACTTCTAATCAAATTGTTGCCTCCCAGGCATTACAACATGGTGAATAATACTGAGTGGGTGCTTAGATTCTCACTTTTCTATTTTCTGCCTCAGGCACATGTACGCTATGGATAGCAGATAACATTTCTAAGCAGTGTATCTTAGGCATGTCTTTAATGGTTACATGTCTCAGGTACACATGCGCCAGGAGCAGTGATGTGTCAAATAACATTGTTAGGACATTTTTGCTTGCACAACTGGGTGTTGTAAACTAAAATATTTTGAAATTGCTTCCTGCTGTGTTCCTGCGGCCCAGTCTCCGAGGGGAGGGGATCATGTTCTGCTTCAGTATGTCACAGTACATGTTGGCACCCTCAATGAACTGTAGCTGCCCAGTGCCTGCATCACTCTTGCAGGCCCAGACCATGATACTCCCTCCACAAAAAGTATACATCTATACTGAGGAAAGGTAGTTTAAATAACCACTAAATGACAAATAAACGCATTCATAATGTACATTAATTAATTAATTAATGATTAATATCAAAATTAATTAACGTTTAAGAATGTGAATAAAAAAGCAACAGATTGATTAATTAATTATTAATGTACATTAATTTAATAATTATTTTGTTATATATCGTGATTACCTGTGTGAAAAAAATGTTAATAACATTCATAATGTACATTAATTAATTAGCAACACATTGATTCATTAATTATGAATGTACATTAATTTAAGAATTATTTTGTGATATATCGTGATTACCTGTGTGAAACAATTGTTAATAACATTCATAATGTACATTAATTAATTAATGATTAATATCAAAATTAATTAACATTTAAGAATGTGAATAAAAAAGCAACAGATTGATTAATTAATTATTAATGTACATTAATTTCATAATTATTTTGTTATATATCGTGATTACATGGGAAAGAATTGTAAATAACATTCATAATGTGTCATTACTAATCAGTAATATCAAAAAAGGTTAACGTTTAAGAAAGTGCATAAAAAAAGGAACACGTTGATTAATTAATTATGAATGTATGTACATTATTTAAATAATTCAGTTCTTATATATTTTGTATAAAATAAACCAAAAATAAAAATTAAAGGCTATATACTCATGCTTACATGTTGATGTTAGATTTAGTCACACATTAGTTTAATATTAATGAACATTAATTGATTCTTATTTCATTAGTAATGTACATTATTTTGTGGTCTCGACGGGGAGTTTCCGGAAATGACGTGCTAGCCGCGCAGTGCGGCTGTGAGCGGGTGAAGATGGCGTCGGAAGGCACAGGAGAGGCAGAGAGAAAGACTCGTGGCGTCTAACCACACTGTGCAGAGTCCGTAGCCCGCACTAGAAGTGCTGAGAGGGAGAGCTTCCTCCGGAGACCGAGGAGAACGGAACTGCCAAGGTACAGACGATTAAAAGAGCTGCAACGCCAGCCCTACTAACAGTGCAAAGAAACGCTTGGGGAAGACTGAGAACGTGGCAGGATCGGTATTGCACCGACATTGCACAGTGTGCACGATCAGCAAACATACAACAGGAATCCCAGGCAATGAAGGAAAACGAGTCCACTGAGAGCTAAGTAAAACTTTTTTTGTTTAATTTCTCTGCCTCTCAGCACAAGTAAAATAGACATTTAAGCACTGCTATGGTATTGATTTCCCCTGCAACATAAGAAAGACAATGTTTTGTATACAACATAAGGACAATAACGTAATAAAACACACAAAACCTGCAGTAAAAGACTAAAAGGAGGCAATGTGACAAATTGCTGTTTTTTTCTTTTATGTAAAGTCTAAAGCTCAAAAAATGGACAAGAGGAAGCAGGTGAATAGACTTATGAAGTAATTACGACTCCCTAAAGAGAACAACAGATTGGAAAGGCCTGTTAAAGTATCTAAGGGGGTCACTTATACTAAATCACAATAATACGTATTAAAATGCCAATAGACAAGTAAGGCAGACAAGTGCCAATATTGGCGAATACCACTAACTTAATTGTGATATAGGGAGGAGAGGGAAGGTGGAACTTAAATTTGGTGAATAAACACACCATATAAATTAAATAAAATGGCTACAAAAACTAAAGCGAAAGGGCGGAAAAGCCCTACTATTGATTCATCCTCCTTTTTTCCCCCTAAGAAATCTACAAATATGGCGCAGAAACAAACTCTGAAAGAAGGGCAGGATCAAAGTGTAGTCAGTCCCCCTGCAACTCTAACAAACAGAGAACTTGAGACTCAAGAAGATAATCTCCTCACTACAGGGAAATTGAAAGAGACCTTAAAAAATTTCCAAACAGAATTTTTTGAAGAAATTAAGATTCAAATTATGGAAAACTCCAAACTAATAACGGAAGTGAATAAAAGATCTGCAGATTTGGAAACTAAATTTGATAAGCTAATTGTGGACCATAATTTGTTATTGGAACAATCATCTAAAATGTCTACACGAATCAATACACTGAATGAACATATCAATAAAATGGAAGATAAATCATGGAAAAATAATTTGCGCATTAGAGGAATATCAGAAACAATAAAAAAAGAAGAGCTCCCCACATTCCTTGGGGAACTGTTTTCTAATATTATTCCTACTTTCTCACAAATGGACCAGAAATTTGACACAATTTATAGAATTCCACTACCAACATACCTACAAAACAAGACTCCTAGAGATGTAATGGTTAGAATGCACTATTTACCAACAAAAGAAGCAATTTCTAAAGCGAGCTATACTATAAAGAAGTTCGACTCACCATACGAAATGATTCAAATTTTTTCAGACCTTTCGAAAGCGACAAGGAATAAAAGGAAGGAATTTACCTTGATAACTCAAACATTAAGGAAACATAATTTCATTTACAAATGGACTTCTCCAGTAGGATTATTAATCCGACAAGGAACTACATGGCACAAGATCATTTCCACGGAAGAAGGAGAAGCTCTGCTGAACAACCTAAACTTGAAAATGGATGAAGCAAAAGATCCTGTAGTAAAATTGCAATTATCAACGCAGGATTGGCAACGGAAGAGATAACTAATGTTGGACATGGAACAGGGTTTAGAGATAACAACTAAAGTTTAGTCTAAGTTAACTAAAACTATGAGAGATGCATAACAATTAAGAATTTATGGAAAAATTAACACCAAGATTGAGTCACATAGTACAGACTTTTTTTTGATGATTGGAGGAAAGGAGAGAGCGGGAGAGGAGGGGGAAGCAGAAGAGGAGGGAAGAAGTTTAAAGGAGAAGGAGTAACAAACTAATTTACATAATTAATAAATAAAGTGAATTAATAAACAAGGACAAAAAGTTTTGAAATGTTACCAATCCTCTAACTACGCTTAGATATTTATAATAAGAGATATTCCTTGTCTCGTCGCACTCTCCTATCCTCTAACGACAGGATGAATGATAGAAATAATAAGTAGTTTTAGATAGATAAAGAACTGACAAAAATATGGAAAAGCCACAGCCATCTTCACAAGATACCGCAAATCATTTCTGAACAATGACAGAATCCCTGCGGAACAATATTGGTTGTAGGCTGTATTACAGCCCCATCTGTTCCAACAGTATGAATGTAGGTATGAAAGTTAGTATGAAAGTGATTAAAGGAGTTAATGGTCCCAAAACCAAAAATAAATACGACAAAAATAATAAAGAAAACCAATATAAATGTATTAAAGTATATGGGTCTAAAGATCTTAAGCTGGAATGTTAAAGGGTTAAATTCCCCAAGTAAAAGGAAAACAGGATATAGACATTGTAAAATAGAGAAAGCAGATTTAATCTTTCTTCAAGAAACACACTGGGGGAAAACTAAGATACCGGGCTTTGCAATAGGAAGTTATGATTATAGACTGAACTCAGTGTTTGGCAAAAAAAAAAAGAGGCGTATCAATGCTTTTTTCGAATGAGCTAGAAACAAAAGAGGAAGCGTCAATTATTGATATTGAAGGACGCTATATTCTTTGGAATGGCCAAATTAATAACCAGAAAATTACACTACTCAATATTTACGCGCCCAACGAAAACCAAGGTAAACTTAAAAAAAAAAATAGGTAATTTAATAAGGAAATATGCACAAGGTCCGCTCATTATTGCTGGTGACTTTAATATGGTCCTCAATATAAATCTAGATAGATCTAAAAAATTGGTGGATAAAAATTTAAAAAGAGTTGGTAAGGTATCCCAACTCTTGGAGAGTGCAACATCCAAATCAAAAAGAATTTTCTTTTTATTCAAATCCACATAACACATTTTCACGGATTGATTTAATTTTAGTAGATTCTCGAATAATAGATAAAATTTTATACACAGAAATAGGCAAAATCGCTATATCAGACCATGCCTACACTATAGCAATAGTCGATATAAACAAAGTAAAATTAGATAGACCACAATGGAAAATGGATGACTCTTTATTAAAAATAGAAAAGAATAAAGAATATTTAAAGAAAGAAATAACACAATTTTTTGATATTAATAGTCATACTGTTCCATCTTTTTGCACGATTTGGAACACACAAAAAGCTTTTACACGAGGTTTGATTATCAAATTAAAGTCACAATTGATTAAACAAAGAGGAGCACCACTAAAAAAACTGTACATAGAGTTAAATAAATTAGAAACTAAATTTATTTTGGATGCACAACCACATATTATGATAGAAATTAAATCAATTCGAAATAGAATAAATAAAATTAATCAACTAAGATCTGATAGCGAATTATGGCGCTTCTAACAGATATATCATCATCAAAACAATAGAAATAGCAAACTACTAGCTACTCAAGTTAAAAATAAAAAGGAAAAAAATAGAATAACAAGTTTAAAACATAAAGGTAGGTACATCTCTTCACCCAAAGAAATTGGCCAAGCTTTTTTTGAATTTTACCAGAATTTGTATAATTTAGAAAAAGACACTAGTTTTTGCAAACCAGTGGTAGAAGATATTCAAACGTTCTTGGACGGTATTCAATTACCCAAATTAACTGAAAATGACAGAGAAGAACTTAATGGACCAATCACTACTCAAGAGGTTCTCCAAGTTATTAAACAATTGAAACCTTACACCACTCCAGGTCCAGATGGATATACTAACGGGTTTTACAAAGCTTTTGACCAAATTTTAAGTCCACATTTAACAGATATGTTCAATGAAATCAAGAGGACAGGAGTAATCCCAAAGGAAATGATAAAAGTTGCACTTATAATGATTCCAAAACCCAAGTTAGACCCACAATTCTGTGCCAATTATAGACCTATTTCATTATTGAATGCAGACATTAAACTATATGCGAAAATTTTATCCTGTAGAATTCAGAAATTTATAGAAAAATTAATAACTATAGACCAAATGGGGTTTGTGGCAGGTAGACAAGGATCAGAAAATATTAGAAAAATTATGAACTTAAGCGAAATAGCGAAGGCCAAAGGTACTCCCACCCTATTTCTGTCATTAGATGCCGAAAAAGCATTTGATAGGGTAGGGTGGGACTACATGCGATTGACGTTAGCTAAATTTGGGTTTGGAGAATTTGGTGCTAAGGCGATTGGGGCCTTATATAGTTCCCCCTCAGCAGAAATAACGGGTTGGGGAGGTAGGACAAAAGCATTTGAAATATCCAATGGAACTAGACAGGGTTGCCCCCTCTCCCCCACCCTTTTTGCGCTGATGATAGAACCATTAGCGGAAGCTATTAGATCATGCCCTCAGATATCTGGGATGAGGGTGGGAGAGAGGGAGCATAAAATTAGCCTATATGCAGACGATGTGATACTATCACTTACTCATCCAAAAGAATCACTCTACCATTTATCAAAAGTGATTCAATGGTATAGCAAGGTCTCCCATTATAAATTAAATTATAAGAAATCAGAAACGCTTTTCTTTAATTTCACAGCAAGTTTATTGTCTCAACTTAGCTCTATATGCCCCTACGATTGGAATTCAAAATCCTTTAAACATCTTGGAATTGTATTTCTGGTTAATTTACATGAAATGGTAGATAACAATTATAAAGACTTATACGTCAAATGTCAGAATATTATAACCAATTGGAAGAAAAATAGATTTTCTTTTTCGGGAAGAATTGCAGTAGTTAAAATGATGATTCTCCCAAGGATTACTTATATTTTCAGATGTATCCCATTTAAGTTTCCTAAACATTGGCTAAAAAAACTTCAAAGTATGATTGATTTTTACATACACCACTCTAAATATATAAGGTTAAAAAAAACAACCATGGGAAGACCCTTTTTAAAAGGAGGAATCTCCTATCCTTTATTATATCCCTATCAAGAAGCTAATGTTATAGTACAAGGGTTAAAGTGGCTGGAAACAGCAAACAAACTCCCTTGGATGCAAATAGAACAAGCATTAATCCAAAATTGGCACATATCAGCTTTGGTATTTAAAGAAAATCTCCATTATAAGAATCTGATAACTGGATCAAGGGTGGTTAAAGAAATTTTAAAAAATTGGAGACGAATTAATAAGATAAATAAGCTTATCCCGGAGGACAGCCTTATTACACCATTAAAAGCAATTTTACACATAGATATGGAATCTATTATAAACGATTGGAACAGCAAAGGGCTGGTGAGGGTAAAAGATACGATAGTCGAGGGAGCTATTGCTTCCTTCGACCAGATAAAAAACAAGTTCAATATCGCAGTAAAGGGATGGTTAACGTACAAAGCCTATATACTAGAAACTCGCCAAGTTAACATTCCTTTACAAATTAACAAAGAACTTAACGCTATAGAAAAAATTATTCTCAAACAGGAAAAAAAACATCTAATATCAAAATGCTTTAATATTACCAGATCCTTCGGAGAACAATCTAAAACCAAGGGTATGTGCCAATGGGAGAACTCCTTAAACTTAGCATTAGAAGTCAAAGACTGGGATATTTCTTTAAAATTAACAAACAGGTTTATTAAACAAACGACATATAGAGAGACATTTTTCAAAGTAATCAATGATTGGTATTTTACACCTATTAAAATCGCACAAATTTCTCATAATCCCTCGGAAAAAATGTGCTGGAAAGATTGTGATAATACCGCTCATTTATTACATATTTTATGGGAATGTCCGAAATTAAAGGTTTTTTGGGAAACTTGCTATAATTTTCTATCTGGTATTGTGGAAAGTCAATTTCCCTTCAGTGCAGAATGCAGTCTGCTTCATATTTTTTCAAATGTTATCAGCAAGGTGGAAAAAGCTTTCGCCATTTTAGTTTTTTCAATAGCTAAAAATATAATAATCTCGAATTGGAAAGTGAAGGCTGCCCCTATCTTTGCTGATACCGTTTGGAAAATAAAACATATCCGACAATTGGAAAAAGATTTTACACAAAAAGGTTATATTAACGCTGACCCATTAAAATGGAAATTATGGGACAAAAAACAAGATTTACTTGATAATAATAATATTGCAGGTGGGATGGATGAGGTTTGAAAGTGAATGAACGGTAATATATTTAATGTATGTTTTTTTTGTATTTGTTGTTGTAAAAAAAATTTTACTGATGATTTTTCAACTGTTTAATTTGTTTTTTCGTATAATAAAAATCAAAAAAAAAAAAAAAAAAGTAATGTACATTATTTTAAGAATTCAGTTGTAATATACTCATTTTAAAAGACCACTCAAAATAAAAAAGGGAAGAGACTCATGCTTATGTCTTGACGTTATATTTAGTCAGACATTAATTTAAGATTAATACAGATTCATTGATTCTTATTTAAAGACTAATAGTAATATTGAGTGTATGTTTATAATCTATGCTTACATATGTGTGTTCATGCTCATTGATTGATATATTTATTTCATTTTTTTAATCTATGCAAAAATATGTATGTTAAGCCTCATTGATTGATACAGATGAAGCAACAGATTATACATTAATTTGACTATTTTGTATAATTGCAGTGAATTGTAGCTGAATGACCAGAGATAGTGACGTTTGCACACATTGAACATCATAAGGATAATTTGGACAGGTACAGAATTTGAATTATATTACTACAGCAAGATATTAAAAAATATGGTTTTAGGTTTTTAATGTAGCCAAATATATGTCTGTTGAGGTTCATTTAATGATATTGATGAAGCAAAAGTTTTAAAATATTCTCAATTTGATTTTACAGTTTATTTGGATCTGCAAGGGAATAAACAGACAGTGTGACGTTTGCAGCCTTTCAACAACATCAACAGCATCCTCACAGGTATAAAATTTAATTTTGTAGTGATGCATAGAAAAAGGCTATATATGATATATTTGGTGAAAATGGATATTTTTTGAAAATGGAGAGTACTTATTGAGTCATTAATGTATGATATTTAGTCATAACTTGAAAAAAGTTGAAAAGACAATACTAATTAATAATAATATTTAAAGAAATTAAGAAGCTTACAACACTTGAAAAAAAAAAAGAAATTGATGGTATGCTATGAATTCAATCAAGAAGGAATGGAATTGAAGGATTAATAATATAAAGATAGATATGTGCAGCTATTTCCATTTCATATATGTCAATAAAATACTTTGAAAAATGGTATCATTTATTTCAGTCTAAAGTGCAATATTTTAAAATGTTTTATTATTTTATTCATCTACTTTAATGGAACAGTACAAAAATGAAAAAAATTATACAAAACAAAGAACAAACAATAATTACATGTCTATTTACAATTACAGATTAAAATGGCAGAGAATGGAGAAGACAAAATTTAACGCAAAAGAAGATTGGCAAGGGAAAGGAAGCAAAGGTGGAGAGATGCTCAGAAACCGGAAACTTTACAACGCTTGCGAGAAGAAGATCGACAGAGACTTTTAAATAAAAGAAAGATGAGTAAGAAAGCCGCAAGTGAGTGTGTTGGGGCTTCCAAGAAACGTAAAAGTAAACAAAAACATCTCTGTGAACCATTGTACAATGATTCTATTTTGCAGAATGACTTAAATGTAGACACACAAGAAAAACATGTACATATAGAAAGTGGGTCTGATATCTATGTTGAAGAAATGCATGACAATGTGTTTACTACTGCAGTACAAGTAGATACTCATTATTGTGGGTTACTTAATGTGGTTTGTCAGTTTTGTGGGGCCTATCACTTTATAAAGGATAGACCTACTGATGGAAATTTCATTAGTTGCTGTCAGAAAGGAAAGGTGAAACTTCCACTAAGACACCCATTTCCATATTATTTAGAATGCATTATGAGCGATCCAACATTTCCAAATTATAATAATTTCAAACAAAACATAAGGTCTTATAACAGTGCAATTTCATTTGCTTCAATGGGTGCAACATTAGCAGAAAATGTACCAGGACATGGTCCTTACTGTTTCAGAGTTCAAGGTCAAATATACCTCCGAACTTCACATTTACACCCACAAGAAGGAGAGCAAAGGAAATTTGCAAAGTTATATGTCTTAGATACGATGGAAGCTGTGGAACAAAGAATGAAACTTCCAGAAAATAGACAGTGTTTGCGCATAGTCTTTGAACAGCTGGATAAAATTATGCAAAAAAACCCATATAGTCAAACATACAAACAATTAGCACAGCTTGAAAAAGAACAACAGGAACATGCTGAAAGACATCAATTGCCTACACCAAGAGTCAATATGGTGTTAAAAAGAGATTGCAACACTGATCAAAGAAGATATAATTTACCTACTGTAAATGAGGTTGCCATGGTGTTTAAAAATGAAGATGGTGAACCACTTTTTCAGCGGGATATTAGAATATATCCATGCAATGAAGAACAACCATTTATCAACATCAATATATTAAGTTGTAATTTAGATCCAATGACATATCCCATTTTCTTTCCAAATGGGGAACCAGGATGGGAACCAAAATTACAATTGGAAAGTTATCCCAATACTAAACTTCGTATTAGATCTAATATTTCCATGCTGGAATATAAAGTGGCACAAACTGCTATCCGTGATTGTTTTAATCCAATTTTACATGGAGGAAAACTCACTCAACAATGGATTATTGATTCATATTTACAAGTTGAAGCCAATAATCTAAATTTCATTAAATATCAACAAAATAAGTAGAACAGTATTGTGGATTAATGGATTATGTGGCAGATTTAGCTTCCAACAGAGACATTCCAGCTGGAAGAGCAATTATTTTGCCATCCTCTTTCCAAGGATCTCCTCGCAATATGCGAGAAAGGTATAATGATGCCATTGCTACTGTTACAAAATTTGGAAAACCAGATTTATTTATTACATTCACGTGTAATCCACAATAGCCAGAGATCAAGGAAAATTAGAATCTGGGACAAACTACTTCTGACCGACCAGATTTAGTGGCAAGAGTATTTAAAATCAAACTCAATTCATTAATACATGATATCACTAAAGCACACTTACTTGGACAATGTGTGGCTTTTGTTTACACCATTGAATTTCAAAAAAGAGGATTGCCACATGCTCACATACTTTTAATACTGCAGGAAAAAGACAAGTTGAACACTACAGAGAGAGTGGATTCAGTAATTTCTGCACAATTGCCAGACCAAGAAAAATATACAAAACTTTGGGAAATTGTTACACATAGAATGATTCATGGCCCATGTGGAGAGATGAATCCAAATTCACCATGTATGGAAAATAAAAAATGTACTAAAGAATTTCCAAAATAATTTCAAATGCAAACTTATGCAAATTGTGATGGATATTCTTTGTATAAAAGAACACAAGGACAAACAGCTATTATCCGTGGCCAAAAGGTTGATAATAGATTTGTCGTTCCATACAATCCACATTTGCTCATCAAGTACAATGCACACATCAATGTGGAAGCTTGCACTTCGATTAAATCATATAAGTATGTGTATAAATATATATACAAAGGATATGATGCAGCTACTGTTGTTGTACAAGGTGCTGGAAATGAAAACGAAAATCCAATTTTACATGATGAACTATCAAATTATTTAGATGCTCGGTATGTGAGTGCTCCTGAAGCAATGTGGCGCCTTTTGAAATTTGAGATGCATGATCGGTCACATGCTATCTATCGTTTAGCTGTACATTTGCCTCAAAGTCAGATGGTTTGCTTTACTCAAGGAAATGAAAGAACTGCATTATATCAAAATGAAGACAGAGATACCACACTTACTGCGTGGTTTAAATTAAACTGTCAGGATACGCAGGCCAGACAATTTTTATACATAGAGATACCATATCACTATGTATTTGTAAATGGTCTATGGCGACAACGAAGAAGAGATACACATAAAATCATACCACGCATTTATACCGTCAGTCCAAGGGACATTGAACGTTTCAGTTTAAGATTACTTCTGCTACATGTTCCCGGTGCACAGAGTTTTGAGCATTTACGTACATTGAATGACATAGTTTATGATACATTCCTATTAGCTGCAAGACATCAAAATTTCATAGCTGATGATACAGAATGGGAGAGGTGTCTGGAAGAAGCAGCACTATGTCAAATGCCTAAGCAAATGAGACAACAATTTGCATTCATTTGTATATTTTGCAATGTACCTGATGGAAAACATTTAAATTAAACATGTCAGAAGATTTCTTGAAACGTTACAGAGAACCAATAGCTCTGTTAAAAACATTGATGGAAATCCAATAAATATTGTTGTCTCATGGATTAAATTGTGCAAGTTTTAATTTAACTGATCCAGGACTTAGAGATGACATCAATTTTGATGATGATGACACTGAGCTTCAAAAACAAAAAACCCAAGAAAAACTGTCAACTTTAAATATTTTACAGTTAGAAGCATTTCATGCCATCACAAATGCTACAGATGATGAAATGGTCAAAGACCGGTATTTCTATCTAGACGGACCAGGTGGATCAGAAAAAACTTATCTGTACAATTGTTTGATGAGTTATATTCGATCACAGGGTCAGATAGCTATGACATTTGCAACAACTGGAATTGCTGCACTTTTGTTAGATGGTGGTAGAACTGTGCATAGTGGATTTAAGATGCCAGTTCCCATTTTGGAAACATCAGTGTCAGATATTCGACTCAATTCCATACAAGCAAAATAATTTAAAATAACTAAACTAATTATCATAGATGAGGCAACAATGATGTCATGTCATGCACTGCAATGTATTGACAGATTCTTAAAAGAAGTGATAGATAATAAGTTGCCATTTGGTGGAAAGGTGATGCTGTTAGGAGGTGATTTGAGGCAAACATTACCTGTTGTGCCACACGGAAATAGAACAGAGATCATTGAAACATGTATCAAGACCAGTAAACTGTGGCAAATATTTACACATCTCAAATTAGAATTAAATATGAGATCTGAAGGCCAGAATGAATTCAATGACTGGCTCATTAAAATCGGAGATGGAAAACATCCAGAAATACAGCATTTACCAAATAATACCATTAAAATTCCATCAGAAATGGTTTGCAATGAATCACTCATATCAGCAATATTTCGAAACACACTTAATAATGAGGATTACACAGACATTGCAAAAGTGATATAAACATCAAAAAATATCGATGCCTTGAATGTAAATAATGAAATTTTAAAATATATCAATGCACCACAAAAGAATTATTACAGTGCAGATTCAATTCTGTCAGATGATAAAGACAGTGTATCGAATTTTAGTATTTAATTTATTAATTCGTTAACACCATCTGGAATGCCCCCACATATTTTACAATTGAAAAAAGGCGCAATTGTTATGTTATTGCGAAATATGAATAAAAAAAATGGACTTTGTAATGGGACCCGATTAATTGTGCATGAGTTAAAAGATCATTTTATACATGCAGACATTATAATTGATACCCATAAAGGTGAACAAGTTTTTATACCAAGAATTGATTTAGCTCCAAGTGAGAGTAGTTTGCCCTTTGTCCTTCAACGAGACAATTTCCAGTTATCATGGCATTTGCTATGACCATCAATAAATCCCAAGGACAAACTTTTAAGTCAGTTGGGATTTTTTTAAAGGAACCAGTTTTTGCACATGGACAACTCTATGTGGCTTTTTCAAGGTGCACTAATCCAAAAGAAATTAAAGTGCATGTTGAAGAAAACGAAACTCAAGGTTATTTATTGGACGATGGATGTGTTTACACCAAAAACATTGTCTACTATGAGGTGTTGGAAAGATAGAGGACAATGGTTTCATTTTAATACCAACATTTTATGGGACTCAATATGATTGCACAAAAACAATATTTCACGTAAAACATCTAAATAATGGACAAAAAAACATAGAGAACAGTGGTTTGACTTCCAGTACAAAATTAAAGTACTCTGGGACTCTTTAAATAGGGGACCACTATTTCACTTATGAAAATCTATGTGATATTTGCAGAATGGACAAACTGAAAAAAATAAAATAAATAACAACAAAAACAACAGTAAAATATCCTTAAACAGATTTGAATGGGTTCAAAGTTTTATATTTACATGATTGGCCCCACAAAACAATTAACTGAATTTTTCAGGATTTACAAGAGTTAAATGTTATTGTTTGATATTACAATTTCAGATGTTAAATATGTGTTTTTTTAATTTTTAAAAAAGTTTGTTAAATATATATGTGGTATAGTCAAATATGTATTGTTAGTATAAAGTTGAAGTATTTAATAATAATTGGAAATGTATTATTTAAAGACAAAGTATTGATTCAGGGAGAAATCCGATCGCCAGTTAATGGGGTCAGGAAGGAATTCATTTTTTTCCCTCTTTGATACAATTGGACAAGTTTCAATAGGGTTTTTTTATTGTTTGCCTTCCTCTGGGTTCAATGCTAATTTAGTTTAACAAGAGTTTAACAAATATGTCACAAATGATAAAAAGCATGTTATTGTTAAAACAATTTACTTACTCTAAGTTAATATAGTCCGCAGTGATAAATATGTATTGAAAAGTGTTAGTATTGTTAACAAAATGTTGAACGAATGTTTCATATACAAGTTGCATGTTATAAAGTTTAATGTTTGTGAAATATAAGTTGAAAGTTAAAAATATAAAAAGTTAAAAAAATTAATGTGTTTTTATTTTTAGAAATGTAGGTGACTCATTTTGTGTTGCAAACAAATTTCACAACATTTCATTTTTATTGACCGTCATTTTTTGACGGTCAAGTCGCTAGTTATTTATAATTGATATATGCAGCGAGCAATAGGCTGAAGAACTAACAATCTGTTTGTATTTTGCGTCTGCATAGAATATACTGTACAGTGTGAGTGTTAGTGCCCTGCTTATAAAGTGTAATGAATGTTCCAAGTGTGCATTCTAAATAGGCTGTGTGCGCGAGGTAAAGCCGTTGGTTTATTGTGTAAAGCGGCATAGTATAGTCGTAATGTTATTAATGTTTTAATGTTTTTCCCGCTTTTGTAATAGTGTATTTTGTAGATCATAGTGTGATGAGTAAAGTGCTACATGTTTGGCAGTGTTTTGCCTACACCGTGGTTGTGTAGCTTGGTTTTCATTTTTTTTCGGCGGCCATTTTTTTTCTCTCTTAGGCAATTTTCGAGTGGCGAAAATCGTCTTAATCAAGTTAAATTTGCGTTCCACCTCACTCACAGACGTCCTGGCTATTACCCCGTGCTGTCTGTGCTGGTTTTGTAATTGTTTGGGGTGTATTTAGTGTGTTTTTCTGTTTTTTTTGCTTTTTGTCATTCGGCCGCTAATCTCCTAATTTTTTTGCGTCTCGTATTTTTTTTTTTTTATAAGTCCCCGGTTGTGATTGCACGCCAAATCAATCTTGTGTTTATGAAGTTTTTTTTGGCTAAGTACCGCGTGTTGTAGTGGGTTAACGGCTTGCAGCAATTTGGCTAAGTGCTACAGTTTAATGGCTCACCTTGCTTTGCGTGGCTCGCCTAACTTGTACGCACCTCGCAAAGCATGACAAAGTCTCGCAGTTTGACAACTATTATATGTGATCCCCAATGGCACTCTCCAGTCATCTGTATATAGGAAACCCATCCTCCAGTTTTCATCCCTCCCACACCAAACAAGTTATTATCCATATTTAAGCTATTAGATACCATCGGATTTGCTCAAACACTGGAGACTTTAAATTTAAAAACACTGTCTAAATCTTTCAAACAAAAGGGTTACAAACCCTGTATTATTACTCAGAAAATAAGTACAAAACAAAAGAAACTACTTCACGTATACCATCCAATTTTATAGAAAATACCGAAAATAATCAAAAATGTACAACCATTACTAACCAAAGATAAAGTACTGTTTTTCATGTATATATTGATGTACATGTGTATATAGTATGTGTATATGTTTTCTTTTCTATGTTGTGTTTATTCCCCCTATATGTATTTACCTGATGACCTCAGATGCTGTCTCCACTCTCTCCGCATCTGCTGTTTTGATTCAAACTGAGGGTTCTATCTCATCTTAGTATTGCTCCAGACTTGATAAAGAGAGGTTAAACTTCTTGAAAGTTTGTCAATATAAATAAAGCATTTGTCCAATACAAACGGTATCATAATATACTGCAATACTCACTATTAATTTATATATATAGAGATGTTAACAATTAATAAATAACTAGATTACTGGACATTCACAGCTTCTTCACTCTTCAATTATATCAAAATTGTAAGGCTGGCAATGCTGTTTGCCACACAATGTGAGGCTTTTGCTCCTCTCAGCACCTTCGGCACTCATTGCGAGGCCCGCGCTGTGTGCCTTTGGCGCTCATCATGTGGCTTGCAATGAGCACCTTTGGCGCTCATTGCAAGCTTCTCCCCCGTGTACTTCAACTTTCTTGCTTTGTACTGATCACCTTCAGTGCTCACGCAAGCCCCATGCTGAGCACCTTTGGCGCTCATTGCAGGGTTCGCAATGAGTGCCTTCGGTGCTCATTGGAAGCCTCTCCCGCTGGCAGTGCTCATTGTGAGCCCTCACATTGAGCTCCATTGGCACTCATTGCAAGCCATTCCTCCCGCCTACTGTACGGGCTGCTCATTGCAGTTTTCGTTAACCTGCAAGTTTTGTGCTAGGAAATGACATGTGTCTTTTTCCACCATCTCTTCCTGTCCCTTCCCTGTATGTTTCTCCTCTGTGTGTCTGCTGAATGTTGTTTTATTTTCAAAGTCCTGTGTGCCTGGCAATGTTGGTGTAAGTGTTACTGTCTTTGCCGTTGTGTATTTTCTAAGTCCTGCGTGCCTGGCTTTGCTCAGCCTAGTTTTCATGCAGTTTCATAATTTTTTAAGTTTTTTGTCTGCCATTTCTTTCCTCGCTTAGCCGATTTTGGATTGACGAAAAGCCCCAAATATTACTCAAAATCACTTGTAACCTCTCTCCCAGGCTTCCTGGCTCTCCCCTGTCCTGTCTGTAAGTGTTTTATTATAGTTGTTAAATCTTTTTTTTTGTTATTAGGGTTTTTAGAGTTACACGCTTGGCTCGCAGTTGCGCTCCTCACAATGCAGCCTAAGTCCTGCATGCTTCAACAGCTCGCATCACTTTGCCAGGCTTCGCAGATGAGGCCCTACGGCGCCCATCCAGCCTAAGTCCTTTGCCGTTCACGACTCGCCTCGCTTTGCAAGGCTTTGCAGATGAACGCCTTCGCCGATCATGCAGCCTAAGTCATGCGCCGTACACGTCTCGCCACCCTTCGAGAGGTCGCAACTGCGTGACCAACATCGTAAACATTGCGGACACCGTTCTTGGATCACAAGTATACATGTGATATATATACATGTTTTTTTATTTATATTGGGGGGCCCAGGGGCATTGAATAGAGTTGAATTGCACCACTCAGGGCCAAAGTTTTTTTTCTCTTTCAAATTTGTCCTCACAGATTTTTTGGGACTTCTATGCCCATGTCCATGAATCATTTACTTTTAGAAACTGGACAACTGAACTATATTTAAAGATCTATTTAGTGGAAAAAATACATTTAATTTTCTGTTATATGACATTGGAATAGCTTTTTTGATTAATCCCTGCCTCTGCATGTTATCTATTACTGATAACTGTAATCACATTCTGGGAGAATTATAACATTGTTTAATGACTTTATTATTGTGCACAACGTTACTACTAGAGTTTCAGTAGTCTAGGTTATTGGAAAAAAAATGCCTGCAGCATATTAAATTAGATCTTTTTGTGCCAAGAGATTTTCAACTGACAAGAGGACATCCCTTGAGGTTAGAAGTAAAAAGATTCCACCTTAAATAAAGAAAAGGCTTCTTCACAGTAAGGGTGGTTAATCTGTGGAATTCCCTACCAGAGGATGTGGTGACAGTGGATTTGATAGATAACTTTAAAAGGGGACTGGATTTATTTATTTTTAAAAAGGGAATTCAGGGTTATCCTGGATAATTAGAGAGAGAGTATTGATCCAGGAAGAAATCCGATCACTAGTATCTGAGGTCAGGAACAAATTCATTTTTATTTCCATTTGAGACGATTGGCTAAGTTTCACTTGTTTTTTTTATTTTCTGTTTGCCTTCCTCTGGATTAATTAGTAATTTAAAAAAAATAAAAAAATGATTGATTAATAATGAATTAACAACTTATTAATTAATAACTAATTCGCATATTGCAGATCAGAGGAGATCTTAAAAGGTTGAACTTGATGAACTGTAAGTATTTTTTCAACCTTAATTACTATGTTACTATGTAACTATGTGCTCTACACTGGTTCCCTATGAACCACTACATTTAATTGAACCTTTGCTGATGTAGAATACTCTACTTTATCAGTGCTCCAGATTCCTGAAAGCTCTGATCACTCATCTTATCCACTTAAATCTTCTGGTAAGGCTCTGTTACCATTTACCAGAATGTCCCTCTAAAAATTTTTGGTGAGCATCTGTTTCCAGTCACCAGAATGTCCTTCTACAATTGTTGAGTATTTTGCTTTCATTAATACAGTATAAAACCAGTATCTGTTAAACACTGCTACATACAATCAGTGATCCTGCCTCATTGAACAGTTTTTATGTATGTTAATATAAGCTTTTTTATTATGTACTAAAACTATTAAGAACATGTGCAGTAACATAATACATTTATTTTCAATCTTCAAACATTTACACATTTAATGCTTTCTTTATGGTTAAAAAAACATAACTCTTTACTTCCCTAAGTTTATAAAATATTTGGGTATGAACATACCAGTCAGGGTAGAGGAACTAGCAGCCTCATTAAATTGGAGCTACATTTGCATGCTAAGATGCCTTGTAACATTGCCCACAGCAGGCTTTGCGTGTTAACACACAGGATGGCCGAGAATAGGCTACGTGGAGAGCTAAGTTGAACTTTGTACACGTAAATCCTTTGATCTTTCATGCCTGTCACCACTAATTGTTCAATTTAGCTATTAAAGTGCAACGTGGTCACAAACGTAACACGCAAATGGAACCCAGAGGCCAACGTGTGCTCTAGAGCACCCGCAGAGGGGGTTAAGAACAATACACAGCACTTGTAATGTAAATAAATTCACTCTACTGTATGTTTATTATAAGGGAACGTGATGTCTTAGAATTGATAAGAACATTCTCAAGCCCACAAATAGGCCCAGAAAAATACTTTATTTCATGATTATTTTTTTTGTTATATTGGTCCCTGCATTCAATGTGTTACGACATATACTGTAAGTCGCATATAATATAATATCTTATTTAGGAATGTATTAATATTGCATTATTTCTGGCCTGTTGGACCGATCGCAAACTGGATTTGAAGCACGTAGGACATCGAAATCTACCCTCTCCTTTTTCAGTGATGTAACGTTTATGCTTGGCTGCATCTGAACCCATAACTACAAGATTGCAACGGCCACAAACTGACTCTAATAGCAATACTCTTACTTTAATAGCAACGTAACTCGGCCAAATTTGAAGCACACAGCCCTTACGTACTACACGTTGGATTTATGAGGCTGGAATTTAATATGTCTCTATATTAGGTAGACTACCTTTTTACCATGATCAGATCAATTAACCTGCTACACAGATGGCACCCATATAATTTACTGCTTCTTGGGCGAATAGCAGCAGTTAAAATAGACTTCCTCCATCAAAATACTGTACTTCTTTCAGGCCCTGCCAACACAGATTAAACACAAGGACTTAGATATACCACAAAAAGAGATGTTTTGCTTTATATGGAGACACTAACATCTGAGGGCAAATAGTAAAACCATACATACACATAGAAATGAGGGAGGATTCTCAGTGCCAAACTTAAAAACATAAATTGTCATTCCTCAACAGATATTCCAGGATGGGTATCATTTGATAATCAAATGCTTTCCTTGAAAAATATCGATGATATAATGTGGCTACATAGCAAATACCTCCTTAATATCAGCCCTTACCCCATACACTATCTGACAGAATGGATCCGAATAAAATATAAAATAAAATATAAACTCCCCAATTACACCACTGCTTTATAACCTAGACTTTCCACTTTATAATAATACAGGAAAATTTAAACCATAGATAGACAATGAGAAAACAAGAATATGTTATTTCCTTGACAAGGGCAACTTAATTTCTTATGCAAGCCTACTAAATCACACATTTGTAAGTCCTATGGGCTATTATACATATATGCAAATTACATACTAACAGACCTCTAACTCAATACATCCATCTTCTATACAAACAAATGTAATTAGCCACAGACCCCCCATAAAAATCCACTAGACAAATTAACTCAAACTTGGCAAAAGGAACAAAATGTAAAAAATGAACAAAGAGACTGGGATAAATGCTTAAAACATATTGACCACAGAAAAGGCTACTACATAACTCTAGAATATAACCTCAAAGTATTGCATGGAATGTATCTAGATTAGCATAGACTACAAATTAAGTACCTTAACTACCCATGGCAATACTTCTGAAAAAACTTAGACAAATGTATCTCTAAAATACCCTCAAATGTGCTTATTGGACATTTAAAAGAAAAAGGTGAGAGAAAGCTTCTATCTACAGTTGTGCTCAAACGTTTGCAAATCCTGGCATAAATTGTGAAATTTTGGCATTTATTTTGAAAATATGATTGATCAGGCAAAAAATTAAATGTTTTTTTGAAGGATAGTGATCATATGAAGCCACTTATTAGCACATAGTTGTTTGACTCCTTTTAAAATCATAATGATAACAAAAATCACCCAAATGGCTCTGAACAAAAGTTTACATAACCTTGAATGTTTGGCCTTGTTACAGAATCACAAGGTGACACACACAGGTTAAAATGGCTATTAAAGATTCATTTCCCACACCTGTGGCTTTTTAAATTGCAATTAGACTCTGTGAATAAATAGTCAATGCAATGCACTGCGCAGGCTAGATACTGAGCCATGGGGAGCAGAAAAGAACTGTCAAAAGACCTCAGTAATAAGGTAATGGAACTTCATTAAGATGTAAAAGGAGATAAAAAGATATCCAAAGCTTGAAAATGCCAGTCAGTACTGTTAAACTACTTATTAAGAAGTGGAAAATGTGTGAATCTCTTGATACCAAGCCAAGGTCAGGTAGTCAAAGAAAGATTTCAGCAACAACTGCCAGAAGAATTGTTCGGAATTAAAATAAAAACCTACAGGTAACCTCAGGAGAAATACAGACTGCTCTGGAAAAAAGATGGTGTGGTTGTTTCAAGGAGCACAATATGACGATACTTGAACAAAAATTAGCTGCATGGTTGAGTTGCCAGAAAGAAGCCTTTACTGCGCCAATGGCACAAAAAAAGCCTGGTTACAATATGCCAGACAACACCTTGACACACCTCACAGCTTCTGGCACACTGTAATTTGGAGTGACAAGACCAAAATAGAGCTTTATGGTCACAACAATAAGCGTAATGTTTGGAGAAGGTTCAACAAGGCCTATAGTGAAAAGAATACCATCCCCACTGTGAAGCATGGGGGTGGCTCACTGATGTTTTGAGGTGTATGAGCTCTAAAGGCACATGGAATATTGGGAAAATTGGTTACAAGATGAATGCAGCATGTTATCCGAAAATACTGGGAGACAATTGGCATTCTTCTGCACTAAGGCTGTGCATGGGACGTTCTTGGACTTCCCAGTATGACAACAACCCTAAGCACAAGGCCAAGATGACCCTCCAGTGATTACAGCAGAAAAAGCTGAAGGTTATGGAGTGGCCATCACAGTCTCCTGACCTTAATATCATCGAGCCACTCTGGGGAGATCTGAAACGTACAGTTCATGCAAGACGACCAAAGACTTTGCATGACCTGGAGGCATTTTGCCAAGATGATTAGGCATCTATACCACCTGCAAAAATTAGAGGCCGCATAGACAACTATTACAAAAGACTGCACGCTGTCATTGATGCTAAAGGGGCAATACACAGTATTAAGAATTAAGCGTATGCAATCTTTCGAACAGGGTCATTTAATGTATTTCTTTGTTGCCATGTTTGTTTTATGATTGTGCCATTCTGTTATAACTTACAGTTGAATATGAATCCCAGAAGAAATAAAAGAAATGTGCCTGCTCACTCAAACTTTTGAGCACAATTGTACCATGGTTGGTATCACCAAACGTCATGTATCTTCAAAATAGAAATCATCAGGTGTGTTGAGGCAACAAATACTTTAATAACATTGCAAAAACTGCCTTGCTGGAAAACCTGCCATATATGCTAGACAAAATATTTCACTGACATGACCCAATTAAGGACGAAACGTACGTCTGGGGTTTGCTGTTTCTCCTGTTCAGGGTAGAATTGCCTGGTATTTCAGGGCTGGACCACTCTAGTGAGCGGGACCTATATACTACAGGATATTTCTCCCTGTGAAGGGCACAAGTGAGCTAAAAGAGGTTGCTCTCAGAGTGGGTTATCATGTCCATAGAACTAATTATTATGGTTAGTTTGGTCTCTGATTGAGCACCTTTATTTTGGTATTTTGTTTTTTCATATATGCTAGAGAATCATTCAGATCATTCCCTTAAAAAGTGTATTTTTATTTTCCATAAAAAATCTAAATTTTAAGAAAAAGTTTAACTCTGCTTTCCTCATGCCAATTTGAGTTGTTTCTATTTAATTTTTTAGTATTATTATTCTCAGTCTGAAGCAAAGTTTCATGTAAACATATTCCTTCTGCAGTAGTATGTAAATTAGCTTATGTGGATACGTTTAGCTTAAAATTATTTTCATGTCTCTCTCACTGGCCATATACTGAAATCTTTAAAAACTTCAAAGGCCTTGTAAAGAAGGTCTGGCTCAGTATTTTCCAGGTCACCTGCACTGATTACTGATAGATTACTATCAAATATAAAGTATTTGAGGTCAATGATGAGTTGAAAAGCCAATCCCCTTTTCACAGTGTGGTAACTTGTCTTCCTTGAATGGTAATTCAGGACTTCCTTAAACAGGTCTATGTAGGAGGGCTGAGAATCTTTACTTCCCTCCCACAATTGCTAAAGGAAGTCATGCATGGACAGGATGTGATGTAAATTACATCATCTCAACTAAGGATATATCCAGGCAGGAAACTGGTGCCCTGCCTGTTTTTCTTCCTGGATGGTGAGGGTGATGGTGGTGATGAATGGCGATGGTCTAACCGTGGGTAAGATAAAGCGTTTGGGAAAGGGGATTACAATATAGGTAGATAGATTTAAAAAGGGTTTTTGCTCCGTTGTGTTGTTGCCTTTTAATAAATACCTTTTAATGTAGACGAACCTTGTGTAATATTTATATATATTAATTTGGTGATACACCACATTTGGCGACCATGAATTTTAGACTTCTACAAAGGTTATTTATGAGGTAATATCACATTAATAGATAGTCAGATTTATTTTTTGGGGGAAGAAAAAAAAAAAAAGTATTTTGTCTAATTATCCTCTGCATGGGAAATCAAGTGCTGATTGTGTGTGGAGTCTAGTTCGGCCTCCATTTTTAATATACAAGCTTGGGCATAGGCCTCAATTATTATTTTTAATCCTTTATATCTTATTTTGCTACATAAAACAAATATATATCATACAGGTTGTTTTTGTGGGTTTATCTGAGTTGTTGTGCTTTTGAGTACAGGCCTAGCCCTGCATTTGAATAGACTCCATGCGGCTTCTTTGTGTATTTGAATGCTAATTCAAGCCTCCATTTTTAATATACAAGCTTGTGCATCAGGCCTCAATTATTATTATTTTAATCCTTTATATCGTACTAGCTTCTGAGTTGAGTTTTGTTCGTACTAGCTTATTTTGATACATAAAACAAATATATATCATACAGGTTGTTTATGTGGGTTTATCTGAGTTGTTGTGCTTTTGAGTACAGGCCTAGCCCTGCATTTGAATAGACTCCATGCGGCTTCTTTGTGTATTTGAAAGCTAATTCAAGCCTCCATTTTTAATATACAAGCTTGTGAATCAGGCCTCAATTATTATTATTTTAATCCTTTATATCGTACTAGCTTCTGAGTTGAGTTTTGTTCGTACTAGCTTATTTTGATACATAAAACAAATATATATCATACAGGTTGTTTTTGTGGGTTTATCTGAGTTGTTGTGCTTTTGAGTACAGGCCTAGCCCTGCATTAATATACAAGTTTGGGCATCAGGCCACAATTAGTTTTGTTGTGTGTTTCAAATACCTGAGTTTGTTAATACTATTATTTTTGTTTTGTTTTTTGTTTTGTTTTTTCTCTTCTTTCTTTTTCTTTCTCTAATCCTTTATCATAGTACAGGCCTGGAGAAAAATAAATAAATAGACCATTTTAAATCTTATATATATATATATATATATATTATTTCAGGCATTTTAATACACTATAGGCTTCCATACCTTATACTTTTTGGGTGTCTTGCATATCCTAGTTCAGGTATATCTCCTACCCTGCAGGCCTTGCTATTATATTTTAAGTTAATTAGCAAGTATTACCTTCACCATACTAAGGTAAGTATAATTTGCATTGTGGGTACTAGTCTATTTTTCTACATATTACACCTGGCCTACTGAATAGTCATCAACTATTGTTGGCTAATCAGAAGCATGCTACTTTAGTCGCAAATTGATTTGGGTTCTTACTTGGGTGAGTAAAAGAGTAGGAATGTCTTTTCAAAGGGCCAAATACTTTCCCATAGAAGTGCGTGAGTACTTTAGGAAACATATTCAAAAACATGATGGTCCATATGAGCTTCCAGAGCCAGCAAACCCAGACAGTGAAAAAGAGGAGAGATTAATGGATGTTCTAACACAAATTGTAAATAACAAAAAGTATAGAACAAAGAAAAGAAAAAGTTTGGTCACACAAGCTGTTGTAGCCACAATAGGAGGCCTAATAGACTTAGTTGTAGAATTACAGCAGCATAATTTGGAAACAACAAATAAAATGGAGGAAGCAATGGACAAAAGGGATTGTTTAAAAATTGCAGCTTTGAGAACAACTACAATTGTTGGGGAACTAGAAAGGGAGTTAAGGGAAATAGAAGAGCAGAGGGATGCTTATGGAGTAAAAATAACAGCACTTCAAAACATAATAATGGACTATAAAAATAAAACAAAGTTAGAAGGGATAAAAGGAGTCAGAGACATTGCCAAAATATATCCAGATCTGGATATGTTCGTGGCACAAAATAAAGAACCAGTGCCGAAAATGAACCAAGATAGAAAAGAGTTCTTATGTTATTCTGTTCCACAAGTAGATACCATACCACAAGCACCAGTTATTGTTTCAGAATTATTTAATGCAAGGCAAACACCTACAGGATTTTCTATGCAGACTCGACCGATGTCTATGGCAGATAAAGACAATTTCCAGAAATGGTGGGGAAGTATGCCAACTAACAACTTTAATACGTTTACACATTGGTTTATGAGGGGAGCAGATAGAGCTAAAAAAGGAGGTCTTAACTTAGAGGAATGGACAGAACTGTTAGAATACGCTATGGGTCCTTTGGCTAGTAGACTATTGGGATTTAATAACAGTGTGTCTGATCAGGCAGGAAGAATTGCTGCAACTAATTTCTATCTACTTAGCATAGAGAAAGAAATAGCAAATATTATCATGAGGCCAACAGATGGTCCTAGAGAGGTAGCTCAAAGGATATTTTTTTGGTATTCTCTACGACAACCTCAACAGCCTCTAGTGCTGGGCTCACCAGAACATATAGCAAAAGTAATGGAAGCCCTTCCCCGGGAGTGTCAAGAATTTGTCAGGCTTTTTGATCCAACACCAACAGACTTGGAAATGGTACTAACTAGAGCTGATAAGTGGTGGATCAAGCATCCTTTCACAGAACAGGCCTGCTCTGTTTCAGCTGTAAGAACATTTAAGGTCGAGTCTGGTAGAGATATAGATGGTAAATGGAGAAACCAGACGTGGGATGTACCCCAGAACAAGAAGGATGATCAAAACTGGAGACCAAAACAGAACCTTGACAAAAGATGGAGAGATCCACCTAGGGACTATAGGAATAGGGATGGCAGCAACTGGAGGGCTAATCAGGAGGGAGAGAGAAACGGTAACATGGGCTATTGGGAACTCAGGAGACAGAAGGATAGGATAGAAGAGGAAAATCACATACTTAAAAACAAGGTAGCTGAGTCAGAGAGGAAATTGAAGGAAAGTGAGGCAAAGATGCAATATAGTGTTATAAAAGAGGGATGGAGTAGAAGTGAGTCACAATGACAAATCCCAAACCCTGCGCCTCAGCATCTCATTCACTCAGCTAATTTAACCATGGATGAGGCAGGTCGGCCTACCATTTATACAGTCATCGCAGGGGTAGGGAAAAATATGTTGGTAGATACAGGAGCAGCAGTTACAATGACCAACAGGGTCAAAAATGGGGATTCTTCAGTAACTATTATGGGAGTTACTGGGAATCAACAGGAGGTTAGAGCATGTCTAATTGATGTAGCAGTTGGAGGAAAAACAATACAAGTAGAAGCAATAGTGGGTTGGCCAGAGGAAATATTGGGAATAGAAGCTTTAAAAAAAGGAAATTTCATTGTAGATCTTGCCAATTTTTGTTTGTGGAAGACAGAAAAGGTGAATCAGGTAAGTACAGAGTTGACGAAAGGGGTTGTGCTCCCAATGGCATATATTGTCTCTCCGATAAAAAGTCTGGAAAAAAACAAACTGAAACTAGACGGACAACCAGAATGGCTGCAGAAGCTAATCCAAGACATACCTGTTTGGGCTACAGATAAATTAGACTGTGGAAGAATGAAAGGATTGGTCTTGTTGGAAGGAGGAGACCCACAATGGCAAAAGCAATATCCAGTCCCAAGAGAATCAGTGGCATCAATCACCGAGATGATAGAAATGCTGGAGAGACGTGGAATAATTAAATCTGGAAATGGGTATGCATGTAACTCACCATGTTGGCCTGTGAGAAAAGCTGTGTTAAAAGGGAATGGAGATGAAAAAGCAGCCTCATCATGGAGACTTACCATTGATTACAGGGCCGTGAACAAACTTGCATAAAGAATGGCCCCTGTTGTTTCTGTTTATTGTGAAATGATGTCCAAAATTTCACCAGAAATGAAAGTATTCAGTGTAATAGATGTCGCCAATGGATTTTGGTCAATTCCCTTAGCTGAAGAATGCCACTACCGGACGGCGTTCAACTGGGAGGGCCGACAATATGCTTTCACAGTATTACCACAGGGATATTGTGACTCCCCAGCTATTTTTCACACATACATGAAAAATGCATTGACAGCTTTCCCACGTCCAGATCGTATCATTCAATATGTTGATGATGTCCTCTTACAATCCCCGAACATGGAAGAACACAAAGAAGACCTGGCAATATTATTACAATGCATACTGGAAGCTGGACTTAAGCTAAATGGGGCAAAGGCACAATTGGCATGCCAGAAAGTCAACTTCTTAGGAGTAACCATATCAGAAGATGGACGATCAATTGATCAAGACAGGGCCAAAGTTATTGCTCAGTTGCTTGGAATAATGGGATTTTGTCGTGAATTTACCCCACGATATGCTCAACTGGCACAACCCCTTTATGAACTCCTGAGAGCACAGAATTGGGATTGGACAGAGGAACACACATCAGCAGTACAAAAATTGAAGGCTGAACTAGGGAGTGCACCAACTCTGGCATCTCCAGACCATGAAAAAGAATTTAGACTATATCCGATTACAATGCCAGATTCACAAGGAGCAGTCATCACTCAACTGTGGGGACATGCAGAACGTCCAGTGGCTTTTGGATCTCAGATGCTGTCTGCCGTAGAGCTGAAATTTGGATGGTGTGAGAGATTGATCTTAGCAGCATACTGGGCAATTAGAAGATTTAAATACCTATTTGGCACACAGACAATAATAATCTGTACACATCATACTCCATTGCAGATCCTCAGACAAGGCAGCCTGGCAATCAGCCACATCAACAATGCCCACATTCAGAAATGGACTACGGCACTGCTCGCTGATAACATTTCAACTCATGCCTTAAGAGAACCAAAAGAATGGGTGGCTGGAATTTGCATAAAGGGAGAAGCTCATGAATGCCAGATCTATCCTGAATCAACATGCCACGCGGAGTTCAAAGATGCCACTCATCTTGTGATGACCTCAGATCCTGTATGGTATACTGATGGCAGCTGTCACTATGCACAAGGAAAAAGAATATCAGGAATGGCCGGAGTAAAAATGTTGGGTAAAGATATCATAAAAGAATTTGGATTTAGAATCAAAGCATATTCAGCACAATATGCAGAACTGGCTGCAGTCATTGAAGTACTTCAGCAAGAGTCTGGAAGAAGTGACATATTGACAATTGTTTTGGATAGTGACTGGGTGTTCCGAGGCACATGCCTTCTGCTAAAATGGTGGGATAGTAACCAATTCCTTGCCACAGATGGATCCCCTGTTAAGTTCCAAGATCTATGGCAGATGGTAGAAAAGTTATCACAAAATTTCAAAAGAATTAACATGATCAAAGTACGGGCACATAAAAAGACAGGGCCACACCGAGAGGGAAACTACCTTGCTGACCGGTATGCAAAAGAGGCAGCTGTCCAAGCGGAAGACTGGAAACCACCCACAAAAAACACATTACAAATAGCTTCTACTACAAGGAGCAAATCTACATTTATTTCAATTAAGATGAAGCAACTGCAGGAATTACAAGATCAAGATGAGGAACTAAAAGATATTCGGGAGAAATTACAAAAGGGAGAAGAAGTGATATACGGGGGCAAAAAAGTGATGGAGGAGCAAGGGCTAATATGTATATCAGAAACCGGGGAACCGATTTGGATTGTACCACAACAAGTGAGAAAAGACTTACTCCGATGGATACATGGATCACAAGCAGGAGGACATCCAAAGATCAGAGAAGCAAAAGAGAGGATTCGACATTTGGGATGGTGGATCGGGCAAAACAAGGATCTTGAAGAATTTGTGGATAGTTGTATTATATGTGCAAGATTTGACCAGTCCAACAGGAAAAGAAGGGGAGAATTAATGAGACAGACACTTGTAGGCCCATGGGAAAGAATTCAAATTGATTACACCGGACCATTGCCAACAACCACAAGAGGAAATAAATATATTCTCATTATAGTAGATAGCTTCTCAAGATGGATGATCGCAATCCCAACAAGAAACTGTACAGCACTAACCACAGCCAGGAAATTAGTAAGCGATGTACTGACAGTGTGGGGAATTCCAAAAGTCCTTGATTGCGACAATGGAGCGGCATTCATAGGAAATGTAATGAAGGAACTTTGTAGGATGGTGGGTATTGAACTGAAACACCATATCCCATACCATCCACAGGCAGCAGGTCAAGTTGAGCGAATGAATGGCACCATAAAAAGAGAGCTGAAAAAGCTGGTGGCAGAACATGGGCAAGCTTGGGACATATACATACCTTTAGTATGTGCCCGACTTAGATCAAGGCCCTGTAGATCAACAGGATTTTCACGGTATGAAATTTTAATGGGTAGACCAATGCCCTCCTGGAAAAACTGGATGACAATACCTCCACCTGTAGCTTTACAAACCGCTGCAATCACAGATCAATGGGTAAAGGAGTTGGCCACACACTTGGAAATTGTTCATAAATCTGTGGCTGTGGAAGATGAAGAACAATACCAACATCGAAAGTGATGGTATGATGCAGCAGGGGATCTGACATCATATGAGGCAGGGGACAGAGTTATGGTGCAGAATCAAGATGAACACCTTCCTTGGGGAAGAGCAAAATGGAAGGGACCATATACTGTAGTAGATAAATTAGGGACCTCTGTATACTTGATTGATCACGCAGAGAAAGGAGAAGTCTGGCTGCATGCATCACAGCTTAAAAAATTTAGGAAGGACAAAATATGGAATAGAGGTTAAGTACAAATTGAATAAATACATACACATTGTTTTTTTTATTATTTATTTTTTATTTAGTTTTTTTTTTTTTCTTCTGTTTGTGTATGTATATGTCTCTAATGCTGTTTTTATTTTTTATGTATATGTTTCTAATGATGGAATCTAGTGTTCCCACAGAGCAAGGCTGTATAAGAATGAAGATGCGTGTCAACAGAAGATTGTGGTGGATCCTTGTTACAGGATGGATAAGTATAAGCTGTATCACAGTAGGAATGGGGAGACAGGCAATAAGGCCAGAAGATACCGCAAATAAGGGAAAGAGTTTGAAAAGATTGGAGTTACATTATGTTCAAGCAGATAGATTTATTTGGCCCAGGGAATTGGAAGTAAAAGAGGGTGGAGGGTTACAAGTAAACATTATTTTGCCACATAATAGTACCAGGGGATTAGCTCTTAGAGCTCCAATAAAAAGTATAGAGGGACATAACTGGGAATGGGTTATAAGATATGGACAGATAATGAATACAGGAAACTTTAAAGGAAGGACTAAAATAACAACAAAGGTACAAGGGAGGGTTACAAATATTACAGTAGTAGTGAGTAACTTAACATTAGAAGAAGGTGGAGAATGGGACGCTGCAGTTATAGCTGCCCAGCCTGATCTAGAGGAATTCTGCAATTTTGATACTGGAAAGGGGTGTGTTCTAACAATAGATGAAGTATTTGTCTCGGTAAAGGAGCTGCAACGTTGTAAAGATCAGAAGAAGGTACCATGGCCAATAGGCGGATTGGTGGTGGTACCAACACATGAAACAGTTGTGCAAGGGGTTGGGTGGACTTACTACCCAATAATTCTAAATTTTTATGATTTTTCTATTCCTCTAAAGTGCCCGGAATCACAGCGGCAGTGGTTTAAGCAAAGTATACAAGAGACCATCATTGACTGGACCGGAGCAGGGAGTCGAGAAAAACGGGACACACTTGCAGCCCTTTTAGGAGGAGTCGGAACTGGATTGGGAGTATGGAATTCAGCAGACATCATTGGACTGAACAGCCGGATAAACTCCCTTACTGATGGCATGGGACATGCTATGAAAACAGGTAGAGTAGCTGACTCCCTTATAGTGAATAGACTGACAGACAATGTTGATGACATACACACCATTGCCAACAACCTGCATCTAGTTGAGGAAAATATTGCTTCCATTGCTAACAGCATTAAGAATGAAATAGTGGGAACTGCCATTTTCTGTTCTATGATTGGAGGAAAGCTGTTGGCAGATTTAAAGGAAACTATTAAAGACATCCAGGAAAACAAGTGGGCAAGACAAATCAATGCAACAAGGATTATCACGTCATTGAAAAGAAAAGGAGTGGACATCACTGAGGACAATCTTAAATACAGCTATATTGAAGGCCCAGATCAATGGATGCCACATGGACTACGTTGGGAGGGGCAGGCAGAGCAACTGAACTTTATACATAGCATTGGCACTTTAAGTGATGGAATCTACAAGCAACACTTCCCATCAAAAAGACTGGCCACTATTACAGGATTGGAGATGGATGAAAGGTGTTGCAGGAAATCTCAACACCGATGGCTGTGCAGTTGTGTTTGGGACAAAGGAGCTGAGGAGGATGGCTGGGTGCAGTTGATAAAAGAAAACCTGGTGCAAGAGGTGATCCGCATAGGGGACATTGCATGCTTTATCGGCCACTCTGAATATAGGACAGTTGATGAAATATGTTTGGTGGAAGAAGGGTCTTGTATCATGGTAACCACTACTATACATGTAGGAACTCATACACTATTTCCATCAAGAAACCTTACCACTGAAATGATCAATTTTACTGCAAATGCAGATTGGACAAATTTGACAATGAAGCTTTTTCCCCCAATTCCAAAGCTTACCCTGGAACTTCATGAGTTAGTAAAACGTACCAAACAACAACTACACCCCATCAGCTTACTGCTGGAACAACAGAAAAAGGAAATAGAAATTACTACAAAAAACGTTGAGCATCCCTGGTGGGGAATTCTTACCAATGCAGAGACACATCCAGTCCTACGAACACTGTCGCTGGTACTCATGTTCATTCAAGTATTAACGACAATTATAATAATATACTTTTGTGTGGCAATGAAACAAATGAGGAAGAAACTAGCAAGGAGGATATATAATAATGAAATTTAAATGTTTTTATTTTTTGTCTTTTTTCTCTTCTTTCTCTCTCATACATTCTTCAATAAAGTTTTACATTGCACATACATAAACATTTATCACACACTCTCACCTAAATTCTATAAGTTCTGTTTTTGTGTAATATGTGGATTGACAGCCATAGGAAAGTACAGGAGAACTTATGTCGTTGAGGGAACTATTCCGGAGGAACGGTGGGTTGAATTTCTCCTGTATATCAGGTTTTTGCTCCCACTAGGTTCTCCTGTACTAGAGGGATAACTAGAAAACTGAGCAACATAGAAGAAGAAAAAGTGAGGGAATGTGGTAACTTGTCTTCCTTGAATGGTAATTCAGGACTTCCTTAAACAGGTCCATGTAGGAGGGCTGAGAATCTTTACTTCCCTCCCACAATTGCTAAAGGAAGTCATGCATGGACAGGATGTGATGTAAATTACATCATCTCAACTAAGGATATATCCAGGCAGGAAACTGGTGCCCTGCCTGTTTTTCTTCCTGGATGGTGAGGGTGAAGGTGGTGATGAATGGCGATGGTCTAACCGTGGGTATGATAAAGCGTTTGGGAAAGGAGATTACTATATAGGTAGATAGATTTAAAAAGGGTTTTTGCTCCGTGGGTCTGGGCTGTGTGTTTGTAATACATTTATAGTATTGTGTTGTTGCCTTTTAATAAATACCTTTTAATGTAGACGAACCTTGTGTAATATTTATATATATTAATTTGGTGATACACCACACACAGAGATTCAGCACTAAATGTATAGGGCAAAAGAGGAACCATATACTATTGCAGAAGTAGGTAATATTAGTCATTAAATGCTTATCCAGCACTTCTGGATTTCCATTTTTTAATAGGTAAGGCAACTGCCTGTCATGACTGATTTTGAACTTTGAGATCTTGAACACAAAAGGACACGGGCTAGAAAGAGAGAATTGGCGTGAGTGCGGTCCCTCAAATCTTGGGTCGTAACACTGCCTCAATTATTTTGGCTAACTTACATGTACAGATGAAAGGAACTCTTAAGCACATCAGGACACTGTCTACCCAGTGCAAATGTATCAGAACTGTACTGTGTACTGCCATATATAAATATAGATCAGCTATGACAGCTAAACTTATTACATTTGAATATTATAGTATATCACAGTGCAGGGTGATATTCTCTGATATTGAAAATCTCGCAGTTTAACAAAAAGTATGCAAAAACATCCATTATTTACCAAAGAATATGTGTACAATATGGTGAGTTTTAGAGTAAATTAAAAACCCCACTTCTATAAGTAAATTAAAAGTTTATATTAATAAGCAGTTGTAACATTATATATTATTTAACTCTAAAAAGTGTTTTTCTTAAATTCTTAATATATTTTGATACCCATTGGATGTAAAAAAACAATAGAGTTTAGTCCATAATAATTGATGCCTTTTTAGAAGCAGAGTTAAGTACATTTCAATCTTATCTGGAAAATTGTAAATTTAAGACACTCAAGTGAAGAGGGGTATTGAAACTATGCGACTTTATATTCTCAACAAATAACCCTCCACTGGTTCTGCAGTTGGCATATAGCCTGGATAAAATATTATTCAACCTGAACATTATTACAAACTACTATTTTAGGAGTCATTTTTGTAATTTATCTTAAATCACTACTGCAGCCAACCAGTACTTAGTAATGCTTTGCTGATCCAAACATTTAATACCAATTGCTTATGGGCGCTTCCTTTAATGCTTTACGTCAATGCATCTTTCAGATATGAGATTTCTAAATCAAATATGTAGTGAACATTCAAAATGAGTAAAAAGGTGAATTAAAAATATGTATTTTAGTTTGAGAAAATGAAAGTCTGCAATCAAGGTGAAATATGTTTAGATTTTAAACCAACTGAATCTACGTCATTTAAAGGGTCACTGTAATTATTATTATTATTATTATTATCATTATTATCTTAAAAACTCACACACAATCTAAGGTAGTTGGAGAAGCAGAAACCTGGTAAGAGTAACAGCAAGGATTTGCATAGGCCAGAAATAGAGTGAAATATGACAGATATGTGATAGAAGAGAAAAGAAGTCTGCAGCTTTAAAATGTGACATGTACCTGGATAGAAAATGTGCGTAAGTTGGGAATGTTTTCATTTGGCAGAAGAGAGTAGACATCTAATTAGAAGGCATTGTGCAGTTGTGTTATCTTCACCTAACTGATGCTTTGTGCCAAAGCCAATGAGAGATTGCTGGACGATAACCAGATGGTATGTGGATTGGTGACATATTATGGTAGCATATGCAATATTATGGTAGCATATGCAACTGATTGGTCAGATGAAAGTATCTTGTATGTATTTATAAAGACTAAAAAGAAGCAGGCAGGAAGTATTCTCAGAGTTTACTCCACAGCAGGAGAGGACCGGCTAATAATTAACAAAAGGGCTCCTCAAAGAAAAATGAGAAGTGGTGTGAGTGACATAGAGAGAAGGATAGAGTAGACAGAGTTTCAGGATCTAGCCTTCTTTGTGCTTGAAAGGCCTAGAGAAGATCAATCCTAGATTGTAGCCTTTTCATTGTTCCCAAGATTGCAGGCGTCACTATACAGCATGTAGTCAAAGAGGCCTTTCTCAATAATACACACCATCAGTATGCGTTCCAAAGAGAGATTAATCTTTATTCAAAACTTTGGGTATTTTATACAGTCTCAAAGTCATAAAACAAGAGTTTGAATTGCTTAATAAAACAAGATTTCCCATGTTTTGGATTTTGAATGCCCCCCTGCTCATCCTTCAGCTGGTAAGTACTGTGCTGATTAGCTCTATGGGCCAGCCCTTGCCAAAACAGGATAGTTTGCCCTGATCAGGGATTGGTCGTAAACTGAAGTATTTAGGATGCTCAGAGATAAGGCATTGCACTATCCTCCTAGCGTTCAGCATCAGGATGTCTGTGGCTGCAAATGAGTCCTAGATCTGCCGGATAGTCCTTTCCCTGCCCCATACAATAGCAAGATGACTGGGCCTGGCCAACCAATGCTGCAGTTTCAATGTATTGCCTGGTGAAAGGGATGATGTGACTCGTGGGAGAAATGGATAAGCTGCTCGGGGTATGGAAACGGCAGGGCCTTATGTTTGCCCTAGGGGTATACTCGTCCTGGGGAGGAAGGATCGGGTATGGATAGACAGGATCTTACACTTGCCCTGGGGGCTCCTGGGTTATTAAGAGTGAGTAGAATAGTATAGTTTTTATACTGTATTTCATGGTTTAATTTAGAAATGTATGAATGGACTCTTGTAGTAGCAAGTGGGAGGTCTACATACCAATTAGCGGTAAACCGCAGTCAAAGTATCAAAGGGGTATTAGTTACACTTGACACCACTTATCTTTATCAATGAAACCACTTAACTTCAAAGAAGTATTCTACAGTTGGTTAAGTGTGTCTATGTCTCAAAAAGCACTCTAGACAGCTTATCCATGGTCCTTAAAGCATTGATAAGTTCAGCCGTTGGGTCAATTCCCACAAGCAGCTGTTAGCTTTACCTAGGGAAATCAATCCTTGGCCGGCCATGGAGGACTAATGGTAGCGGGGAAAGTGTGTTCATAATCCTGGATCTGCCCCAAGTTTTTATTATCCTCTCCACTTCCCCAATAATCTGGAACAAGCACCAGCACATTTTATCCAGGGGAACATGGCCTTACAGGTCCCCTTGAACATACTATTGTGATACAATCATGGTTTTACTGACACAGTTCTGATCTGTGGTAGCAGGTAGTGACAAAGAGAAAGCAGTGAGAAGAAAGCAGTGAAGAGATGAACAGGCATGCAGTACATTAGTAGTAATATTAATATTATTTGCCACACAGCAGTAATCCCATATTTTTAGTGCTCTAAAATTAATAATGAGCAAGGTATTTAGCATGTAGACATGTAAAAATGTCCTTACTTTGCCATTCATATGCAATTATATATATACTTGGTCCGTTCAATTCTTAATTTGCCAGTTCTATGCAATTATATGTAGACTTGGTCAATTCCATCTCCATCTGTCATGTCTCTACTACAGAATCTGCTTCTTGGTTGAAGGGCAGATAAGCAGCCAATAGACAATGTAGTATAAAAGTACAAATAGTAATCCTTTGAATGTCAAAAGGCTAATTTCAGCCTACAAATTTTCTACCTACCTGACAAGAAGCATATACTCACAGACAAAGGGAGGCTGAAAAAGATAATTGGAGTATTCAGGACTACAAGTAATTGAATAAATAGGTTATGAATAAAGGTTTTTCATGTTTTACCTTACTAAAAGGTTTTTGCTCATAATTAACACTAGTTCAATAGCATAAAAAAATCTGGTTACATTTTTTTTTTAATTTATGCGTTTTTAGTAATCTGATAATCTAAAACTGTCAAGGTAATCTTATATGTTTTTATACAAGAGAGAGACAAATTAAATGATGTTACAAAGAAGAAAAAACAAATAAAAAAGTAATAATTGTTTCAGTAATACAGAAAGCATAAGCAATTTATTTGTATTAATAAATAAATATTATTAAATAAATACTAACACCGAGTTCTCTTAGTATTGGTACCAGATTTAATTTTATTGCAAGCACTTTGCTCCCATATTATAGGTACAAGGAGCTCCTCCCTTTCTAATTCAGATACTATTAACTTGCCTGTCATAAATGATGGTATCATATAATTTTATGTTTCTCTTTGTGCTCTCTCTCTCTCTCTCTTGTGTCTATCTTCCCCTGTCTCTCTCTCTCTCATGTCTATCTCTTCTGTCTCTCTATCTCTCTTGTCTGTCTCCCTCTCTTTCTTCCTATGTCCTGTGTCTATCTCTCTCTATGTCTTGTATCTGTTTCTGTCCATCCTGTCGCTCTCTCCTATCTATCTCTCCCTATGTCTACTGTCTGTCTCTCTCTCTTCTGTAGCTCTCTTTCTTGTCTCTGTCTCTCACTTCTATCACTCCTTCCAACCCTCTCCCTCTCTCCTTTCTCTCATACCTCCCCACCCCTCGCCCTTCTTTTACTTCTTCCCACCTTCTCCCTATCTTTCTCCCTTCCTACCCTCTCCCTATCTTCCTTCCCACACTCTCCCTCTCTCCCTTCTCTCACTTGTGCGTTCTGCGTCATTGCACCCCCCCCGATTCTGTCGCGCATGCACATTTGCATGACTCTGCAACTGTGCAATTTCCCACAATTTAACTCTAGTAGCCTTTAATTAACGCCTGCAAAGAATGCATCTCTCAGGCGTTACTCACAAGCTGACAACTATTATAGCGAATGTATATAACAATCACATAGGCTCACTGCAATTGTATAGAGAGATGGAACACACACAATTAGCAATAAGTACGATACCATAACAAGTAAGACCATTTGTAAAGTAAGATGAACCAAAGGAAGTGTTGTCAGAGGTTAGCACTTCTGACCTCAGTTGTTTTACTGAGCATGTCAGAAGCCACTCAGATGCAGACTGTTACAATGTTGTACCTGCCTCTAATTGGCTACAACTAAATATGAATGTTATGGTTATTTAGCTTGGATTTTCAAAATCGGATGTCAGAAAACTAAAGAAGTTTTATAAAATTTCAGAAATAAAGTGGATTACAACCACCATGCTAGATATATAGTGACCGATCAGCAAAGAAATGTTACAATAAATCATTTGACTCCATTATTTCATACTAGTTACTTGCTCGTCACAAATGACGGGATAATATTACATCTGCCACCCCCCCCCCCCCACCCCCCATCTCTCCCCCCCCCCCCTCCTCCCAATCTATCTATTTAGCACTTTTTTTTCTGGAGTAAGAAATCGTGCTTCCATTTCAAAGCACTCATCACCCTCTGAAACTGGCATACTGGTCATTCACTTGTTCTCACTAGTCGTTCTGCTTTTCTCTTTAACCTCCCTTCTCCTTCCATAGTGAATTGTATTAATTTTCTATGCATCTATTTAAAAGTTTAAGTGGATCACACATGCAACCTTTTACATCACATTCATTACCGATCACTGATATCAGAGGCGGAAAGTGCATTTGGGCAAATGGGCAGCTACCCTCACAAAATATGGACTGCTTCACCATTACACACATTTTTTTTTAATGTACAGATTTTTTTTTTAAATGTTATTCTGCCTTTGAGTTGGCCTTTTACCATTTTCCTCAAGATAATAGATGTTTTTATTTTCGTTGAGTGATTGTTTTTACATCAGTCACTTTAAATGTCAGAACATCTTCCACCTCCTGACTGAGCACATACTGTATTTGTTACTGCAGCATATTTATTGTTGCTAGCTACATTGTGCGTATTTTCACACATGATGATGACACAGTAACACACTAGAGCACATATGTTGAAGAAAATTTGACAAAATTATCATATGCACTCTGGTCTGCACCAATGTCAGCTGGATGCATATCTGAATCAGAACCAAGGGTAAGAGCTGCTGCTGTAAGGGTGGGCTAGAGACGATAAGAGGAACCATCTGCAGGCAATGAGAAATCTCATGATCATACTTTAGTATGGCTTAGGGGTTAAACTTTGTCGCCATGGGGATCAATAGGGACCCCCATGGCTATTGTTAGTTACCTCATGGTGGTCCACAAAGAGATCATGGTGGTCAATATGGTGGTAATGGGGGTAATAGGCCTCACATTTTTAACAAAGTCCTTACAGGGCTAGCAGGGTTCCAAGGACTCCCCATGGGCCTTGCTGGGGGTCTCCATATCCTCGCCAGCCTTGTGCTGTTCCCAGGGGTAACTTTGGGCTCCACAGGCCTAGTGGGGACCCCCCAGGGATCTTGATAGATCTAAAAGGGGTCCCCAGGAGTATTGACGAGCTTAGGGACCAGTTCCACAGGGTTAGGGGTCTAGGAGATTTTCCAAGTCATAGGGGGGAACAGGGACTGCCTTAGGAAGAGGTCTTGGACGGGTATTAAGAGGGGCCATTGAGTTGGGGTAGATGTATTCATTGGAAGGGAGCTGCTTTGGGAAGGGTTCTTGGGTGGGTATTAAGAGGGACCGGTGTGACGAACCAAGTTGAGCACCTGCCTTCGGCTTACAGGAATCCCTCTGGTTGACAATTCTTTTGGGTTATCTCTCTCTGGGAACAGCCTGACTAGTCTCCATTAACACCCAGTTCTCAGGTTTACAGGAACACAGGAACGCAATACTACCCCCAGTGGATAGGAGCAGAGTTGTGGGCATAGTCCTTACATAATAATATTCCCTTCCGGTAAAAAATATTATATTCCATCAGAATAATCCACACACCTCTAATTATGCATGTTCACTGACTCCTTTTTATTTTCTCACATCATATTTATGCAGTTTAGTCCCTCTAAGTCACAAGTCACACCCCTTAGCAACAGCCCTCTTATTCAATCTTCCTCTAGCTTAGTGACCCATCTGTCAATCATCTGCTGTCAGCCCTTCTCAATGCCCCCTGTGGTGTTGGTGCCTTCTTGGCTGAATAGCTTAATAGGACCTTTTGTCACTCGTTGGAAAATTCACCCATTACATTTCTTTAGTGACTGGCAGGGCCTTTTGATGTCTGTTTGCCCATGAAAATAAACACACCACACCTTAGTGCTAGGAGTGGACAGGAAGACCGCACCACATGGAGGCCAGCACTATAAACACTTGCTTATAGACAAAGTGTCTATATACCGCCCCCCCCCCCCCATTCCTCCTGGCTAATTTATGTCCCTCAAAGAACAGTAACCCCTGGTTAAACTGAATTCCCTTCACCCCAGAGGCTTAGTACCCTCTTTACATCAAAGAATCACAACTCCTGCTGTTAAGGCCAAATACCCACATTGTTCTGTATAATACACACATACTTTCTTGGTGACCCCAACATTACTTATTGAGGTCTACCTTACATTACACAGCAACATCATATCATACTCCTTAACAAGTCCCATGTCCATTTAGCAATCACATGGGCTGGAATTATATATAACAGAATCCATCATTCAGGTACTGGCTTCCATTCCACCCTAACAATAGTCCATAGTCCACAAAGTTCAGTGGTGGGCCCTCCTGGGCATAACAACCAATGATTGGGAAAGGCAGTCTTCCTCTCTACTAACTGGCTGACTATCACATATTTTTTCAAGAGTTCTTTTACTTCTAGTACTAGGTGGTGTGTGTATAGTAGTTCTATTAATATACAGTAGAATCTATGGAACTTATGCCTTTTACTGTGCCATGTTTCAAGAAATGTGCATCTAGATGAAACCATTACAAAAGAAGGACCATTACATTAGAATATTTATGGCCTACCCACCACTCATCTTCCGTGCTAAATGCTCAGTGTCTGCAGCACCTCTCTCTCTCTCAATTACTCCACTGGCTTCCCGTAGCCTCCAGAATAAAATTTAAAATCATGACCCTAACTTACAAAGCCCTCAATAACACTGCTCCACCTTAAATCTCGGCTCTCAACTACAAATATTCCTCCATGCGCTCTCTTTGCTCTGCTAAAAGCCTTCTTCTTTCCGCCTCTCTTGTCACCTCCTCTCACTCCCACCTTTAGGACTTTTCTCGTGCTGCCCCTATTCTCTGGAACTCTTTGCCTTGCTCCACTAGACTATCCTTGTGCTTCAAATCCTTCAAAACCTCACTAAAAACACAACTGTTTAAAGAAGCCTATAACCTCCCTCCTTAACATGCACTGAGGCGCTTTTGGTGTCATTGTAAGGTCGTCCCTAATCTGCTTTTTGTGCTCATTGCAAGGCTGTCCCCTGGTGTAGTTTGTGTGCAATAAGCAGTGTTGGCACTCGTTGTGAGGCGCGCAGTGAATGTCTTTTGCGTTTATTGTGATAGTGTTTTTATTTAATTTTTGTGTGTATATGTATTTTGTGATGGTAATTAAATAAGTAATAAATTACTAAATTAATAGACTTTATCTATTTGTAAGTAAATACAAGAGCTGACAATCTGTTTTGATGTTCCTGCACCATACAATGTTGGCTTGCACTGCTGGGGAGCTGAGGTGTAAGTGTCAGCAATGTGTGAAGTGTGTAGTGTAAATAGGCTGCGTGCGCAAGGGGAAGCCGTTAGTTTAGCTGGGTACTTCCGCATTCTGTAAGGTAGTGTTGTAAAATGGCGGCGAATGTATATGTGGTAGGCGGGTTTGTATGATGAACCTTGCTAATGGTGTATATTGTAGGTCGTACGGGTTTTTGTAAAAGCCGTATTTGCTTTGTGGAATTTAGCGGCTTTAGGGGTCATGTAGCCTCGTTTTAGTTTTTTTGATGGCCATTTTTTCTCTCGTTTAATGGCTTTTCGAGTGTGTAACTTTGTAAATTTGCCAGAATTCGAGGTTTAAGCAGTGTCGCAGAGGTCCTGGGTCCCCCCTTGGTGTGGATAAGGTTTTTTATTTTATTTGTGTATGTATTTTTGTGTTTTTTAATGTTTGCCGCTGTGCGCGGGTTGTCCGTTAAGGTCGTATTTTTGCGAGTCCATAATGGATTTTTTCTATGTCCCGCGGGTCGTAATTTTTTCCCCAATTTATTTTTTTGTAATTCTTGAGGCTCCATTTTTTTTGTGTAAGTCCGTAGTTAGTCATTGAGTGTTTATGTTTTTTTTTTGCAAGACCTGATTGTGCGGTCATTTGTAACCAGTTGTGAGGCGCCGTAGAACCTCCACCTCTGCAAAAGCGGCCCCTCGATTTGCGAAGGTCCGCATTTGCGGTCTGAAAGTCGTATGGGGTGGTAAGGATGAGCGTCTACGGCGCTCATCTCCACCAGCGCAAGGAGCGCCTTTGGCGCTCATTGCCACCAACTGCGGCCCTCGCAAAGTGAGCCCGCAAGCTTTAGCAACAACCTGCATGCTGACAACTATATATGTGATATATATATATATATATATATATATATATATATTATATATCTTGTATTTGCATTTTGAGCATACATAACATGATTTTTTGAGTTTCACCTCCCCCTCCATACCTCTTTTCTTTTTGAAAATGGTGGCTCTCAAAATATTAGAGATTTTCCCTCAAAATAACTCACAGCCATTAATGTCTAAACTGTTGGCCCAAAGTGTCAATATTTTTTGTGGCCACCATTATTTCCAAGCACTACCTTGCACTACCCCACCTTCCTGCCCCACAGATGCTGGTCTGGTGACATGGTTGGCCAGTCCCAGTCCATCACATTTACCTTCAGCTTCTTTAGCAAAGGCAGTGGTCATCTTGCAGTGTGCTTGGGGTTGTTATCATGTCGGAATACTGCCCTGTGGCCCAGTCTCCGAAGTGAGGAGATCATGCTATGCTTCAGTATGTCACAGTATATGTTGGCATTCATGGTTCTTTCAATGAACTGTAGCTCCCCAGTACCGGCGCTCATTGCTGCCTAACTTTGGTGCTCATTGCAGCCTAACTCCATTGGGACTAATTCCCACGGGCCTCGCGATGAGCCTTCGGTGCTCATTTCAGGCAAAGTCCTTTGGGCCTCTTGATGAGCACCTGCGGCGCTTATCGCGAGCCCGGCAATGAGCGCCTTTGGCCAGCAATGAGCTCCGAAGGGGCTCATTGCGAGGGCCGCAATGAGCGTGACCGACAAATCCTAACTACCTCAACTATATATACAGTATGATTGAATAATTGTACATGTATTCTTATTTATCTATCAGTAAGATTTATTTTGATAAACAATATTAGTTTTCCAGTGTCTATAACTTCTGATCCACCAAATAAACTTAAGATCCGCTGCAGCTTTCCTGTGTGTATGTTTATATGTGTTGGATACTTTGATGGAAGAACACAATTACAGGATGCTTTAATACTATATCAAATTTTATTACAATATATTCGCCTTTATTACAAAATAATGCACCAAAACAAATCAAAGAAAACAACAGGCCAAGCTCCAGCTTGAGCACTACATTTACTGATATACAGTTCACTAACTATATGCTCTCATCCAGATAAACCTGGTGGAGCAAAAACAAACCAAAAGCAGTTCAATAGTCCCTTCACATTTACTGGCCTGTGTCCCTTTGAAGTCCAACTTTGTACTCTTCTTCAAAACGACCATCGGCTCCAAGCTTCTGGATCTCTGCCTGTATGTTCTTCCATCTTTAGAAACCTGTATGGACACTTCTATCAGGGTGTCTCTTTTCCCAACTCAAACCAGCTATATACACTTCTCTATGTGTTTCTTCTTCCAGGATACACTTTGGTGTGTCTTTCTTCTTCAAGCAAACGGCACACAGTTCTTTCACAGGCTATAGGCCTCAAACACACCCTCTCACACTGCAACCTTCAATGCAAATGAGAACACACCCAAATTCCATTATCGGTCTTAGAAAAGCTGTACTCAGCTGTAACTAATCAAATTGCACAGTTAAAGGGGTATGGGGGTTTCCTTGTTTTAAAATAAACTAAAGTGCTTTGTCTTCACACATTCAAACCTTCCATACAGTCCCTGTAAACGTCTGTCCCCTGCAGCTCATGCATACAGTGCTTCTGTTTGTGCTTGAGTGAAAACAGAGAGTATAAGCACTTATTAATAAAATTATGTTTAGATATGCAAACACTTAGGTAGTTTATTTTAATATTAAAAACAGGACAACTTCCGTATCCCTTTAAGTTAACTCTTTCAGACCTCCTACGCCAAGGGAGCTTTGTAAAGTCTTTGGCTCATACAAGTCCCCTGTATTACTATATATATTATTAGTATATACCTATACATGAAGAGAGATATACATATATACATATACACATACAAATATTTTTTTAATCTGATGGCAAATACATATTTTGTACCCTCGGATGATGCCTAGGGGCTCTACATATGTAATCCTGCCTCAGATGTTTGTTAAGGAAGAAAGATATGTGAGAGAGATGGAATGTGAATGAAGGATGGGATAGAAGGGGTGTGAGAGGGTGTTTCTTTAATGGCAAGCAGAGATTACTAGTTCTAAATAATACACTAGCTTGATTTTAGCTGATGTTTCAGTTCTTTAAATTCCACTAACAAGTCTAGACTCAGATACTATGTTTATTTCATTTATATTAGGCAATGGGTCATCACCTGTCTGTGATAAATGCAAACTCTTTCACTTGGATTTTGCGTAATTCTAACGTTCAAAGGATGCTTCAGTTAAAAATTGACATAAGGAAGGCGTCGATCATCACTATATTTTAAAATCTTTCTGAAAGCTTATTTAATAGTTTAAAATTCTAAATATTGTTCAGAGTTGGAGTCAATTATTTTTATATTGTAAAGTGTTCAGTAATCTCTGCACAAAGCTACTAATTATCACCCTCATTCAATTGCTCCGTTTTTGAGATACGAGATCACAAGTGAAAATGGAGGCAAGCTATTCAGTTGCCTCCATTTTGAGACCCGACGGCCCTGCGAAAATGGCCGACCTGCTTACACCACTCTGAAGCTTTGATATTCTCCTTTCACAGCCCAGAAATTGCTAATCCCTATTCAATTGCACGATCCCTCACACTTCGCAAATGTATCCCAGGTCGCAAAGAGCAAATGCACTCAGGACGACTCCCAAGGGCTTTAGAAACCCTTACGTATGGTCCTCCGATTGTCCCCAGTTCACCAAACACCCCCCCGCCACACTCCTACATTAGACCCCAATGATGCAGGGGCCCCAATCGGACCCCTGCAGGGTCCCCACATTAACCCCTTCTGTGGTGGTACCCCCCCCGCAGTGACCCCTCATAAATCCCATGCTGTGGTCCTCATCAGGGACCTCCGCAATGTCCCCACGTAACCCCCACTGCATTTAAAATGTTTACATTCCCCGAAGCAGGTCCTTAAAGGGCCCGCGGCACACAAATAGTTAAGGCCCCCCACCGGCACCTAAAATTCTAATTTCCCACCTTGCGGGTCCGTAAAGGACCATAAAGGTCCTTAAAGGACCCTTGCCAAATAAAAATTAACCCTATCGCTCATGGGGCTCTATACAGAGCCCCATGAGCCTCTAATTAGCCCTATCCCTCATGGGGCTCTATACAGAGCCCCATGAGCCCTTTATTTATCCCATCACTTATGGGGGTCTATAGAGATCACCATAAGCCTCTATTTAACCCTATCACCCATGGGGCTCTATACAGAGCCCCATTAGCCTCTTATTAACCATGTCACTTATGGGGGTCAATACAGACCCCACATAATGCACTTATTAACCCTGTCACTCATGGGGTTCAATACCGACGCCCATAAGCCACTACAGTGCCTTGCAAAAGTATTCACCCCCCTTGGCATTTTTCTTGTTTTGTTGCCTCACAACCTGGAATTAACATTTTGAGGATTGTTTGAGGATTTGCATAATTTAACAGAACATGCCCATAACTTTGAAGATGTTTTTTTTTTATTGTGAAGCAAACAACAAATAGGACAAAATAACAGAAAAAGTCAATGTGCATAACTATTCACCCCCCTAAAGTCAATACTTTGTAGAGCCACCTTTTGCGGCAATCACAGCTCCAAGTTGCTTTGGATAAGTCTCTATGAGCTTGCCACATCTTACCACTGGGATTTTGGCCTATTCCTCCTTGCAAAACTGCTCCTTCAAGTTGGATGGTTTGCGTTTGTGAACAGCAGTCTTTAAGTCTGAGATTTGGTGGGCGGCCGTCTCTTGGCAGGTTTGCTGTTGTGCCATGTTCTTTCCATTTGGTTATGATAGATTTGATGGTGCTCCTGGGGATCATCAAAGATTTGGGTATTTTTTTATAATCTAACCCTGACTTGTACTTCTCAACAACTTTGTCCCTTAGTTGTTTGGAGAGTTCCTTGGTCTTCATGGCAGTGCTTGGTTAGTGGTGCTTCTTGCTTACGTGTTGCAGCCTCTATGACCTTTCAAGAAAGGTGTGTATATGTAATGACAGATCAAGTGACACTTAGATTGCACACAAGTGGACATTATTTCACTAATTATGTGACTTCTGAAGGTAATTGATTGTTCCAGAGCTTTTTATGGGCTTCATAACAAAGGGGGTGAATACATACACACAGGCCATATTTCTGTTTTCCATTTCTAAAAAATAGTTTTATATATATATTTTTCTCATTTCACTTCACCAACTTAGACCATTGTGTTCTTATCCATCACATAAAATTCAGATTAACAAAACATTAAACTTAAGGCTGTAATGCAAAAAAATAGGTAAAAAGTCAATGGGGTGAATACTCTTGCAAGGCACTGTAATTAACCCTGTCACTTATGGGGGTCAATACAGACCCCCATAGGCAAATAATTAACCCTGTCACTCTTGGGGGTCAATACAGATCTCCATGAGCCACTAATCAACCCTCTTACTCATGGGTTTCAATACAGACCCCCATAAGCCACTAATTAACCCTGCCACTCATGGGAGTCAATGCAGACTCCCATAGGCCACTAACTAACCCTGTCACCTATTGGGGTCAATACAGACCCCATAAGCCACTAAGTAACCCTGTCACTTATGGGGTCAATACAAACCCCATAAGCCACTAATTAACCCTGTCACTTATGGGGTCAATACAGACCGCATAAGCCACTATTTAACCCCATCAAGCCAATAGGGGTCTATATAGACACATATAGGACACTAATCAATCTCTATAATAATGCTATAAGTGCATGAGTGTCCCCCAGGACCCTCATGACACAAAGTCTAAGCACTACACTATTAACCGTAACTATACCCCATTAACCCAACCCTGGGCCTATTTAATCCTAACAGTACCTATTTAGCCATAACCAGGCCTATCTAACCCTAACTGGGCCTATTTAACCCTAACTGGGCCCATTTAACCCTAATGGGGCCTATCTAACCCTAACAGTATGTATTTAACCCTATCTGGACCCAATAACCCTATCTAGGCCTATTTAACCCTAACTGGGCCCATCTAACCCTAATGGGGCCTATCTAACCCTAACTGGACCTATTTAACCCTAACTGGGCCTATTTAACTGTAACTGGGCCTATCTAACCCTAACTGGGCCCATTTAACCCTAACTTGGCCTATTTAAATCTAACTGGGCATATTTAACCCTAACTGGGCCTATTTAACCCCAACAGTACCTATTTAACCCTATCTAGACCCAATAACCCTACCTAGGCATATTTAACCCTAACTGGGCCTATCTAACCCTAACTAGGCATATGTAAGCTTATCTGGACCCAGTAAGCCCATCTAAGCCTATCTAACCCTAACTGGGCCTGTATATCTCCATCAAAGCCTATTTAACCTTATGTCTTATGGGGGTCTATACAGACCCCCATAAGCCTCTATTTAACCCCATCAGTCCCATAAGGGTCTAAAAAGACCCTCATGGGACAAATAGAACCCTAACATTGACCGCATAGGTGCCATGAGAGTCCTCCAGGACCCTCATGACACTAAGTACACTACACTACACTATCCCCCGCAATATACAACTAAATCTAAAAAAAAAAACTACCCTAACCTAGTAACACCTACACTATGTAACCCCCTATTAAACCCCCACCCCACTAATTACAAAAAATAATAAAGCCTAGGTTACAAAAAATAAAAAATGCTAAATCACACACCCCCCTCACTACAGAAAATAAAAAAAAGAATTACGCAACTGAAAAGAAAATACATACACATATATACATTACATCACATTACAATACATACAAAATATAATACAGTAATAAACAAAATAAATACAGTTCAAATATACCCCTATCTACATACTATTTAACCCCTATCTAAAATACATAAAAACCTATCTATATACACCCCTGTCTAAAATATATTAAACCCTATCTACATACTATTTAACCCTATCTACATACATTAACCCCTATCTAAAATACATTAAATCCTATCTACAATACAATAACCCCTATCTAAAATACATTGATAGCTATCTACATGCATTAAAAAGCCAAAATCTAACCTAAAATAGAATAAATAAGACCACTTACTTTGGCTAGATGTCCCTTCAGTGATGATGGGTTTCATGTTGCATGTTGCACCCCTAGGAAAAAAATTAAACAGCAAATTTGTACACAATTAAACACTACCGGCAGGGCCCATGAAAAAATCTGCGCTCTAAATAAAAAAATGGAGCTCGTCCCTGGAGGAGCTTCCCGACGCTAATGAGGCTTTTAGCGCTTCTTACCGGAAGTAGCATTAGAAGCCTCATTAGCGTCGTGGAGCTCCTCCAGGGAGGAACTCTGTTATTTTTTTTTTGTTTTTTCAGCAGAATTTTTCAAGGGCCCAGCCGGGGCAGAAGACGAGAAGGGCTGGACATCGCGGATAGGTAAGTTTTATATTTAGAATGTTATTGTTTTGTTATTTTATGTTTTTGTTTGTGGGCCTCATTAAAATCTCCCTCGTAATTCTCTTGGTCCTCTCAAAAGGCAGTTTTTTTGCTGTTTGCGAGGACCGAATCTCTCGCAGCCGGCTTTGCGAGATGACTACGAAAAATGGCTGAGAATAGGCTCTGAGAGAGTCACATGCAGCCATAAATCTACGAGTGATTCTCGCATCTCGGAAGAATCCCTACGGGCACAAAAAGTGCAAGCAAGGGCTCCTAAAGTCTCTACGTGCTGCCTAGGAGAAGCCAGAGACAGCCGTGTGAGGCTTCCCCTTGCTCCCTATACACATCCCCATGCTGAAGGTCCTGAAAGGACTCACACTAAAAAATTATAACCCCAGGCAACTAAAATTAACCCCATAACTCATGGGGATCAATACAAACCCCCATAAGCACTTAATTAACCCCATAATTCATGGGGGTCAATATAGACCCCCATAAGCCAATAATTAACCATGTCACTCATTGGGGTCAATACAGATCGAAATAAGCACAATAATTAACCCTATAACTCATGGGGGTCAATACAGATCCCCATAAGCACAATAATTAAACCTATAACTCATTGGGGTCAATACAGACCCCCATAAACCTTAATTAACCCTGTCACTCATGGGGGTCAATACAGATCCCCATAAGCACAATAATTTACCCTATAACTCATGGGGGTCAATACAGTCCCCCATAAGCACAATAATTAACCCTATAACTCATGGGGGTCAATACAGCCCCCATAATCACTTAATTAACCCCATAACTCATGGGAGACAATACAGACACCATAAGCACTTAATTATCCCTGTTACTCATGGGTGTCAATAGAGTCCCCCATAAGGCCTTAATTAACCCCGTCACTCATGGGGGTCAATACAGACCCCATAAGCACTTAATTAACCCAATCACTCATGGGGTCAATACAGACCCCCATAAGCCTCTATTTAACCCTATCAGTCCCATAAGGGTATATTATGACCCTTATAGGGTTGTTAAAACCCTAACATTAACCACATAAGTGCCATGACGGTCCACAAGGACCCTCATGACACTAATGACATACACTACACTGCACTATAACCCCCAATAAACCATTAAATCTAAACTAGCCCCCTCTACACTAATCTATTAACACTTACACTACCTACCTACACTACCTACCCCCTAATAACCCCCCACCACTCTAATAAAAAACACCTACCTTACAGAAAATAAAAAACCTAGGTCACAAAAAATAAAAAATAAACTACATTACAGAAAATAAAAAAACCTAGGTCACAAAAAATAAAAGAACCTACATTACAGAAAATAAAAAACCTAAGTCACCAAAAATAAAAAACCTACATTACAGAAAATAAAAAACCTAGGTCACAAAAATAAAAAAACCTACATTACAGAAAATAAAAAACCTAAGTCACCAAAAATAAAAACCTACATTACAGAAAATAAAAAAATACATTACAAGCCTCCCTCCACCACACAAAAAAAAAATTACATACCTGAAAAGGAAAGACAGACATACACAATACAATGCATACATGAAATACATTACATACAATACATTACATTACATACAATACATTACATACAATACATTACATACAATTAGAGATGACTATTCACGGCCGATTTTGGCATGTTCGCGTTCGCAGCGGACGGCGATCATATGTGCTTTTCGGTTCGCCCCCTATACTTTATCATTGAGGAAACTTTGACCCTGCACCTCACAGTCAGCAGACACATTCCAGCCAATCAGCAGCATACACTCCCTTCCAGAGCCTTCCATCTGAAGGACAGCAACCCAAAAAGCCCTTTTTAGGGCTAGAACATAATTTATTTTATTTTATAATTTTTTTTTGTGTAATCTAATTGCATATGCCTGCCTGCCAGAGTGTGTATGTGACACCTAACAGCTTATATTGTGCTTAGTGAAATAAAACAACACTTTTTTGACTGTAATGGATTGAATAGCAATTGCCTGCTTACAGGCGTGTGTGTGAAGCCTATTGCATCTACCCAACTTTTGCCAGTGCACAGTGATACGTCATATCTGGTGCAACTGTAGTGTACAGTGACATAAAACAACACTTTTTTTTACTGTAATTGATTGAATATCAGTTGCCTGCTTACAGGTGTGTGTGTGAGGCCTACAGCGCCTACTCTGCCAACTTTTGCCAGTGCACAGTGACACTCATATCTGGTGGCACCTTAGATTACACGCGCAGTGCCCCAAATTTGAAGTGTGAGGACCGGCCAAGCATCTTTTTCCATCTCCCTGTTCCAAAAATCAATGCCATATACACGTCCCCTAATAGTGGACTTAACAGGGATTAAACCGATAGGAACAGTACTACTTAACAGTACACACCTTATAATAACGCAGACAGAGGCAACGCAGATAGAGGAGTCTGAAGAAGAGGAGTCAGAGGAGGAAGGTGGCTTTGAGGAGGTGGAAGACCAAACACTGCAGGCGTCCCAGGGGGCTTGTTGTCACCTTTCGAGGACCCTTGGTGGCTGGGTGAAGGAAGAGACCTTCAATGACATCAGTGAGGACAAGGAACGGGACATGGCTAGCTTGGTATCCAACCTTGTGCAAATGGGGAGTTTGCAGTTGTGCAAAGGGACTGTTTGCGGTTGTTTGCGGTGCATTAAACGGGGAGATTGGTCTGTTACTGTGAAGCGGGTGTAACCCTTACACTACCTGATCGATACAACATCATACCTGATGTTTTAAAGCATGTTATTCCAAACAATTTAGGAATGTTAGGTGATTTATGCCCTTTATGGCTTAAAACCAGACTCTGCATCAACTATGTAATTTTCCGTGGGAGTTTTGCCATGGATCCCCCTCCGGCATGCCACAGTTCAGGTGTTAATCCCGTTGAAACAACTTTCCCATCACTATTGTGGCCAGAAAGAGTCCCTGTGGGTGGTGAAATTCGCCTGCCCATTGAAGTCTATGGAGGTTCGCCGGGTTCGCCCATTCGCGAACATTTGATGGAAGTTCGCGTCTGCAGTTCGCGAACCACAAATTTCATGTTCGCGACATCACTACATACAATACATTAAATATAATACAAATAAAAATACAATCTATTTAATATACAATAAATCCTAACTATATCAAATACATCCCCCTATCTATCTAATATACAATACATTCTAACTACCGTATATACTCGAGTATAAGCTGACCCGAGTATAAGCCGAGGCACCCATTTTACCACAAAATACTGGGTAAAATGAGTGACTCGAGTATAAGCTGAGGGTGGGAAATGTGCTGCCCCGCTGTGTCCCTCTTGTGTCCTATGTGTCCCCCTCGCTCTCCGTGTCTCTTCTCCCCTCTCCCTTCCCTGTGTCTCTTCTCCCCTCACCCTTCCCTGTGTCTCTTCCCCCCTCCCTTATCACCCTCCTCAACCCCACTCCTCAACCTCCCTCCTCATTCTCAACCTCCCTCCTCAACCTCCCTCCTCATCCTCATCCTCCATCCTCAACTCCCCCATCCTCAACCACCCTCCTCAACCCCCCATCCTCATCCTCTCTCCTCAACCCCCCATCCTCAACCCCCCATCCTCAACCCCCCTCCTGAACCCCCCTCCTCAACCTCACCCCTCCTCATCCTCAACCTCCCTCCTCGTCCTCAACCTCCCTCCTCAACCCCCCCATCCTCAACCCCTTCCTCAACCTCCCTCCTCAACACCTCCATCCTCAACCCCCTCCTCAAGCCCCCCATCCTCATCCTCCCTCCTCAACCCCCCCATCCTCATCCTCAACCCCCTCCTCGACCTCAAACTTCCTCAACCTCAACACCAACCCCCCCTCCTCAACCCCTTCCTCATCCTCCCTCCTCAACACCTCCATCCTCAACCCTCCATCCTCAACCCCCCATCCTCATCCTCTCTCCTCAACCCCACATCCTCAACCCCCCTCCTCAACCCCTCCTTCTCATCCTCAACCTCCCTCCTCATCCTCAACCTCCCTCCTCAACCCCCCATCCTCAACCCCTTCCTCTACCTCCCTCCTCAATCCCCCCATCCTCAACCCCCTCCTCAAGCCCCATCCTCATCCTCCCTCCTCAACCCCCCATCCTCATCCTCAACCCCCCTCCTCAACCCCTCCTCCTCATCCTCAACCTCCCTGCTCATCCTCAATCTCCCTCCTCATCCTTCCTCCTCATCATCAACCTCCCTCCTCAACCACGCTCCGCAAACCCACTCCTTAACCCCCCATCCTCAACCCCCTCCTCAACCTTCCTCCTCAAACCCCCCATCCTCATCCTCAACCCCCATCCTCATCCTCAACCTCCCTCCTCGTCCTCAACCTCCCTCCTCAACCCCCCCATCCTCAACCCCTTCCTCAACCTCCCTCCTCAACCCCCCATCCTCAACCCCCTCCTCAAGCCCCCCATCCTCATCCTCCATCCTCAACCCCCCATCCTCATCCTCAACCCCCTCCTCGACCTCAAACCTCCTCAACCTCAACCCCAACCCCCCTCCACAACCCCAACCCCCATCCTCAACCCTCCATCCTCAACCCCCATCCTCATCCTCTCTCCTCAACCCTCCATCCTCAACCCCCCTCCTCCTCATCCTTAACCTCCCTCCTCATCCTCAACCTCCCTCCTCAACCCCCCATCCTCATCCCCTTCCTCAACCTCCCTCCTTAACCCCCCCATCCTCAACCCCATCCTCAAGCCCCATCTTCATCTTCCCTCCTCAACCCCCCATCCTCATCCTCAACCCCCCTCCTCAACTCCTCCTCCTCATCCTCAACCTCCCTGCTCATCCTCAACCTCCCTCCTCATCCTTCCTCTTCAACATCAACCTCCCTTCTCAACCACCCTCCTCAACCCACTCCTTAACCCCCCCATCCTCAACCCCCTCTTCAACCTTCCTCCTCAAACCCCCCATCCTCATCCTCAACCCCCATCCTCATCTTCAACCCCCCATCCTCAACCTCTGTGCGGGTGTATCCCATTGTGATTGGCCGAAGGCACTTGAACCTTGTGATTGGTTCAAATAAAGATTGACAGGTGCTTTAGCCAATCAGGGTGGTACTTTGGGGTGCATCCCATCCTTATTGGCTCACACATTGATGACTTCTGATTGGCTGAAATTGAAAGACAGCTTTTTCAGCCAATCAGAAGCCGCCATTGCCAATTTCCTTAGATCGCGGATGGTTCCGGGGCCCAGCCGGGGCTGAAGAGGAGGAGGCTGGGGACATCGCGGGGCGGTATGTTGAATGTATATTTATATGTTTATTTTATTTTGTGTCTGTATGTGTAGTAATGTATTGTGTTTTTTTTTAACTGAAGAAGAAAAGAAGGACGGGACATGCTGGAAAGGTGAGTAGAATATTTAGAAAGTGTATAATGTTTATTTATTTTATGTTAATGTGTTGCACTAATTATTTTTTTGTTTTACCCCTAGGTTGGTGATCTGAAGGGATATCTCAAAGATAAGTGGTCTTTATTATTTAATTTTAGCTTAGTATTAGGGTTTCTGGATGTAGTTAGGATGTATTGTATATTAAATAGATTGTACTGTATGTTAGATAAATAGGGGGTATTTTATTTGTATTATATGTAATGTATTGTATGTAATGTATTGTAATTAATGTAATGTATTGTATGTAATGAATTGTATTTATGTATTGTATTGTGTATGTCTGTCTTTCCTTTTCACGTGTGTAATTTTTTTTTTCTGTAGTGGGGGGGGAGGTTGTAATGTATTTTTTTATTTTCTGTAATGTAGGTTTTTTATTTTTGGTGACAGGTATGTTTATTTTCTGTAACGTAGGTTTTTTTATTTTTTGTGACTTAGGTTTTTTATTTTCTGTAAGGTAGATGTTTTTTATTTTTTGTAATTAGAGTGGTGGTGGGGGGGGGGGGGTTATTAGGGGGTAGGTAGTGTAGGTAGGTAGTGTAAGTAGTGATGACCCGAACAGTTCGGCGGAGAACTTTTCGCGATGATTTTCAAATGTTCGCATTCGCCAAGAACGGTGAACATATGCGCTTTTCGGTCCGCCCCCTATTCTTTATCATTGAGGAAACTTTGACCCTGCACATCACAGTCAGCAGACACATTCCAGCCAATCAGCAGCATACACTCCCTTCCAGAGCCTTCCATCTGTATGACAGCCTCCATTTTAGAATCATTCTGTAGCTGCATTTGTGGAGAGAGGAGATATATTCTACCTGCTCTTTATTTAATAGGGAAATAGATAGCCATTCTATGTATTTAGCTTTAACTACACACAGAAGGACTCCTTTGATATCTGCTGCAAAAAAAAAAAAAAAAAAGCCCTTTTTAGGACTTGAACATCATTTATTTTATTTTATTATTTTTTTCTGCTGACTTAATAGGGAAATAGATAGCCAGGCTGTGTATTTAGCTTTAACTACACACCTGAAGGACTCCTTTGATATCTGCTGCAAGGACAGCAACCCAAAAAACCCTTTTTATTTTATCTTCTTACTTTTTTCTGTGTAATCTAATTGCATATGCCAGCCTGCTAGCAGGTGTGAGGCCTATTGCATCTAGTCTGCCAACTTTTGCCAGTGCACAGTGACACTCATATCTAGTGCCACCGTAGTGTGCAGTGAAATAAAACAACCCTTTTTTTAATGTAATTGATTGAATATCAGTAGCCTGCCTACAGGCGTGTGTGAGGCCTATTGCATCTAGTCTGCCAACTTTTGCCAGTGCCCAGTGACACTCATATCTAGTGCCCCCGTAGTGTGCAGTGAAATAAAACAACCATTTTTTTACTGTAATCGATTGAATATCAGTAGCCTGCCTAAAGGTGTGTGTGTGAGGCCTATTGCATCTAGTCTGCCAACTTTTACCAGTGCTCAGTGACACTCATATCTAGTGCCACCGTAGTGTGCAGTGAAATAAAACAACCCTTTTTTTACTGTAATCGATTGAATATCAGTAGCCTGCCTAAAGGCGTGTGTGTGAGGCCTATTGCATCTAGTCTGCCAACTTTTGCTAGTGCCCAGTGACACTCATATCTAGTGCCACTGTAGTGTGCAGTGAAATAAAACAACCCTTTTTTTACTGTAATTGATTGAATATCAGTAGCCTGCCTACAGGCATGTGTGTGAGGCCTATTGCATCTAGTCTGCCAACTTTTGCCAGTGCGCAGTGACACTCATATCTGGTGTCACAGTAGCTTGCACTGAAATAAAACAACCCTTTTTTTACTGTAATCGATTGAATATCAGTAGTCTGCCTAAAGGCGTGTGTTTGAGGCCTATTGCATCTAGTCTGCCAACTTTTTGCAGTGCCCAGTGACACTCATATCTAGTGCCACGGTAGTGTGCAGTGAAATAAAACAACCCTTTTTTTACTGTAATTGATTGAATATCAGTAGCCTGCCTACAGGCATGTGTGTGAGGCCTATTGCATCTAGTCTGCCAACTTTTGCCAGTGCCCAGTGACACTCATATCTAGTGCCACGGTAGTGTGCAGTGAAATAAAACAACACTTTTTTTTTACTGTAATCGATTGAATATCAGTAGCCTGCATACAGGCGTGTGTGTGAGGCCTATTGCATCTAGTCTGCCATCCTTTGCCAGTGCCCAGTGACACTCATATCTAGTGTCACCGTAGTGTGCAGTGAAATAAAACAACCCTTTTTTTACTGTAATTGATTGAATATCAGTAGCCTGCCTACAGGCATGTGTGTGAGGCCTATTGCATCTAGTCTGCCAACTTTTGCCAGTGCGCAGTGACACTCATATCTGGTGTCACTGTAGCTTGCACTGAAATAAAACAACCCTTTTTTTACTGTAATCGATTGAATATCAGTAGTCTGCCTAAAGGCGTGTGTTTGAGGCCTATTGCATCTAGTCTGCCAACTTTTTCCAGTGCCCAGTGACACTCATATCTAGTGCCACGGTAGCGTGCAGTGAAATAAAACAACCCTTTTTTTACTGTAATATATTGAATATCAGTATCCTACCTACAGGCGTGTGTGTGAGGCCTATTGCATCTAGTCTGCCAACTTTTGCCAGTGCGCAGTGACACTCATATCTGGTATTACAGTAGCTTGCAGTGAAAAAAAAACAACCCTTTTTTTACTGTAATCGATTGAATATCAGTAGCCTGCCTAAAGGCGTGTGTATGAGGCCTATTGCATCTAGTCTGCCAACTTTTGCCAGTGCCCAGTGACACTCATATCTAGTGCCACCGTAGTGTGCAGTGAAATAAAACAACCCTTTTTTTACTGTAATTGATTGAATATCAGTAGCCTGCCTACAGGCATGTGTGTGAGGCCTATTGCATCTAGTCTGCCAACTTTTACCAGTGCTCAGTGACACTCATATCTAGTGCCACCGTAGTGTGCAGTGAAATAAAACAACCCTTTTTTTACTGTAATCGATTGAATATCAGTAGCCTGCCTAAAGGCGTGTGTGTGAGGCCTATTGCATCTAGTCTGCCAACTTTTGCTAGTGCCCAGTGACACTCATATCTAGTGCCACTGTAGTGTGCAGTGAAATAAAACAACCCTTTTTTTACTGTAATCGATTGAATATCAGTAGCCTGCCTACAGGCATGTGTGTGAGGCCTATTGCATCTAGTCTGCCAACTTTTGCCAGTGCGCAGTGACACTCATATCTGGTGTCACAGTAGCTTGCACTGAAATAAAACAACCCTTTTTTTACTGTAATCGATTGAATATCAGTAGTCTGCCTAAAGGCGTGTGTTTGAGGCCTATTGCATCTAGTCTGCCAACTTTTTGCAGTGCCCAGTGACACTCATATCTAGTGCCACGGTAGTGTGCAGTGAAATAAAACAACCCTTTTTTTACTGTAATTGATTGAATATCAGTAGCCTGCCTACAGGTATGTGTGTGAGGCCTATTGCATCTAGTCTGCCAACTATTGCCAGTGCCCAGTGACACTCATATCTAGTGCCACGGTAGTGTGCAGTGAAATAAAACAACACTTTTTTTTTACTGTAATCGATTGAATATCAGTAGCCTGCATACAGGCGTGTGTGAGGCCTATTGCATCTAGTCTGCCATCCTTTGCCAGTGCCCAGTGACACTCATATCTAGTGTCACCGTAGTGTGCAGTGAAATAAAACAACCCTTTTTTTACTGTAATTGATTGAATATCAGTAGCCTGCCTACAGGCATGTGTGTGAGGCCTATTGCATCTAGTCTGCCAACTTTTGCCAGTGCGCAGTGACACTCATATCTGGTGTCACAGTAGCTTGCACTGAAATAAAACAACCCTTTTTTTACTGTAATCGATTGAATATCAGTAGTCTGCCTAAAGGCGTGTGTTTGAGGCCTATTGCATCTAGTCTGCCAACTTTTTCCAGTGCCCAGTGACACTCATATCTAGTGCCACGGTAGCGTGCAGTGAAATAAAACAACCCTTTTTTTACTGTAATATATTGAATATCAGTATCCTGCCTACAGGCGTGTGTGTGAGGCCTATTGCATCTAGTCTGCCAACTTTTGCCAGTGCGCAGTGACACTCATATCTGGTATTACAGTAGCTTGCAGTGAAAAAAAAACAACCCTTTTTTTACTGTAATCGATTGAATATCAGTAGCCTGCCTAAAGGCGTGTGTATGAGGCCTATTGCATCTAGTCTGCTAACTTTTGCCAGTGCCCAGTGACACTCATATCTAGTGCCACCGTAGTGTGCAGTGAAATAAAACAACCCTTTTTTTACTGTAATTGATTGAATATCAGTAGCCTGCCTACAGGCATGTGTGTGAGGCCTATTGCATCTAGTCTGCCAACTTTTGCCAGTGCCCAGTGACACTCATATCTAGTGCCACGGTAGTGTGCAGTGAAATAAAACAAAACTTTTTTTTACTGTGATCGATTGAATATCAGTAGCCTGCATACAGGCGTGTGTGTGAGGCCTATTGCATCTAGTCTGCCAACTTTTGCCAGTGCGCAGTGACACTCATATCTGGTGTCACAGTAGCTTGCACTGAAATAAAACAACCCTTTTTTTACTGTAATCGATTGAATATCAGTAGTCTGCCTACAGGCATGTGTTTGAGGCCTATTGCATCTAGTCTGCCAACTTTTTGCAGTGCCCAGTGACACTCATATCTAGTGCCACGGTAGTGTGCAGTGAAATAAAACAACCCTTTTTTTACTGTAATCGATTGAATATCAGTAGCCTGCATACAGGCGTGTGTGTGAGGCCTATTGCATCTAGTCTGCCATCCTTTGCCAGTGCCCAGTGACACTCATATCTAGTGTCACCGTAGTGTGCAGTGAAATAAAACAACCCTTTTTTTACTGTAATTGATTGAATATCAGTAGCCTGCCTACAGGCATGTGTGTGAGGCCTATTGCATCTAGTCTGCCAACTTTTGCCAGTGCGCAGTGACACTCATATCTGGTGTCACTGTAGCTTGCACTGAAATAAAACAACCCTTTTTTTACTGTAATCGATTGAATATCAGTAGTCTGCCTAAAGGCGTGTGTTTGAGGCCTATTGCATCTAGTCTGCCAACTTTTTCCAGTGCCCAGTGACACTCATATCTAGTGCCACGGTAGCGTGCAGTGAAATAAAACAACCCTTTTTTTACTGTAATATATTGAATATCAGTATCCTGCCTACAGGCGTGTGTGTGAGGCCTATTGCATCTAGTCTGCCAACTTTTGCCAGTGCGCAGTGACACTCATATCTGGTATTACAGTAGCTTGCAGTGAAAAAAAAACAACCCTTTTTTTACTGTAATCGATTGAATATCAGTAGCCTGCCTAAAGGCGTGTGTATGAGGCCTATTGCATCTAGTCTGCTAACTTTTGCCAGTGCCCAGTGACACTCATATCTAGTGCCACCGTAGTGTGCAGTGAAATAAAACAACCCTTTTTTTACTGTAATTGATTGAATATCAGTAGCCTGCCTACAGGCATGTGTGTGAGGCCTATTGCATCTAGTCTGCCAACTTTTACCAGTGCTCAGTGACACTCATATCTAGTGCCACCGTAGTGTGCAGTGAAATAAAACAACCCTTTTTTACTGTTATCGATTGAATATCAGTAGCCTGCCTAAAGGCGTGTGTGTGAGGCCTATTGCATCTAGTCTGCCAACTTTTTCCAGTGCCCAGTGACACTCATATCTAGTGCCACGGTAGCGTGCAGTGAAATAAAACAACCCTTTTTTTACTGTAATATATTGAATATCAGTATCCTGCCTACAGGCGTGTGTGTGAGGCCTATTGCATCTAGTCTGCCAACTTTTGCCAGTGCGCAGTGACACTCATATCTGGTATTACAGTAGCTTGCAGTGAAAAAAAAACAACCCTTTTTTTACTGTAATCGATTGAATATCAGTAGCCTGCCTAAAGGCGTGTGTATGAGGCCTATTGCATCTAGTCTGCTAACTTTTGCCAGTGCCCAGTGACACTCATATCTAGTGCCACCGTAGTGTGCAGTGAAATAAAACAACCCTTTTTTTACTGTAATTGATTGAATATCAGTAGCCTGCCTACAGGCATGTGTGTGAGGCCTATTGCATCTAGTCTGCCAACTTTTGCCAGTGCCCAGTGACACTCATATCTAGTGCCACGGTAGTGTGCAGTGAAATAAAACAACACTTTTTTTTACTGTAATCGATTGAATATCAGTAGCCTGCATACAGGCGTGTGTGTGAGGCCTATTGCATCTAGTCTGCCAACTTTTGCCAGTGCGCAGTGACACTCATATCTGGTGTCACAGTAGCTTGCACTGAAATAAAACAACCCTTTTTTTACTGTAATCGATTGAATATCAGTAGTCTGCCTACAGGCATGTGTTTGAGGACTATTGCATCTAGTCTGCCAACTTTTGCCAGTGCGCAGTGACACTCATATCTGGTGTCACTGTAGCTTGCACTGAAATAAAACAACCCTTTTTTTACTGTAATCGATTGAATATCAGTAATCTGCCTAAAGGCGTGTGTTTGAGGCCTATTGCATCTAGTCTGCCAACTTTTTCCAGTGCCCAGTGACACTCATATCTAGTGCCACGGTAGCGTGCAGTGAAATAAAACAACCCTTTTTTTACTGTAATATATTGAATATCAGTATCCTACCTACAGGCGTGTGTGTGAGGCCTATTGCATCTAGTCTGCCAACTTTTGCCAGTGCGCAGTGACACTCATATCTGGTATTACAGTAGCTTGCAGTGAAAAAAAAACAACCCTTTTTTTACTGTAATCGATTGAATATCAGTAGCCTGCCTAAAGGCGTGTGTATGAGGCCTATTGCATCTAGTCTGCTAACTTTTGCCAGTGCCCAGTGACACTCATATCTAGTGCCACCGTAGTGTGCAGTGAAATAAAACAACCCTTTTTTTACTGTAATTGATTGAATATCAGTAGCCTGCCTACAGGCATGTGTGTGAGGCCTATTGCATCTAGTCTGCCAACTTTTACCAGTGCTCAGTGACACTCATATCTAGTGCCACCGTAGTGTGCAGTGAAATAAAACAACCCTTTTTTTACTGTAATCGATTGAATATCAGTAGCCTGCCTAAAGGCGTGTGTGTGAGGCCTATTGCATCTAGTCTGCCAACTTTTGCTAGTGCCCAGTGACACTCATATCTAGTGCCACTGTAGTGTGCAGTGAAATAAAACAACCCTTTTTTTACTGTAATCGATTGAATATCAGTAGCCTGCCTACAGGCATGTGTGTGAGGCCTATTGCATCTAGTCTGCCAACTTTTGCCAGTGCGCAGTGACACTCATATCTGGTGTCACAGTAGCTTGCACTGAAATAAAACAAACCTTTTTTTACTGTAATCGATTGAATATCAGTAGTCTGCCTAAAGGCGTGTGTTTGAGGCCTATTGCATCTAGTCTGCCAACTTTTTGCAGTGCCCAGTGACACTCATATCTAGTGCCACGGTAGTGTGCAGTGAAATAAAACAACCCTTTTTTTACTGTAATTGATTGAATATCAGTAGCCTGCCTACAGGTATGTGTGTGAGGCCTATTGCATCTAGTCTGCCAACTTTTGCCAGTGCCCAGTGACACTCATATCTAGTGCCACGGTAGTGTGCAGTGAAATAAAACAACACTTTTTTTTTACTGTAATCGATTGAATATCAGTAGCCTGCATACAGGCGTGTGTGTGAGGCCTATTGCATCTAGTCTGCCATCCTTTGCCAGTGCCCAGTGACACTCATATCTAGTGTCACCGTAGTGTGCAGTGAAATAAAACAACCCTTTTTTTACTGTAATTGATTGAATATCAGTAGCCTGCCTACAGGCATGTGTGTGAGGCCTATTGCATCTAGTCTGCCAACTTTTGCCAGTGCGCAGTGACACTCATATCTGGTGTCACAGTAGCTTGCACTGAAATAAAACAACCCTTTTTTTACTGTAATCGATTGAATATCAGTAGTCTGCCTAAAGGCGTGTGTTTGAGGCCTATTGCATCTAGTCTGCCAACTTTTTCCAGTGCCCAGTGACACTCATATCTAGTGCCACGGTAGCGTGCAGTGAAATAAAACAACCCTTTTTTTACTGTAATATATTGAATATCAGTATCCTGCCTACAGGCGTGTGTGTGAGGCCTATTGCATCTAGTCTGCCAACTTTTGCCAGTGCGCAGTGACACTCATATCTGGTATTACAGTAGCTTGCAGTGAAAAAAAAACAACCCTTTTTTTACTGTAATCGATTGAATATCAGTAGCCTGCCTAAAGGCATGTGTATGAGGCCTATTGCATCTAGTCTGCTAACTTTTGCCAGTGCCCAGTGACACTCATATCTAGTGCCACCGTAGTGTGCAGTGAAATAAAACAAGCCTTTTTTTACTGTAATTGATTGAATATCAGTAGCCTGCCTACAGGCATGTGTGTGAGGCCTATTGCATCTAGTCTGCCAACTTTTTCCAGTGCCCAGTGACACTCATATCTAGTGCCACGGTAGTGTGCAGTGAAATAAAACAACACTTTTTTTTACTGTAATCGATTGAATATCAGTAGCCTGCATACAGGCGTGTGTGTGAGGCCTATTGCATCTAGTCTGCCAACTTTTGCCAGTGCGCAGTGACACTCATATCTGGTGTCACAGTAGCTTGCACTGAAATAAAACAACCCTTTTTTTACTGTAATCGATTGAATATCAGTAGTCTGCCTACAGGCATGTGTTTGAGGCCTATTGCATCTAGTCTGCCAACTTTTTGCAGTGCCCAGTGACACTCATATCTAGTGCCACGGTAGTGTGCAGTGAAATAAAACAACCCTTTTTTTACTGTAATCGATTGAATATCAGTAGCCTGCATACAGGCGTGTGTGTGAGGCCTATTGCATCTAGTCTGCCATCCTTTGCCAGTGCCCAGTGACACTCATATCTAGTGTCACCGTAGTGTGCAGTGAAATAAAACAACCCTTTTTTTACTGTAATTGATTGAATATCAGTAGCCTGCCTACAGGCATGTGTGTGAGGCCTATTGCATCTAGTCTGCCAACTTTTGCCAGTGCGCAGTGACACTCATATCTGGTGTCACTGTAGCTTGCACTGAAATAAAACAACCCTTTTTTTACTGTAATCGATTGAATATCAGTAGTCTGCCTAAAGGCATGTGTTTGAGGCCTATTGCATCTAGTCTGCCAACTTTTTTCAGTGCCCAGTGACACTCATATCTAGTGCCACGGTAGCGTGCAGTGAAATAAAACAACCCTTTTTTTACTGTAATATATTGAATATCAGTATCCTGCCTACAGGCGTGTGTGTGAGGCCTATTGCATCTAGTCTGCCAACTTTTGCCAGTGCGCAGTGACACTCATATCTGGTATTACAGTAGCTTGCAGTGAAAAAAAAACAACCCTTTTTTTACTGTAATCGATTGAATATCAGTAGCCTGCCTAAAGGCGTGTGTATGAGGCCTATTGCATCTAGTCTGCTAACTTTTGCCAGTGCCCAGTGACACTCATATCTAGTGCCACCGTAGTGTGCAGTAAAATAAAACAACCTTTTTTTACTGTAATCGATTGAATATCAGTAGCCTGCCTACAGGCGTGTGTGTGAGGCCTATTGCATCTAGTCTGCCAACTTTTGCCAGTGCCCAGTGACACTCATATCTAGTGCCACGGTAGTGTGCAGTGAAATAAAACAACCCTTTTTTTACTGTAATTGATTGAATATCAGTAGCCTGCCTACAGGCATGTGTGTGAGGCCTATTGCATCTAGTCTGCCAACTTTTGCCAGTGCCCAGTGACACTCATATCTAGTGCCACGGTAGTGTGCAGTGAAATAAAACAACACTTTTTTTTACTGTAATCGATTGAATATCAGTAGCCTGCATACAGGCGTGTGTGTGAGGCCTATTGCATCTAGTCTGCCATCCTTTGCCAGTGCCCAGTGACACTCATATCTAGTGTCACCGTAGTGTGCAGTGAAATAAAACAACCCTTTTTTTACTGTAATCGATTAAATATCAGTAGCCTGCCTACAGGCGTGTGTGTGAGGCCTATTGCATATAGTCTGCCAACTTTTGCCAGTGCCCAGTGACACTCATATCTAGTGCCACCGTAGTGTGCAGTGAAATAAAACAACCCTTTTTTTTACTGTAATCGATTGAATATCAGTAGCCTGCCTAAAGGCGTGTTTGTGAGGCCTAATGCATGTAGTCTGCCAACTTTTGCCAGTACCAGTGACACTCATATCCGGTGTCACAGTAGCTTGCACGCATAGTACCACTAATCGTAAAAAAAATGACAGGCAGAGGCAGGCCACCCCGCAGGGGCCGTCGTGGTCATGGTGCTGTGATTCCCTTTGGCCCTAGAATAATGCCAAGTTTTCAGAGGCAACGTACCCTGAACTTGAACAGTTCTGAGGATATGGTTGACTGGCTAACACAGGACACCCAATCTTCTACAGCTTCCGCTCGGAACCTAGACGCACCATCCTCCTCCAGCTTAGCTTCGGGCACTTCTCCAGTTACCACTCGCCCGCCTGCCGCCACCATTAACACTAGCACCACAGCCGCTTCACTTGATCCGTCAGCAGAGTTATTTACAGATCCGTTGGAAGAAATGAGTGATGCACAAACATTTAGTGCCAGAGGATGTAGATAACAGGGATATGTCCCAGTCAGGCAGCATTACACACATGGACGTACGGTCTGGTGATGATGATGATGTTGTACCCGGTGCTGCTTCGTTTGTTGAGTTGTCAGATACAAGTGAAGCGGTTGATGATGACGAGGCGTCCGTGCATGTCACGTGGGTGCCCGCTATAAGAGAAGAAGAACAGGAGGAAAGTTCAGATGGGGAGACAGAGAGGAGGACGAGACGAGTTGGAAGCAGCGGGAGGTCGTCGAAAGTATCTAGTGGCACAGTCAGACAGCATGCATCGGCACCCGGGGTCAGCCAGATAGCACGCCAGTCAATGCATGCTTTTGCCACCACCAGAATGCCGTCATTGCAGAGCTCAGCAGTGTGGCAATTTTTTCGTGTGTCTGCCTGTGACAACAGTGATGCCATTTGCAACCTGAGTCGTGGGAAGTCCAACACCCACCTAGGTACAACTTCTTTGCGAAGGCACATGATGTCACATCACAAACGCCTATGGGATCAACACATCAGTACAAGCAGCACACAAAGTCAAAGCCGCCATCCTCCTGGTCCAGCATCTTCAGCCACGTCAACCACTGCTGCCCTGCTTGCCCCCTCTCAACCATCCGCCACTCCGTGTCTCGCCCTGAGCAGTCCCTGCTCATCTGCCCACAGTCAGGTGTCTGTCAAGGACATGTTTGAGCGTAAGAAGCCAATGTCACAAAGTCACCCCCTTGCCCGGACAGCAGGCTTGTCTGAACTCTTAGCCAGCCAGCTTTTACCAAGCAAGCTGGTGGAGTCTGAGGCGTTCAAAAAATTTGTAGCTATTGAGACACCGCAGTGGAAGGTACCCGGCCGAAATTTATTTGCACAAAAGACAATCCCCAACCTATACTCGATTGTGCAAAAGGAAGTAATGGCATCTCTGGCACACAGTGTTGGGGCAAGGGTCCATCTGACCACGGATACCTGGCCTGCAAAGCATGGTCAGGGCAGGTATATCACCTACACTGCACATTGGGTAAACCTGGTGACGGCTGCCAAGCATGGAATACGTGGCTCTGCAGAGGAGTTGGTGACACCGCCACGACTTGCAGGCAGGCCTGCTGCCACCTCCACTACTCCTCCTACTCCATCCTCTTCCATAACCTCCTCGGCTGAGTCCTCTTCTGCTGCTGCTATGTCTTGCTCCACATCAACGGCACCCCCCCAGCTCCACAGGTACTATTCCACATCCCGGATACGGCAGTGCCACGCCGTCTTGGGTTTGACTTCCCTGAAAGCAGAGAGTCACACCGGACCAGCACTCCTGTCTGCCATGAACGCACAGGTGGATCAGTGGCTGACTCCGCACCAACTGGAGATCGGCAAAGTGGTTTGTGACAGCGGAAGAAATTTGTTGGGGGCATTGAATTTGGGCAAGTTGACACATGTGCCGTGCATGGCACATGTGTGTAATCTGATTGTACAACGCTTTGTGCATAAGCACCCAGGCTTACAGCATTTTATTCCAAACAATTTAGGAATGGAATTTAGGAATGTTAGGTGATTTATGCCCTTTATGGCTTAAAACCAGACTCTGCATCAACTATGTAATTTTCCGTGGGAGTTTTGCCATCGATCCCCCTCCGGCATGCCACAGTCCAGGTGTTAATCCCGTTGAAACAACTTTCCCATCACTATTGTGGCCAGAAAGAGTCCCTGTTGGTTTTGAAATTCGCCTGCCCATTGACGTTTATGGCGGTTTGCCGATGTTCTCCCGTTCGCGAACATTTGATGGAATTCGCGTCCGCGGTTCGCGAACCGAAAATTTGATGCTCACGACATCACAAAGTGTGTTAAAACATTAGTTTCTGATGGGGGTTAGTTTAGATTTAATGGTTTATTGGGGGTTATAGTGTAGTGTTTGTAGTTAGTGTCATGATGGTCCTTGTTTACCGTCATGGCACTTATGTGGTTAATGTTAGGGTTTTAACAGTCCCATAAGGGTCATAATATACCCTTATGGGACTGATAGGGTTAAATAGAGGCTTATGGGGGTCTGTATTGACCCCCATGAGTGACCGGGTTAATTAAGTGCCTATGGGGGTCTGTATTGACCCCCATGAGTTAAAGGGTTAATTAAGTGCTTATGGGGGTCTGCATTGACCCCCATGAGTTATAGGGTTAATTAAGTGCTTATGGGGGTCTGTATTGACCCCATGAATTATAGGGTTAATTAAGTCCTTATGGGGGTCTGTATTGACCCCCATGAATTATAGGGTTAATTAAGTTCTTATGGGGTCTGTATTGACCTCCATGAGTTATGGTGTTAATTTTAGTTGCCTGGGGTTGATATTTTTAGTGCGAGTTCTTTCAGGACCTTTACAGTCCTTTAAGGACCCGCGAGGCGGGAAATTTAAAAATTTAAATGCAGCGGGGACAGGATCAGTGCCGATTGGGGACCCCTGCTGGAAGGTGTTAATGTGGGGGGCTGCGGGGGTCCCTATGGACCCCTGCAGCAAGGGGTTAATGTGGGGACACTTCGGGGGTCCCGTTGGGGACTCCCAGCATAGAGGGGGGTTAATGTTAGGTGCCGCAGCCAGGATTAGTAATAGTGTGCCGCGGGCCCTTTAAGGAGCCACGGCGGGGAATTTAACATTTTTAAATGCAGCGGGGCCTGATCAAGGAGTGAATATGGGGGTTAATTCTTTTTTGCCGCGGCCGGGATTGTTAATAGTGTGCTGCGGGCCCTTTAAGGGGAATTTAAAAGTGGGTTAATGTGTGGGGGCTGTCAGGGTCCCTATGGACCCCTGCAGCAAGGTATTAATGTGGGGACACTTCAGGGGTCCGGATGGGGACCCCTGCATACAGGGTGGTTAATTTTAGGTGCCGGGGGGTAGTTGGAGTACCCCCCACGGCAGGGCTTATGTGGGGGATGGCGCGGAGGTCCCGTTTAGGACCCCTGCACTAATTGATGATCATCTCGCAGGCTGTCTTTCCTCATTTACAGTATCGCAGTGTTCATACGGACGTCCCTGCTGCGTAGCTCACACGTTGCTCGCAGCAGGGCTAGTGCAATAGCGTCGTAACTTTCAGAAATTTTGCAGTACGTAGGGTTTAAGTAGAAGCCTCTTATTTACAAGGCTGGAATTTAATAAGACTGTTAATGTTTATTTTTTCCAGGGGCCCAGCCAGAGAAGACAAAAAGAAGGATGGAGACATGCTAGAAAGGTAAGTTTAATATTTAGAATGGCTATTTCTTCTATGTATTGTTTATTTTTGTACTATTTGGACGTTTTCTGCTAGGGGTGCAACCTGCACCATGAAACCCATCATCACTGAAGGGACATCTAGGCAAGGTAAGCAGTCTTATTTATTCTATTTTAGGGGTTTTAATGAATGTAGATAGGGTTACATGTATTTTAGATAGGGGTTATTGTATTGTAGATAGGGTTTAATGTATTTTAGATAGGGCTAATGTATGTTTGTAGATAGGGTAAATAGTATGTAGATAGGGGTATATTTGAACTGTATTTATTGTGTATATTGCTGTATTATATTTTGTATGTATTGTAATGTGATCTGATGTATATATGTGTATGTTTTTGCTGTAAGGTTCTTTTTGTTCTTTTTGTAACATAACTTTTTAATTTTCTGTGAATAGTTGGGTGGGGGGTTTAATAGGGGGGTAGGTAGGTAGTGTAGGTTTGAATAGGTTAGGGTGGCATAAGTTTAGATTTAATTGTTTATTGAGTGGCGATAGTGTAGTGTAGTGTTTGTACGCAATGTCATGAGGGTCGTGCAGGACCCGCATGGCACTTATGGGATTAATGTTAGGGTTCTAATTGTCCTATGAGGGTCTTCATAGACCCTTGTGGGACTGATGGGGTTAAATAGTGGCTTATGGGCGTCTTTATAGACGCCCATAAGAGATGGGGTTAAATAGGCTTAAATGGGGTTAAATAGGCTCAGTTAGGGTTAGATAGGCCTAAAATGGCTTATTGGGTCCAGATAGGGTTAAATTGGCCGGGTTAGGGTTAGATATGCTCAGTTAGCTTTAAATAGACCTAGATAGGGTTATTGGGTCCAGATGGCGTTAAATAGGTACTGTTAGGTTTAAATAGGCCCAGTTAGGGTTCAACAAGCTCAGTTAGAGTCAGATAGGCCTAGTTAGGGTTGAACAGGCCCAGCTAGGGTTAGATAGGCCCAGTTAACGTTAAATAGACCCAGTTTGGGTTAGATAGGCCCAGTTAGGGTTAAATAGGTCCAGTTAGGGTTTGATAGGCCCCATTACAGTTAAATAGGACCAGTTAGGGTTAAACAGGCCCAGTTAGGGTTAGATAGGCCTAGGTAGGGTTAGATAGGCCCAGTTAGGGTTAAATAAGTTCTATTAGGATTGAATAGGCCCAGATTTGGGTTAATGGGGTATAGTTAGGGTTAAAAGTGTATTGCTTAGACTCCTGGAGGAAAGGAGATGAAGAGATCACAGCACATTAATGCACATTATGATCTCTCTTCCCCTGCAAGACACCACGCATAAGGTGTTATTACAAATATTCAATTTAATCTGGGGGGGGATTTGATCCCCTATCTCCCCTAATTTCGACATCCCTGCCACTGATGGCTGTAGGTGCATTGAAGTCATAGGCAGAGCTACCGCTGGTGCAGTTTGTGCAATGCAGCAAGGCTTTCATCCTCCTGGAGTTCCCAGTGCAGTCTATTTTTTTTATACAAATTAAATTTATTGTTTAAAATTCCCCCCTACAACCCCCCTGATAAAGAGGGCTTCCTACTCATTGTCTGACTTTTGCAGTGTGAATGGGAGCCCTGGGTACCATGCACTGATTGGGGAACCAGCTACATGAGCTGATGGAGCATTTAGATCAGAGATGAGAGAAGGCAGATGATGTGATATAGAAGTGAAGGAGGGAAGAGGAGAGTGAGGAGGGAGGAGAGGGAGGAAAGATGACAGAGAAGGGAGGAGATTGAGTCAGAATATGTAGGAAAGGTGTGATGAAGGAGAGAGGGGAGAGAAAGTGAAAGAGAGAGAAGGATGATCGAGATGAAGGAAAGAATGAAGAGTTGACAGGTAGAGAGATAAGGGAATAAAGATGAGAGAGAGAAAAGATGAGATGGAAGGGAGTTCAGGGGTATGGGAGGCCTACACTACAGAAATTAATATATGTATATGTGTGTTTGTTTACGTGTTACATTTTAAATATTAAGCATATACAAATATTCAGCCCCTGGTCCCTCCTGCTCCCCCTTCCACATTCCTTTGGCCTCACCTACTACTGAGTTTATATTGCCTCCTTGCCTGAGCATCTTCTACCTCCTTTCCCCCTTGCTTAGCCACACCAGTGCCAGTCTTTCCATTTCTCTCCTGTCCGTGCGTCTTCTGGATGGTCAGGTAATTCCGAGTGACGTCACACACAACCGATATTACTCTGGATTCTCTTCACTGGCAACAAGACACGCAGGCAGGGGAGCAATGAAAACACTGGTGTTGGTGTGGCTGGGCAGGGGGACAGGAGAGGCTGGGGAGTTGCAAGATCCGTAACTTACTGCTTAGACAGAGCCAAACCCTTAACTTGCTGCTTATATAGAGATAAACCCTTAACTTGCTGCAAAGTATAATTTGCGATCAAACTCATAATCAAGAAATGTGAGGAGAGGGAGGGAGAGAAGGATAGGGAGGGAGAGAAGGAGGGAAGGAAAAAGAAGGAAGGAAGGGGGAGAAAGTGAGAAGGAGGGAGTGAGTAAGAAGGAGAGGGAGAGAGAGAGAAAGAGGGGGAGAGAGAGAAGGAGGGAGAGAGAGAGTGACAGAGGGAGAGAGAGAGAGGAAGGGAGAGAGAGAAGGAGAGAGAAAATGATGGAGAGAAAGAGGATGGGAGGGGGAGAAGGAGAGAGAGAGAAGTAGGGAGAGAGAAATATAGATAAGGAGGGATAGAGAGAAAGGAGGGAGAGAGAGAAGGAGAGAGAGAGAAGAAGGGAGAGAGAGAGATGAAGGACAGAAAGAGGGTGCACAGAGAGAGAGAGAGAGTGAGCACAAAGAGAGGTAGAGGGTGCACAGAGAGAGAGATAGGGTACACAGAGAGAGGGAGCACAAAGAGAGAGAGAGAAAGGGTGCACAGAGAGAGGGTGCACAAACAGACCGAAGACAATTTTTAACACAATGTTATAGTGTCTTTTATGATGGACAAACAACTAGTTCTATATATCACATATATAGCCTCGCAAAGCGAGGTGAGCTGTGTAAGGTGCAGGACTTAGGCTGGATGAGCGCCAAAGGCGTTCATCTGCGAAGCCTTGTGAAGCGAGCCGTGTACAGCGCAGGACTTAGGCTGCATTGTGAGTGTCTACCGTGTCTACCGTGCACGGCGCTGGACTTAGGCTGTATGAGCGCCAACGGCGCTCATCTCCGAAGCCTCGCGAAGCGAGGTGAGCCATGTACAGCACAGGACTTAGACTGCATTGTGAGTGTCTACAGCGCAGGACTTGGGCTGCATGAGCGCCAAAGGAGCTCCTCTGTGAAGCCTCGCGAAGCAACGTGAGCCATGTATGGGGCAGGACTGCAAGCCAAACGCATAAGTGTAAAAACCTTCAAAACTAAAAAATTCATTTAACAAATATAATACCACACTCACAGACAGCACAGGGCGACAGGAGGAAGCCTGGGAGTGGAGTTGCAAATGATTTAGAGCCATATTTGAGGGGTTTTGAAAATCCAAAATCGGCTAAGCAAGGAAAAAAATGGCGGACCAAAAACATAAAAGATTCTTAAACTGTAAAGAAAACAAGGCTTAGCAATGCCAGGCTAGCAGAACTTAGAAAATACACAACGCCAAACATAGTAACACTTACACCAACAATGCCAGGCATGCGAGTCTGCCGCCTCAGACCCAAACATTACATATTGCAATGGCTGAAAAAATGGAAACGAGGAACGAAGAAAAACAACGTATGGCCAGGGAGCGAAAACAAAGATCCAGAGTCAAACAGTCGGAGGACAGCAAGAAAAGAGTACAAGAAGAAGAGAGGGAGAGAATTTATAAGAAAAGATACACTGCATTGAGAACAGTGGAAAAGGAAGTCGAAGAGGTAAGCTACCTTAAATGATTATATCACCTCCAAATGCCTAATTAACATAATCGCCACATTAAAACTAAAGATTGATATTTCTAATTACAGATTCCTATGGATGAACAGCCAGAAACCAGAAACCCATATAAGCTACGTCTGGCCAACAAATGCAAAAAAATATGGAGAAACAAACTGTCACAGGAAAGTAAGGAAAAATATAGAGAACAAGAGCATGACCGAATTGCAAAAAAACTGCACATCAGTGATCCAAAAAGTCACGTAAGAGAACAAGGAAACTAAAAAATGTTGTGCAACAAATAGATGCTGAATATGGTCATTATAGTAATGTGGATATAGATTCTCATTTTGACCTGCATTTACAGGAAAATCCATTATTCACAGGAAAATCCATTATTCACAGATCTAAATGTGGAGACTCACAATTGTGGTAGTTTGAATGTGTCAATTTTGTGGGGCTTATCATTTTATAAATGAAAGGCCAAGAGATGGTAAGTTCATTAGTTGCTGTCAAAAGGCAAAAGTCAAACATTCCCAAACAAGCATTTCCCATATATTTACAAAGTATAATGACTGACCCAACTTTCCCTAATTACAAAAATGTTAAGACAAATATACAATCTTACAATAGGGCCATTTCTTTTCCATCTATTGGTGCTAAATGAATTGGTAATGTTGAAGGACATGGCCCTTACTTCTTTAAAGTCCAAGGCCAAATTTACCACCGTACTTCACATTTACACCCAGACGAAGGAGAGCAAAACAAATTTGCTTAACTGTATGTACTAGATACAAACAAAACAGTGGAACAACATATGCAGCTTCCTGAAAAAACTAAATGCTTACCCACTGTTTTTCATGAGCTTGATAAGATTATGGAAATAAAAACAATACACTCAAGCTAGGGTTCTTAGAAGAGAGCGACATTTTGATAAACAACGTTACAACTTACCCACATGTAATGAGGTTGCAATGGTTTTTCAAAATGATAAGGGGGACCCAGCTTTTCAGAGGGATATTAGAATATATCCAATAAATGAAGAGCAACCATTCATTAACATAAATATATTAAGTACCAACTTGGATCCAATGACTTGTCCAATTTTGTTTCCCAATGGGGAAGGCAGTTTGGCAACCAAAATGAATACTTCCCAGTTATCCAAACACTAAACTATGTGTAAGAAGTAATATTTCCATGCTTAAATTTAAAGTGGCTCAAACTGCCATTAGGGATGAATTTAATCCCATTTTAAGTGCTGTAAAACTGACAAAACAATGGATCATTGATTCATACCTGCAAGTAGAAGCAAATCATTTAAATTTCATTAAATATCAACAAAATAAACTATGTATGGAACAGTATTGTGGCCTTATGGATTATGTGGCTGAGGCGGCTACAAACCAAAATCTGGCAGCTGCAGAGCCATCATTTTACCATCTTCCTTCCAAGGATCTCTTCGCAATATGCGAGAAAGATACAATGATGCTGTGGCTATTGTCACTAAATTTTGCAAACCAGATTTATTTATTACATTTACATGTAATCCTCAATGGCCAGAGATTGTTGACAATTTAAAAGAAGCCCAGAATGCTTCTGATAGACTTAGTGGCTCAAGTCTTCAAAATAAAATTAACAGCCTTAATAGATGACATCCCCAAAAATCAGTTATTTGGAAAGTGTGTGGCTTATGTTTATACAACTGCCTGCCACATGCACATATGCTTTCCATACTTGAAGACAATGATAAATTGAATACTGCAGAGAAAGTGGATTCAGTAATTACTGCTGAACTACCACATCCAGAAAAGCATGAAACACTCTATCACATTGTAACACATTGCTTGATTTATGGACTATGTGGAGAGCTAAACTCAAACACACCATGTATGGAAAATAAAAAATGCACTAAAGATTTCCCTAAAGAGTTTTGAGATCAAACCTTTGTAAATTGTGATGGATATCCATTGTACAGACGAAGAAAAGGTACAAACCCAACAATTCAAGGAAAAAATGTAGATAACACGTATGTGGTGCCACATCCATATCTACTAATTTAGTATAATGCACACATAAATGTGGAAGCTTCTATCAAATGAATTAAATTAGTCTACAAATATATTTATAAAAGATATGATGCAGAAAGTGTTGTGGTGAAAAATGGACCAAATGAACAAGACAATGAGTTACTACATGATGAACTTCCTTCTCATGTAGATGCTCGCTATGTCAGTGCACCAGAAGCAATGTGGAGACTTTTGAAATTTGAAATGCATGATCGCTCACATCACAGTTAGTTTATTTCCATAGTGAAAATGCTCTTGCACAAAATGAACAACGACAAACAACACATACTGCTTGTTTTACATTAACCTGTAAGGATATTGAGGCAAGACAATACTTATACAATGAAATTCCATATCATTATGTCTTCGCCAATGAATTTTGGAAACAGAGAAAACCGGGTGGTAATAAAATTATACCCCGAATGTATACTGTAAGTCCAAGAGACATTGAATGTTTCTGCTTATGTTTACTACTTTTAAATGTTCTTGGTGCACAAAGTTTAGAAGAATGGAGAACTGTCAATGACAGACTTAATGACACTTTTGAATTAGCTGCCAGACATAGAAACTTCCTTGCTGATGAGACAGAATGGGAGAGATGTCTAGAAGAAGCAGCTCAATCTAAAATGCCACAACAGATGAGGGAACAGTTTGCATACATTTGCATATTTTGCAATGTTCCAAATGTATTGGCTTTGTGGGAAACATTTAAAATCCATATGTATGAAGCATTTTTGCAACGTTACAATGACTCTATAATTGAATTAAAAGCATTAATGGAAATTCTAGACGTCTTATTAGGTCATTGATTAAGTTGTGCAAGTTTTAATCTCCCAGATCCAGGAATTAGAGATATCAACTTTGAGAACTTTTAAACACGCCTTGCATCAGAATTAGGTATAATTGCTAGCTCTAATATAAAGCTGAAAGGTTATCTACATTCATTCTTTTTCCCACTCATTTAGAGATTAGAATGCTCTGAATAGTGGATGAATTTGCAGAATGACCACATGATGGCAATAGGTTTGATTAGCACAATCTAATCAAGAGAATTAGCAGAATGACCATAAAAGATATACTTGTACGCATGGGTGTGTGTGACTTTGGAAACTGGGTTTTCTCCAGTTTCACATGTGGCAGAACAAATCCTTTGTTCTAAGGACATTGTGATGTTGTATCACCAGAGGGCAGTAGAGAGCACTTCAAGACTTCTCCCCAGGAGTGAGATGGTTAAGAAGCACCTTAAAAAGCTTGGGTGTGGCTGCAATCTAGGCCTGCTGCTACCTCCAGTTGGAGGATTGTTTGAAAGTGTGGAGACTGTAAAGAGGCAGAGAAAACCTGAGACAGCTTTGTGTGGCGAGAGAGAGGTCAGTGAGATCTGGAAAACCAGTAAGGCTGGCTGAAGTGCACAGACAGCACAGTAGAGAGACATTGAGAAGAGTGTCCAGTGTGACCGAAGAGACCGGAGAGACACAGCTCCTCTGCAGATGGAGTGCAGACCCTGAAGGGAGTGGAGTCTAAAACAGGCAAGTGTGCAGGCCTGTGTTTTGGACTGTATTATGAATTACAGTAGTGCAGTGAGGGAACTGCAGATAAAAGTGTAGGTAGTGCTTCAAAGAGAAGCAAGGGTTTATTTTCTGTTTTGATCATTTTCTTTTATGCTGACAAATAAATCGCAAGATCTGTTAAACTATACAAAAGGCTCCAGAGTACACCATTGTGGTGCTGTAAAACAAGGCACGTATCTTTTAACTATTGATGTCCCGAACAGTTCGCCGGGGAATTATTCACTGCGATTTTCGCATGTTCGCGTCCGCCGCGAACGTCGAACACATGCGCTTTTCGGTTCTCCCCCTATACTTTATCATTGAGGAAACTTTGAACATCATTTATTTTATTTTATAATTTTTTGTGTGTAATCTATGCCTGCCTGCCAGCGTGTGTGTGTGACAGGCTAACACCTAACAGCTTATATTGTGCTTATTTTCACTACTCATACCTGGTGGTGTAACATACATTGAAAACAACCAGACTCTGACCTGTTTATAATCTTCCATGCTGTGCAGTGGAAGCCCCCATACTCTGACCTGTGTATAATCTTCCATGCTGGGCAGTGGAAGCCCCCAGACTCTGACCTGTGTATAATCTTCCATGCTGTTCAGTGGAAGCCCCCAGACTCTGACCTGTGTATAATCTTCCATGCTGGGCAGTGGAAGCCCCCAGACTCTGACCTGTGTATAATCTTCCATGCTGGGCAGTGGAAGACCCCAGATTCTGACCTGTGTATAATCTTCCATGCTGTGCAGTGGAAACCCCCAGACTCTGGGAGTCTGAAGAAGAGGAGTCAGAGGAGGAAGGTGGCTTTGAGGAGGTGGAAGACCAAACACAGCAGGCTTTCCAGGGGGCTTGTTGTCACCTTTCGGGGACCCTTGGTGGCTGGGTGGAGGAAGAGACCTTCAATGACATCAGTGAGGACAAGGAACGGGACATGGCTAGCTTGGTATCCAACCTTGTGCAAATGGGGAGTTTGCAGTTGTGCAAAAGGTCTGTTTGCGGTGGTTTGCGGTGCATTAAACGGGGATATTGGTCTGTTACTGTGAAGCGGGTGTAACCCTTACACTACCTGATCGATACAACATCATACCTGATGTTTTAAAGCATGTTATTCCAAACAATTTAGGAATGTTAGGTGATTTATGCCCTTTATGGCTTAAAACCAGACTCTGCATCAACTATGTAATTTTCCGTGGGAGTTTTGCCATGGATCCCCCTCCAGCATGCCACAGTCCAGGTGTTAGTCCCGTTGAAACAACTTTCCCATCACTATTGTGGCCAGAAAGAGTCCCTGTGGTTTTTGAAATTCGCCTGCCCATTTAAGTCTATGGCGGTTCGCCGGGTTCGCCTGTTCGCGAACATTTGATGGCAGTTTGGGTCCGCTGTTCGCGAACCGAAAATTTGATGTTTGCGACATCACTACTTTTAACATGTGATCTTAACTGACCAATGAAGGAAACAATATGAGTAAGGAGATAGAGTTATCTACCACACAATAAAAGAAACAGAGGGACCAAAAGTTCTCACTCATTATAATCATCTTCCTCTGTGCTGGTTTGGTAAATATTATACACACATACATGAACAATTGCCCCACCAACAGTACACTATATTTGTTATCTGTAGAATGATTTTTTGCTAAGTTAAGAGATGTTGTTTTTCATAGTATTATCATTAATGTATCTGTATTAATTATTGTATTTTAATAAATACCCATGTGTAACCTTAATTATATACCTCTTTGATATATAGATGTTTGTCTAGCCGTACATTCACTTGCATTTGGGGGGATATAATGCAATGCCTATTTGAAGTTACAAGTGAACTTAGCGGATGGAAAATTTAACCTGTGATAATTGGTGTTATTGTCAAGCGTTTTCTACGAAGAAATTCATTGGCCACGACGTTTGTATGTTTTGGGATCCAGAGGCACTAGAGTGAGACGCAATTGGACTTCATTTCTGGGGATCCATTGGTATCCAGATGGAGAAATCGAACGGGGGTGCGCACCTTTTGATTAGGGACCATGCTGAAGACACATCAAAGTGTAAGTAATGGAGATAATTGCTAAATATGCTGTAGCGATTTTGAACCAGTAATTGTTGAAAATGATAGTATGCTTAGCAGAATACATGATTTGTGGTTACAATGTGATAAGCAATATAAGCAAATTGATAAGGAGAAATGGTGTTTAATAAAGGAGAGAAATAAGTTACAGAATTGTATGGAATTGTTAAAGTGTATTAAGAACCAGATAAATATATGGGGAGTATTCCAGTTGCAGCTGTTACAGAGACTAGTCAAGAAGCAGACATTTGTCCAAAATGTGCCATAAATGCAGATTATGTGAATACTTTAGAAGATAATTATGAGGCTAGGGGAGAATTGGTAGCTTCCCTTAGAAAATGTTTAGCAGATCAGCAACATTCAATTGCAGTAATTGATAGCAATGAGCCAGCTTGTACATCATCAGAGGCAGAGGGTGGATTTCATCTTGGAGATGAAGAGCAACACATAACAGAAAGAAACTGATGTAAGGGACAGTTCTGACGTTAGTAGGAATATACCAGACTTAACCCCTCACATAGTAAGATCTCACCCACAGAGTTTAAGACAAGTACTAGATGCTTTACATTCAACAGCATGTGAGAGAAATAGAGAGAGGAATTCTATAACATCACAGGCCTATATAATAATCAGGCAACAAGACCAAGATAAAATAGTGAAACAATTGATAAAGTTTAAACCACTATTCCCGCAATATGATGCAAAGGTAGATGTGTTGTCCAATATGTCTAATTTTGAGTCATCTGTGAAACAGTACATGCTCTCTCCTAAAGAGGCATGTATTATGTTAAAATTGTGGCTTCCAGGATGTCTAGCATCTAAATTAGAGGCCCCAGTTAGTGGTCCAAATAATATCAATAAAGATTGGTTTAAAGAAGATAAATGGGGTATAGAAGGGAACAAAGCTGGATCTACGTAGGTCACAAAGAACAGAGACTTAGATAGCCACTCAATTGCTGAGATGAGAATAACTGTACAGGATGACCCTTGACATATAGAGTGCCTCCAGATCAGACCCTATCAGATATGTTACAGTATCTAGTAAGGAAATTTACTTATTGGGATTCTAGCCTACAAATGATGGCAGAGGAAATGGACACCATGGAAGCTGTGCTATGTATTATTGGTAAAGCACGGCAAAGCATTTTAAGGAAAGGAGGCACGGGGCCACACAAAATTGCAGTTGTGACTACTAATGAAGGAAAATGTAATTTCTTGGAAATTTCCTTCAGAGGGATTTGTAATTATTGTAATAAGCCTGGACACAGATTCAGAGATTGCAGGTAACGGATGAGGGAGCATAAGCAAGGTGAGGGATGGTAGGCACCCCAACATACATTAGGGTCTCCAAAAGATAGGCTTGATGAGAAGGGTACTTTCAGACAGAATGAGCCTAAACCACCAGATAAAACAGGAAAGGAGTATGCCCAGAAGAACAGGCCTGGGGATAATCTGTATGGGCCAGCATAGGAAGCTTAGGAAGCTTCAAGGATGATGATGCTAGGGATGGAGAGGAATCATGAGAGGAAATATGAGAAAAAATCCTCTCTGACATGCTTATCTGATTTTCTTGCCTTGGGAGACATGGTTCCTATTTGTGGTAGGAAACTTGTTATGTTAGCTGAGTCTTCCCTGAGTCCTGTGGCATCCATTGTATCAGTTCCTTCGTAAAGGGTGTGGCCGGACCATGGTAGCCACTCTGATCTGAGGAAATTGGTTATGGATTTCCCTGACATGTGGGCCCAGCATAAACATGATTGTGGGATATTGAGAGATGTAGAGATTAAGATTACAGGCCCTGATCCCTTCCTCCACAAAGACAGTACCGCTTCCCAACAGAGGCTATAAAACCAGTTAATGAAATTATTGATCAGCTTGAACAGCAGGAAAAGTTCTTCTTCCAGTAATTCACCTTTATGGCCAGTAAAGAGGAGTAATGGAAGCTGGAGATTAACTGCAGAATTTAGGATGATCAGTAAATGTACCCCTCCAGTAATAAACTTAGTTGCTTCCACTCCTGAAGTTATATATAAGCTGAGCACCACCTGCTTTTGGTATTCAGTGTTAGATGTAGCCAATGGATTCTGGGCTATTAAACTTTCTCCAGAATGTCAAGATAAGTTTGCCTTCAGTACACATTCAGTACACATTCAATTCTCTCTCTCAAGGGTTCCATAGCTCCCGACTTACTTTCATAAGGCCCTAGCAAAGGTCTTAGAAATGTTCTCTGCCACAGACAGTATCATATAATATGTGGATGATATTTTGTTACAGAGACAGTTGAGGAACACATTGAATTGCTAAGAGAATTGTTTGGTTTACTTTTCAAATCTGGCCTGGAGTTAAATACTTAATAGGTGCAGTTAATGAAAGAGAGTGTCCATCCAAAGGGGAACAAGATGCCCTACTAAGGACAGACTGGTAGCAATACTACAGGTACCCAGACCTTTCAATAGATAGTCATTAAATGCATTCTTGGGATTGGTGAATTTTTCACGAGACTTCATTGAAGGTTTTGCTGAAAAAGCGAAGCCTCTCTATGATCTTTTGAAAGGAGAAGAGACAGGACCGATTACATGGAGTAGTGAACATGAGCATACATTCTTGTTAAAGTAAGATTAAGCATCAGCTACAGCTCTTGTGGCTGTTTATAGTGAGGCTCCATTTGCCCTACAAACATGTTCTACTGGCACTTCAATGTCTTCAGATCTACTGCAGGAGAGGGCTGGGAAATGGAGGCATGTAGGCTATTTTTCCAGACTCCTTACTCCAGTAGAAAGAGGATATGATTCAGGCACCAGAGCTTCGTTAGCGGTACATTGGGCAGTTATAGCTACAGAGCATATAGTGGGATTTAGGAAGTTGATTCTCCAAACACCTCATACACCAATGAAGCTGTTGTTCAAGAAAACCCTAAGTGGAGGCTCAACTCAGGGCCTCACCAGGCGGCTGACAGATTTGCAACACTGTGACATAACTGTACAGCATAATGCAAAATACATCTTGCCACAGTTAATGTACATACAGGGAGAACCACATGATTGTGCAGAGACACACATTCACAGAGAGTCACCACCTAAATTGTTTAGGGAAAAACATTTTCCCAAGATCTACAGATCTATGTGGATGGATCAAGATTTTGGCAGAATGGCAGATTCCATATTGGGTTTGCAATATAGGTCCCTTCTATGCAATTGGAAGTTAAGATTATGTTGCCACATTCCTTTTCAGCACAGAGATCAGAACTAGAAGCCATTTCCATGGCATGTCACAGGTTTGACACACAACCTATTAGTATTTATCGTGACTGTACCTATGTTACTAGGTCACAGACAGAGTACCTACCAATATGGGATCAAAGGGGAATGGTTGATTCAGCATGAAAACCTTTGTTACATACAATGGTTGACTGGGGAACACAGCACCCATTACAGGCAGCTATACTTAAGGTTAAGGCACACACAAATAACACTGGTGAACATTCACGTGGAAATGCACATGTGGATATGTTGGCTAAACAGGCATTCTTAGAGGGGGAACCATGGCAACCAGGAGAGGCAGATACAGAAGTGCCATCTAAAATTCAAACTTTGTTTGAAAAGGGGGGAATGATCATGATCAAAAATATATATACAAATTCTCCATGGAATGCAAATTGGGGGAGTCCCTATATAATTCTAGATATATTAGGTTCTACAATGCTTAAGATAAAAAAGATCAAACCCCAAGAAAACCAGAAGGCAGCCTGGTGACAAATAGGACCATGTGGACCAATGTAAATTGTACAAAGGGACAGAAGTCGCAGAGGTAGATATTTCTGATACTTGTTTGATATTTTCAGATTTGGCATCGAGAAGTCAACAAGGAAGATGGAAATGCTTTTTTGGGGATTTTATGGATAATATATTTAATGTGTAATAATCAGGAAATTAATGGACCACAAACTACCTCTTCCACAAAGCAAAGAAGATCAAGTTATACACAGATGATCAAGGCATGGACAAAGATATAGAGCAATGACAATTTGGAAGAACCATGTTTTGATCAACTAACTTTAAGTGGGGGTGGGATTGTGGACATTGTTGGGACAAAAGTCATAGTAATATCAATGGAAGGGACAATCGGGGTGATAAAAGGAACTGGGAATGCGAATGGACAAATTGGGGGAAATGGATTATAGTTCTGATGGGTGAAGATATTAGGTTTTCCTTTAGTTCTCAAAATCCTGTCATGTCCATGAATCAGCAAGGGTATAGCATAACAACAGTGATCACTGAGAACATGATCAAAGAAGGTGTAAAATGGGAGGTAGTGGGATCCAACTGGGGTGGACAAGTGAAGGTATAATTAACAATAGATGAGGGGAGGGGACCAACAACAGTAGGCTCTCCTCTGACCTATTCTACTACCCTTGCTCCACGAAGGGTGGATAACTATGCTGACAATCCCATGTGTGGGGATAAGAAAGTACTTTCCAGTGGTCCCTTTCAAATTCATTATATGAACCCCACACCAATATTGAGGGATGCTACATTTCAACTGATTTCATGGAGAATAAGGTTGATAGATTGGCTAGTTTCTAAACACTTTCAAAATTGTTGCACAATTACGGCTACTATGGAAAGGCCATTAATTAGATGGGTAATGAGTAGAGATGTTGCGAACATAAAATTTTCGGTTCGCGAACCGCGGATGCGAATTCCATCAAATGTTCGCGAACGGGCAAACCGCCATAGACTTCAATGGGCAGGCGAACTTCAAAACCCACAGGGACTCTTTCTGGCCACAATAGTGATGGGAAAGTTGTTTCAAGGGGACTAACACCTGGACTGTGGCATGCCTGAGGGGGATCCATGGCAAAACTCCCACGGAAAATTACATAGTTGATGCAGAGTTTGGTTTTAAGCCATAAAGGGCATAAATCACCTAACATTCCTAAATTGTTTGGAATAACATGCTTTAAAACATCAGGTATGATGTTGTATCGATCAGGTAGTGTAAGGGTTACACCCGCTTCACAGTAACAGACCAATCTCCCCTTTTAATGCACCGCAAACAACCGCAAACAGTCCCTTTGCACAACCGCAAACTCCCTATTTGCACAAGGTTGGATACCAAGCTAGCCATGTCCCGTTCCTTGTCCTCACTGATGTCATTGAAGGTCTCTTCCTCCACCCAGCCACCAAGGGTCCCCGAAAGGTGACAACAAGCCCCCTGGAACGCCTGCTGTGTTTGTTCTTCCACCTCCTCAAAGCCACCTTCCTCCTCTGACTCCTCTTCTTCAGACTCCTCTCTGTCTGCGGTGCCTCTGTTTGCGTTATTATAAGGTGTGCACTGTTAAGTAGTACTATTCCTATCGGTTTAATCCCTGTTACGTCCACTATTAGGGGACGTGTATAAGGCATTGATTTTTGGAAGCAGGAGATGGAAAAAGATGCTTGGTCGGTCCCTCCAACTTCAAATTTGAGGCACTGCGCGTGCAATCTAAGGTGCCACCAGATAGGAGTGGTGTGTTCAGTTGTACTATTTATTCCTATCGGATTTAATAAAGCCAATAATCCTGACCCGTTACTAGCCAGGAAACTACAAACCAAAACAACACAAAATAGGATACTTCAAATTAAGACCTCGAAGGGAGAAAAAACAATGAACCCAAATAAGATCCAGAAGATTTTTACAAAATCTTAATTCCTGTGATCTCCCCTTAATAGAAGAAAATTACTTAGAAACTTTAAATGCCAAAGTGACCCTAGAGGAAGTGAAAAAAGCAGTTCAGAACCTAAAACCTGGTAAGTCACCAGGCCCAGACGGGTACACCAATTTATATTATAAAACATTTATAGACATATTAGGCCCACACTTGGTCACTCTAACAGAGTTCTAGAAGGCAAGCAAACACCAGCAGAGCTGAACAGGGCAGATATCGCTCTATTCCCTAAGGAGGGTCGAGATGCCCTAGAACCAAGAAACTACAGGCCAATATCATTACTAAACTGTGATACAAAGATCCTGTCAAAAATAATAGCGGATAGAATGTCATCCTTCTTGCCTAAGTTAATACATAATGACCAAGTAGGCTTTGTCTCCCACAGGCAAGCGGGAGATAACATTAGAAAAGTCATGAACCTACTGTACCACACCAAAGCCTCTAAAATTCAAGCCTGTCTTATGGCCTTTGACATTGAAAAGGTGTTTGATTCCCTGGAGTGGACTTACCTATACGCCACGCTTGAAAAATTTGGTATTAAAGGCCATTTCATAAATCTCATACACTCATTATACAATTCATCCAGGGCAAGTTTACAGATTCCGGGAGATGAGAGATCCTTAATTAAAATAGAAAGAGGAACAAGACAGGGGTGCCCCCTTTCTCCCCTTCTATTCATAATAGCAATAGAACCCCTGGCTCAGACTATTAGGGCCAACACTGGGATCACAGGCGTAAAAATAGGCCATCACCATTTCAAAACTTGTCTATTTGCAGACGACCTGTTGTGTATGCTCTCAAACCCTACCCATTCGGTCCCAGAGTTGATTCGAACTATGGAGGGGCTTAAACTGAACATAGAGAAGACAGAAGCACTAGCGATTGACTTAACAGCAGTAGAGAAGCAGGGTCTCCAAGGGAAGTATAATATCAAGTGGCATAAGAACCACATAAACTACCTGGGAATCCGACTAACCCCTAAGCTAGAGGACTTGTACAAAGCCAACCACTCCAAATTTTATAAAACAATAATTAATGACCTGAGTAAATGGACAAAGTATAGGTTATCATGGCTAGGGAGAATAAATACGATAAAAATGAATGTCCTTCCTAGTTTGCTTTACATATTTCGAACACTCCCGATCCCGATTAAATAAAAAGAATTAGAAAATATTCAAAGGAAAATATTTCAGTTTATCTGGAACCACTCTCCATCACAAAGAAAATTATGTACCTTTATAAGTCAGAGGGGAGACTATCGTGTCCAAACTTAAAATATTACCACAAGGCAGCTCAGTTATCTTTCCTCCCAATAGCACATTCTATATCAGAATTGCCTCAGAGCCTTAAAAACTTGCCAAACCCCCTAATCAGACACTCACTATCATACTGGAAATAGTCCAAGAAACACACGGGTTTGTTCCCTGGATCCACCCAAATGACCCCAATTCTTGACCACCCTCAGGCCCCGAAACACATGAGCACAACATCACAACACTGGTGGAGGTCAAGGAAACTAGATAGACTGGGAGACTTTTTAGTAAAGGGCCAGATGCTCACCTATGAGGAACTGAGGGACAAGCATGAGTTACCGCTGTCAGAACATTACAATTACTGTAGGCTGAGGCATTTCACACACTCCCTGACCCAGAAACAGGGGACACCGGTCTTAAATTGGTTCTCCAAAATTTGTAAAGATAAACCTCTATCAAGGGGGATGATTGGGTCGCTTTACAAATATAAAACATTTGTTACTGGTTGAAGCGACACTGGGGGAAGGACCGGAGTGGGGGAGCCCTGGAGACCCTTCAGAAGCAACCGGCGGCAAAATAATCCCAGGAAAGGAGAGGTCGCTTACTGAAGCCTTTCCTAGGGTAACCCAAGGGTAATTGCCCAGGTTAGATAATGTAAATAATAAGCAAATACTGCTGGAGGGATGATAGCTAATAGGACTTTGGTGTTTCCTGCAGATATACTCTTTACTATTGTCTGTTTTACCATGTTTTAGGTATCTCTTAAATTGCAATCACAGTAAAAAATACAAAAAATTATTAACCTAAAAAGTAAAAATAAGAAGGACTAGCCAGCTAACTTTCACAAAATGTCTTTATTGTAAATATGTATTTTTGCACAACTGTTATGCAAGACTGTTCAAAAATGCTTTATTTTTCATTACATGCTGTACGCCTTCTGACAATAGGATAATTTAAATGCAAAAATTAGGTATTGTTGCAGCGACCAGAAAAATTGATGTTAGTTTGCCAGGCAGAAAGTGCCCTAAAACATTGCATCTTGAACCCTAGTTGGTGGGGGATAAGTCATGCAAGTTATCCGGCATTCAGGGATAAAATACAGCAGCGTGTGGACCATTTTTAGCTCAAGGCAGCTCATCTATCAGGCCTTTTTTAATCGAATGTATCGCCCACTGTCAGTCCCTTCGGGATCCATCCCTCATTCATCTTAATAAAGGTGAGGTAATCTAGACTTTTTTGACCTAGGCGACTTCGATTATCAGTGACAAAACCTCCTGCTGCACTGAAGGTCCTTTCTGACAGGACACTTGAAGCGGGGCAGGACAGAAGTTCTATGGCAAATTGGGATAGCTCAGGCCACAGGGCAAGCGTGCACACCTAGTAGTCAAGGGGTTCATCGCTCCTGATAGTGTCGACATCTGCAGTTAAGGCGAGGTAGTCTGTTACCTGACGGTCGAGTCGTTCTCTGAGGGTGGACCCCGAAGGGCTGTGGCGATGCATAGGACTTAAAAAGCTCTGCATGTCCTCCATCAACAACACGTCTGTAAAGCGTCCTCTCCTTGCCGGCGTGGTCGTGGGAGGAGGAGGATTATGTTCACCTCTTCCGCTGATAGATTGCCTTTGTGCTGTGACATCACCCTTAAACGCTGTGTAAAGCATACTTTTTAATTTATTTTGGTAGTGCTGCATCCTTTCTGACTTGTGGTAATTCGGTAACATTTCAGGCACTTTCTGCCTATACCGGGGGTCTAGTAGCGTGGACACCAAGTACAGGTTTTTCTCCTTCATCCTTTTTATACGAGGGTCCCTCAACAGGCACGACAGCATGAAAGACCCCATTGCACAAGGTTGGATGCCAAGCTAGTTATGTCCCGTTCCTCGTCCTCAGTGATCTCACTGAAGGTATGTTCTTCCCCCCAGCCACGTACAACACCACTGGTACCAGATAGGTGACAACAAGCACCCTGGGATGCCTGTTGTGGTTCATCTTCCTCCTCCTCCTCAAAGCCACATTCCTCCTCTGACTCCTCTTCCTCACAATCAACTTCCAGCGTTGCCACAGGTCCAGCAAGCGATGCTGAAAAGGCTGTTTCTGGTGGTGATAGTGACCACAACTCTTCTTCTTCCTCTTCACGCTCATCTACGGCTTGATCCAGCACTCTTCGCAGAGCACGCTCCAGGAAGAAAACAAATGGTACGATGTCGCTGATGGTGCCCTGGGTGTGACTGACCAGGTTTGTCACCTCCTTAAAAGGACGCAGAAGCCTACAGGCATTGCGCATGAGCGTCCAGTAAGATGGCAAAAAAATCCCCAGCTCCGCAGAGGCTGTCCTAGCACCCCGGTCATACACATACTCGTTAATGGCCTTTTCTTGTTGGAGCAGGCGGTCGAACATTAGGAGTGTTGAATTCCAACGTGTCGGGCTGTCTAAAATCAAGCGCTTCGCTGGCATGTTGTTTCGCCGCTGGATATCTGTAAAGTGCGCCATGGCTGTGTAGGAATGCCTGAAATGGCCACACACCTTCCTGGCCTGCTTCAGGACGTCCTGTAAGCCTTGGCGCTTATGCACAAAGCGTTGTACAATCAGATTACACACATGTGCCATACACGGCACATGTGTCAACTTGCCCAAATTTAATGCCGCCAACAAATTTCTTCCGTTGTCACAAACCACTTTGCCGATCTCCAGTTGGTGCGGAGTCAGCCACTGATCCACCTGTGTGTTCAGCGCGGACAGGAGTGCTGGTCCGGTGTGACTCTCTGCTTTCAGGGAAGTCAACCCCAAGACGGCGTGACACTGCCGTATCCGGGATGTGGAATAGTACCTGTGGAGCTGGGGGGGGGGGGGGATGCCATTGATGTGGAGCAAGACATAGCAGCAGCAGTAGAGGACTCAGCCGAGGAGGTTATGGAAGAGGATAGAGTAGGAGGAGAAGAGTAGGTGGCAGCAGGCCTGCCTGCAAGTCATGGCGGTGTCACCAACTCCTCTGCAGAGCCACGTATTACATGCTTGGCAGCCGTCACCAGGTTTACCCAATGTGCAGTGTAGGTGATATACCTGCCCTGACCATGCTTTGCAGACCTGGTATCAGTGGTCAGATGGACCCTTGCCCCAACACTGTGTGCCAGAGATGCCATTACTTCTTTTTGCACAATCGAGTACAGGTTGGGGATTGCCTTTTGTGCAAAGAAATTTCGTCCGGGTACCTTCCACTGTGGTGTCCCAATAGCTACAAATTTTTTGAACGCCTCAGACTCCACCAGCTTGTATGGTAAAAGCTGGCCGGCTAAGAGTTCAGACAAGCCAGCTGCCAGTTGCCGGGCAAGGGGGTGACTTTGTGACATTGGCTTCTTACGCTCAAAGATGTCCTTGACAGACACCTGACTGTGGGCAGATGAGCAGGGACTGCTCAGTGCGAAACACGGAGTGGCGGATGGTTGAGAGGGGGCAAGTAGGGTAACAGTGGTTGACGTGGCTGAAGATGCTGGACCAGGAGGAGGATGGCGGCTTTTTACTTTGTGTGCTGCTTGTACTCATGTGTTGATCCCATAGGCGTTTGTGATGTGACATCATGTGCCTTCGCAAAGAAGTTGTACCTAGGTGGGTGTTGGACTTCCCACGACTCAGTTTCTTTTCACACAGGTTGCAAATGGCATCGCTGTTGTCACAGGCTGACACACAAAACAATTGCCACACTGCTGAGCTCTGCAATGACATTCTGGTGGTGGCAACAGCATGCGTTGACTGGAGTGCTGTCTGGCTGACCCCGGGTGCCGATGCATGCTGTCTGATTGTGCCACTAGCTACTTGTGACGACCTCCCCATGCTTCCAACTCGTCTCCTCCTCCTCTCTGTCTCCCCATCTGAACTTTCCTCCTGTTCTTCTTCTCTTATATTGGGCACCCACGTGACATCCACGGACGCATCGTCATCATCAACCGCTTCACTTGTATCTGAAAACTCTACAAAGGAAGCAGCACCGGGTACAACATCATCATCATCATCATCATCAGACCATACATCCATGTGTGTAATGCTGCCTGACTGGGACATATCCCTGTTATCTACATCCTCTGGCACTAATGTTTGCGCGTCACTCATTTCTTCCAACGGATGTATGAATAACTGCTGGCGGATCAAGTGAAGCGGCTGTGGTGCTAATGTTGGTGGTGGCGGCAGGCGGGCGATTGGTAACTGGAGAGGTGCCCGAAGCTAAGCTGGAGGAGGATGGTGGATCTAGGTTCCGAGCAGAAGCTGTAGAAGATTGGATGTCCTGTGTTAGCCAGTCAACCATGTCCTCAGAACTTTTCAAGTTCAGGGTACGTGGCCTCTGAAAACTGGGCATTATTCTAGGGCGAATGGGAATCACAGCACCACGACCACGATGGCCCTTGTGGGGTGGCCTGCCTCTGCCTGTCATTTTTTTTGCGATTATTGGTACTATGCATGCAAGCTACTGTGACACCAGATATGAGTGGCACTGTGCACTGGCAAAAGTTGGCACAGTAGACGCAATAGGCCTCACACACACACGCCTGTAGGCATGCAACTGATATTCAATCGATTATAGTCAAAAAAGTTTTGTTTTATTTCACTGAGCACAATATAAGCTGTGAGCCTGACACAGGCAGGCAACTGAAATTAGATTAAAGGAAAAAAGGGTTTTTTTTTTTCAATGTATGGTACACCAACTATGACTGGTGAAACAGAGCAGGATATTAGCTGTGAGCCTGACAAAGGCAGGCAACTGAAATTAGATTACAGAAAAAAATGGTTGTTTTCAATGTATGGTACACCACCAGGTATGAGTAGTGAAAAAAAGCACAATATAAGCTGTTAGGTGTTAGCCTGTCACACAGACATGCTGGCAGGCAGGCATATGCAATTAAATTACACAGAAAAAAATTATAAAATAAAATAAATAATGTTCTAGCCCTAAAAAGGGCTTTTTGGATTGCTGTCCTTGCAGCAGATATCAGATGAGTCCTTCAGGTCTGTAGTGGAAGCTAAATACACAGCCTGGCTATCTATTTCCCTATTAAATCTCCAGCAGCTACACTATCTGTCCTCTCAAAACGAATGCAGCTTCAGAATGTAAAATGTAATCTAAAATGTATGCTGTCCTTCAGATGGAAGGCTCTGGAAGGGAGTGTATGCTGCTGATTGGCTGGAATGTGTCTGCTGACTGTGAGGTGCAGTTTCAAAATTTCCTCAATGATAAAGTATAGGGGGCAAACCGAAAAGTGCAAGTGTTCGCCGTCCGCTGCGATCGCGAAAGAGCCAAAATCGCCGCAAATAGTCCGCAGGCGAACTGTCCGGGACATCTCTAGTAATGAGTTCCAGAAAAAGAAGGAAGAAGGATATTGTGGATTCAGTGTTGGGAGGTTTAGGAACTGGTCTAGGGGTTGTGAATTCTATCAATATTTCCAGTCTGACTACAACCTTACAGTTTGAGGGTTTGTTAAATGCCAAAGGGTTACACACACAACAAACCATTAATACACTTGTAGAGGGACTGACAAAAACAGTGATATATATACAGGGTACTGCTATACAGCATAATCAGGAGATATTCGTAGGGGTAATTTGGAGGTTAAGAGGAGTGCCTTGCGATTTTGTATGTCTTTCCATGCAAACTGATCTATCAACTGATTTTAAGATCCTGGCACAAGCTATAGATAATAACCATATACCTTTGGGAGGTTGGCAGATAGCTGAAATGAACAGGTTTACTTCTGACCACAAAAAGTTATGGGTGAACAGTTGGCTGGGTTGCAAGGGAAATACAGTATATGCAAAGCTGCTTCACTAGTACCAATAAGGGGAACCTACCAGAATATCTACCATGTGACATTACTGAGAACTCCTGTAACAGAATCACATGTTTTACATCATGAGTTAGAGTTTCCCAACTTCATGGTAAACGGTACCACCATGGAACAAGTAGATGTTGAAGGTTGTATGAGATTCCCCAATAAATCTTATGTCTACCCAGTCAGGTCAGAACAGTATTTGATCCATGCTGGCAGAACTATTCATACTGCCATGGGTTTGTAGAAAAGGTTAAACCCCAATATATGATATTCCCCTTAGGACAGGGCAAGGTGTGTTTTGTTTCATTGAAACCAAGGGATGAGATATACATATGGTTCAAACATTGTATATCTAGGGAACTGATTACTCAGGGAATTTACTGTGTCATAGCAGTTTAATCTCACAGTGCCACAGGTTTTAACCTACAATAAAACCCTGGGGTCTCCTCTGATTGTACCAATTGTATCAGACAACACACCTTGTCTGAAATGGGTAATGCAACTTAAAGATGATTAGGTACTGCTCAAACACCTACAACATTTTCAAGAAATGGTACGCGTAAATTTTCACCAACGACAGCAGGAAATCCAAAGAATTGAACATACATTTTCTGATCTGTCAAGTGCATCCTGGTGGCAGAACACTCTTCATGGGGTCCTGCTTTGGGAAATGTCTTTATACATCCATTCATAATTATTTTTATATTGTTTATATTATGTGTTGTTAAAATATGCATGTGTTGCTATCTAAAATCCATGATAGCACATATATATATAATTTGTACTATGGTATACCTATGGAAAGAGCTCTAGTAAAATAGAAGAAAGGCACACACACATATATGAACTTTTTAAATGAATCATATACTCATTCTTATACTCACTCTTCTTAAACTTCTATTGGAATTAAAAAGGTACAGGTGTCTTTCATTGCTAAAGGGGGGATGTTAAACATGCCTTGCATTAGAATTAGGTATAATTACCAGCTCTAATATAAAGCCGAAAGGCTATCTACATTCATTTGTTTTCCCACTCATTTAGAGATTAGAATGCTCTGAATAGTGGATGAATTTGCAGAATGACCACATGATGGCAATAGCTTTGATTAGCACAGTCTAATCAAGAGAATTAGCAGAATGACCATATAAGGTATTCTTGTACGCATGGGTGTGTGTGACTTTGGAAACTGTCTTTTTCCAGTTTCACATGTGGCAGAACGAATCCTTTGTTCTAAGGACATGTGACCTTAACTGACCAATGAAGGAAAGAATATGCATAAGGAGATGGAGTTATCTATCACACAATAAAAGAGACAGAGGGACCAAACGTTCTCTCTCTTTATGATCATCTTCCTCTGTGCTGGTTCGGTAAATATTAAGCACACTTTTAATTCCATGCAACAAGCACTAAATGATGACTTGGTCAAAGAGCGTTATTTTTTTCTAGATGGACCTGGTGGATCTGGAAAAATTTATCTATATAATTTGTTGACGAGTTCCATTAGAGCTAAAGGTGAAATTGCACTTCCCTTTGCAACAACTGGAATTGCTGCACTATTGTTAGAAGGTGGCAGAACAGTACATAGTGGATTTAAGCTTCCAGTTCAAATTCTAGAAACATCAGTGTCCAATATTAGAATGAAATCACCTCAAGCAAATAAAAACAATGGATTATTATAGATGAGGCCACTATGATGTTGTGCCATGCTCTACAATGTATTGATCGTTATTACGTGAAGTAATTGATAATGATTTCCCTTTTGGTGGAAAAGTAATGTTATTAGGTGGAGATTTCAGACAAACATTACCTGTGGTTGTATGTGGAAATTGCAAAGCCATTGTGGGAACACGTATAAAGTCCAGTCCACGATGGAAAGAATTTACACACCTTCAATTAGAAAAAAATATGAGATCTGAAGGCCAAAATGAATTCAATCATTGGCTAATTCAAATTGTAGGAGGAAAAAATGACTTAAATAATCATTTACCTGATGACACTGTTGAAATCCCAGAGGACATGATATGTAACGATTCACTCATATCAGCTGTATTCCCAAATGGAATAACTGAAGAACAGTCTTCTGACCTTGCATAGAAATTCATCTTAACATCCAAAAATAAGGATGCTTTGGATTTGAATAACAAAATATTTAAATTAATTTAACACAAAAAAATTAACTCAGAAAATCAACTCAAAAAAATTATTACAGTGCAGATTCTGTTCTAGAACATGACAAAGAGACTAAATCGAATTTTACAACAGAATTTCTAAATACATTAACACCATCTGGAATGCCACCACATGTTTTGCAACTAAAAAAAAGGAGTAATTGTCATGTTATTGAGAAATATGAATCCAAAAAAAAAGGTCTTTGTAATGGGATAAGATTATTTGAGTTTCATTGAATGTATATATGTTTGCCTTACTCATTTCAACATGTGTTAAATAACATTTAATGCTTACTACTTTTACTCTATGTATTTCAAGATGGTTATTCATGTATTTCAAGCTGCTTTGTACACGTTTAAAGTTGGTTCTACATTTATTTCAAGTTGCTTTCTACAGTTGCAATGTTTTTTATTTCATTGTACCGTATGTATTTAAGCCTTCTTACATTTCAATGTATAATTAATGAGAGACTATTGATCCAGGGAGTAATCCGATTGCCAGTATGTGGGGTCAGGAAGGAATTCTTTTTTTTACCCATTTAAAAGAATTGGCTATGTTTTCATTTACACTTGTGTTAAATAAGATGTTAAGTTTTAATAACTATACACATTGCTATCATATTGATGTATAGGTTACAATTAACATTTTTAAAATGTTATGGATCCTTTACAGATATAACTATAAAGTTACCTGTTGTAACAATAAACACATTTACTTTTTACTTCATCTTTTTGTTGACGTTTTCCAGACATAGGTAATATAAGATTTTACAAATGTAAATATTCAAACACACTAAGAAAAATATCAACAGGGGCCAAGATACTCACACAGCATTGCTAGCCTTACAATTTAAAACCCGTTGTTGACGGTCAAGTAGCTTGTAATTATATATTTACTGTATATATATATATATATATATATATCTTACAGACCAAATACTACACAATTAGGGCCCTATTAAATTCGAGCTGCAGATGAAATCGTATCTCGCAAAGGCAGTTTTCCTGCTCTTTGCGAGTACCGAATCTCTCGCAGCCTGCTTTGCGATACGACTGCGAGAAAATGGCAGAGAATAGGCTCCGAGAGAGCTACGTAGCCTTAAATCTATGCATGAGTCTCGCATATCGTAAGAATCCCTACGTGGACAAAAAGTCCACGCAAGGGATCCGAAAGCCTCTACGTGCTGCCTCGGAACAGCCCGAGACAGCCGTGTGAGGCTCCCCCCTGCACCCTATACACATCCCCATGCTGCAGGGGTCTCTATCAGGACCCCTGCAGCACCCCCACATTAACCCCTTGCAGCGGGGGTCCCCGATCTGCATAGATCAGGCCCCCCGCTGCATTTAAAACTTTTAAATTCTCCGCCGCGGCTCCTTAAAGGGGCCATGGCACACTATTACCCAATCCCGGCCGCGGCACTTAAAATTAACCCCCCTCTATGCTGGGGGTCCCCATCGGGACCCCCGAAGTGTCCCCACATAAACCCCCTGCAGCGGGGGTTCCCGATCGACACCGATCGTGACCCTGCTGCAATTCAATTTTAAATTTCCCGCCTCGCGGGTCCTCAAAGGACCGTAAAGGTCCTGAAAGGACTCGCATTAAAAATATTAACCCCAGGCAACTATAATTACCCCATTAACTCATGGTGGTCAATACAGACCACCATAAGGCCTAAATTAACCCATTAACTCATGATGGTCAATACAGACCACCATAAGGCCTAAATTAACCCATTAACTCATGATGGTCAATACAGACTACCATAAGGCCTAAATTAACCCATTAACTCATGATGGTCAATACAGACCACCATAAGGCCTAAATTAACCCATTAACTCATGATGGTCAATACAGACCACCATAAGGCCTAAATTAACCCATTAACTCATGGTGGTCAATACAGACCACCATAAGGCTCTATTTAACCCCATCAGTCCCATAAGGGTATATTATTACCATTATGGGCCTGTTACAACCCAACATTAACCACATAAGTGCCTTGATGGTCCTCAAGGACCATCATGACACTAACTACAAACACTACACTATAACCCCCAATAAACCATTTAATCTAAACTAACCCCCCTCTACACTAATCTATTAACACTTACACTACCTACCTACACTACCTACCCCCTAATAATCCTCCCCAACACTCTAATTACAAAAAACAAAAAACCTACAGTGCAAAAAACAAAAAAACAGAAAAAAAAAAATTACAACCCCACTCCCCACTACAGAAAACAAAAAAATACATTACAACCCCACCCCCCACTACAGAAAATAAAAAAATTACACACCTGAAAAGGAAAGACAGATAAACACAATACAATACATACATATAATACATTACATTACATACATTAGATACAATACATGACATTACATATAATATATTAAATATAATATATTACATATAATATATTAAATATAATATATTACATATAATATATTACATACATTACATACAATACATGACATTACATATAATGTATTAAATATAATATATTACATATAATATATTAAATATAATATATTACATATAATATATTACATATAGTCCAAATCAAATACCCCCTATCTATCTAACATACAATCTATTTAATTTAAAATAAATCCTAACTATATCAAATACATCCCCCTATCTATCTAATATACAAAGAATCCTAACTACATACACAGACCCTTATTCTAAAATAAAATAAAATAATTAGAGTCCTAACTACACAGACCCTAATTCTAAGCTAAAATCAATAAATTAAGACCACTTACCTTTAAGATGTTGCTTCAGATCACTAACCTATGGGTCAAACAAAAAAAAAAAAATAGTGCAAAACATTAACATCCAATAAATAAACATTAGATACATTCTAAATAATATACTCACCTTTACAGCATGTCCCGTCACTGTTTAGCTCTTCCGGCGCGGCCCTGTTAAAAAAAAAACACAATACATGAATACATGAATACAATATATCAACAATAAATAAAATACACATATAAACATCTAAATATACATTTAACTTACCTCCCCACGATGTCCCCGGCCTTCTCTCCTGGCTGAAAAAGCTTACCTCCCCGCGATGTCCCCGGCCTTCTCTCCTTGGCTGAAAAAGCTGACAGCTTTTTCAGCCAATCACAAGCCACCAATGCCAATTTCCTCCCGGAAACGACTCCGGGAGGTTCATTAGCGTCGGGGAGGTCTGCCAGTGCAGACCTCCGTTAGTTTTTTTTTGTTTTTTTTTAGAGCGCGGATGGTTCCGCGGCCCAGCCGGGGCTGAAGGAGAGAAGGCCGGGGACATCGCGGGGAGGTAAGTTAAATGTATATTTAGATGTTTATATGTGTATTTTATTTATTGTTGATATATTGTATTCATGTATTCATGTATTGTGTTTTTTTTTTTTAAAAGGGCCGCGCCGAAAGAGCTAAACAGTGACGGGACATGCTGTAAAGGTGAGTATATTATTTAGAATGTATGGAATGTTTATTTATTGGATGTTAATGTTTTGTACTAATTTTTTTTTTTTTGACCCATAGGTTAGTGATCTAAAGCAACATCTTAAAGGTAAGTGGTCTTAATTTATTGATTTTAGCTTAGAATTAGGGTCTGTGTAGTTAGGACTGTAATTATTTTATTTTATTTTAGAATTAGGGTCTGTGTATGTAGTTAGGATTTTTTGTATATTAGATAGATAAGGGGATGTATTTGATATAGTTCGGATTTATTTAAAATTCAATAGATTGTATGTTAGATAGATAGGGGGTATTTTATTTGGACTATATGTAATATATTATATGTAATATATTATATTTAATATATTATATTTAATATATTATATGTAATGTCATGTATTGTATGTAATGTATGTAATGTATTATATTTAATATATTATATTTAATATATTATATTTAATATATTATATGTAATGTCATGTATTGTATGTAATGTATGTAATGTATTATATGTATGTATTGTATTGTGTTTATCTGTCTTTCCTTTTCAGGTGTGTAATTTTTTTATTTTCTGTAGTGGGGGGTGGGGTTGTAATGTATTTTTTTGTTTTCTGTAGTGGGGCGTGGGGTTGTAATTTTTTTTTTTCTGTACTGTATTTTTTTTTTTTTCCGTACTGTAGGTTTTTTTGTTTTCTGTACTGTAGGTTTTTGTTTTTTTGTAATTAGAGTGTTGGGGAGGTTTATTAGGGGGTAGGTAGTGTAGGTAGGTAGTGTAATTGTTAATAGATTAGTGTAGAGGGGGGTTAGTTTAGATTAAATGGTTTATTGGGGGTTATAGTGTAGTGTTTGTAGTTAGTGTCATGATGGTCCTTGAGGACCATCAAGGCACTTATGTGGTTAATGTTGGGTTGTAACAGGCCCATAATGGTAATAATATTCCCTTATGGGACTGATGGGGTTAAATAGAGCCTTATGGTGGTCTGTATTGACCATCATGAGTTAATGGGTTAATTTAGGCCTTATGGTGGTCTGTATTGACCATCATGTGTTAATGGGTTAATTTAGGCCTTATGGTAGTCTGTATTGACCATCATGAGTTAATGGGTTAATTTAGGCCTTATGGTTCTCTGTATTGACCATCATGAGTTAATGGGTTAATTTAGGCCTTATGGTGGTCTGTATTGACCATCATGAGTTAATGGGTTAATTTAGGCCTTATGGTGGTCTGTATTGACCATCATGAGTTAATGGGTTAATTTAGGCCTTATGGTGGTCTGTATTGACTATCATGAGTTAATGGGTTAATTTTGGCCTTATGGTGGTCTGTATTAACCATCATGAGTTAATGGGTTAATTTAGGCCTTATGGTGGTCTGTATTGACCATCATGAGTTAATGGGTTAATTTAGGCCTTATGGTGGTCTGTATTGACCATCATGAGTTAATGGGTTAATTTAGGCCTTATGGTGGTCTGTATTGACCATCATGAGTTAATGGGTTAATTTAGGCCTTATGGTGGTCTGTATTGACCATCATGAGTTAATGGGTTAATTTTGGCCTTATGGTGGTCTGTATTGACCACCATGAGTTAATGGGGTAATTATAGTTGCCTGGGGTTAATATTTTTAGTGCGAGTCCTTTCAGGACCTTTACGGTCCTTTGAGGACCCGCGAGGCGGGAAATTTAAAATTGAATTGCAGCAGGGTCACGATCGGTGCCGATCGGGGACCCCCGCTGCAGGGGGTTTCTGTGGGGACACTTCGGGGGTCCCGATGGGGACCCACAGCATAGAGGGGGGTTAATTTTAAGTGCCGCGGCCGGGATTGGGTAATAGTGTGGCGCCGGCCCTTTAAGGAGCCGCGGTGGGGAATTTAAAAGTTTTAAATGCAGCGGGGGGCCTGATCTATGCAGATCGCCCCCCCCCCCCCGTGCAATGGGTTCATGTGGGGACACTTCGGGGCTTATATGGGGGACTGCCGCGGAGGTCCCTTTTAGGACCCCCGCAGCACTTGATGAGGAGTGGGAGCCTGCAATATCATCTCGCAGGCTGTCACTCCTCATGTACTTTTACGCAGTGTAGATACGTACGGCCCTGCTGCGTAGCTCATACGTTGCTCGCAGCAGGGCTAATTTAATAGCATTGTAAGTTAGAGAAACTGTGCAGTACATAGGGCTTAAGTAGAAGCCTCTTATTTACGAGGCTGGAATTTAATGAGGCCCTTAATTTGTAAATATGCGATAAGAGCAAGCAATAATCATGCTATGTATCTGCTCACAAACAGGGCAAGCTATCAGATCAGTTTATCATTTAAAAGTTGTATGTCTTGTCAAAGAAGAATTTCCTAAGCTGCTTTTGTACAAGATGTGTCAGCAGTTAAGATTTAAGATTACTACCTTTTTATTTAAAAACAAAAAACAACTAAAACAAAGCCCTTTTATAATGTACACTAGGAGCCAGAAAAGTTTTTAAGATTAATTTCCACAAGTTTTTTTATGAGCATAAATTTGTACTAAAGCAGCTAGGACCTTTTCCAGATGAAACAAATAATATCTCCACCAACAGCATTCTTAGTCTTAACACCTGAAAGGCAGCTAATTACCTGGCAGAAATAGTAATAGCCATGTCTGTAAATCCAATAATTCCAACAGTCCTTATTGCAACAGTACTTCTGTAACTCTTCTTCCATTTGTGCTTGAGGGATTGTTAGAGAGGATGGCCCACATCTAGTGCTGCCATTCCTGTGGTGACCCTCTGTTTACTTAATCAGACAAATCTACTGGGATAGATACGTTTATTCACAGCATGATGCTTCCTCTTAACCTTCAACTTTTGCAGCCGCTTTTGCATAACAAGTGCAAATTAATAGCATCGGTAAACATTATACTCCTACAAGGTATAAAAGAAAAAAAAGGAAACATGGGCTTATAAATATATTATAGCACAATAATAGAGCCTCCAACCACATGCTAAAAGGCTATAGGGCTTCAGGGTGCAAACAAAGAAAACCTTTTGTGCAGCATCTCATACTTAAAGGTTGATTCTTCATTGAGATATTCACAAAATGTTGACATAAAATTTCTATTAGTGCGGATGAACTAACATTTTGCTAAAAAATGAATAGGATGTATGAAGAGAATCTTAGCGAAAGAACTTTTATAGAAAAAGTCAGCTACATTTAAAATGTTCTCACCTTTGTAAATTAAGCACCTAGTATTGTATTATTGCAAGCTGACTTTATTTTCAGTTGCCTGGGGTGTAGAAATTACCAAATTTCTATTCATATTTAATTCAATATATATTATTTCCAGGCTATCTATCACAGCTTGCATTCTTTCGTTACAGACTGCAAGACCATTAATTGACATTTTTTTTACATTTGTAGTTAACAGCTTCTATGTACAGTATGGTTTTTTGAGGTCCGTAAAGCGGTGAGGAGAGTCTGAAAATAAAAGATTTAAAGCAAGGTGAGCTTCTTTTAAGAACTTAATTATATAACATAAGGCTTAATACATTGGTGGTCATTACAGTAAGTGCTGCCAACACTAACGGATTACAAGAGCATTCTGCTAATGTATTCAGATTCTTTCAGGTTAAGACCAGGTGCATGACAACAAAGAACTGACTAAAAATAAAATGAGAAACCTATGTAATAACTAACACTGAAGAAAAATGCTTTGCACATATCATTCAGTACACCAGAATAACTATACATTTAGAAAAGGTATACTCCAACAATTGAATTCACATAGAAGAGAATCCCATTCACCTACACACAGCAAGTGGCATTGAAAAAAATGAGTGAGTATGACACAGCACTGAAATACTCTGTGTGGGGGAAAAAGGAAAAATAGAGGATGAAGAGAAAAAAAGCATGGATAAGTATAGTAAAGTAAGTCTTATATTTTAATGTTCCAACAAGCAATCCTATCTGCTGTTGACCTCCAAGCAGTGCTTACCAATGCTTTATTATCTGTCAAACCATAATAGAATACAGTGTATGTTCTTTATTATTAATCTTTGATCTTATGGTAAAGCATTGGGATGACACTCGAAACAGCACTTGTTTTAAACAAATCTCTGTATTAAATATACATTGTATAGTGCATCCAATACATTTACATGGACATCAGAGATCTACAAAGTTGAATTCTTACAATGTTAACTGAAATTAGGAGCGCTAGATCTTCACAGCTGATCCATATATACCACTATGGCTACAAAGAAAATGTGAGATGATACTATTAATACATTTTGGTGTTTACAAAGTAAATAGCAAATTACAGTACTAAACTGTCGCGGGCCGACTTGGTAAGAACCTGGTTCAAACCTATGCAGCCGAATTGTGCAGTCCTTGTACACCTCTGATAGCAGAAGATTGACCAAACACAGAAACCATGCCCAGGAAAATTGCTTCCACAGACCAGGATATCAGGAACACCATATAATCCCTTAGAATTAGGATTAATTCACAGACTGACACTTACACCTTGTTTATGTAAGTACAGACACAACTGTCATACCTTTATTAATTGTTACATTTTATAAAATGTTCTGGCACACAGGCTGGCCAATCACCGCAAGCCCCATCCCTAGATAATAGGCTGCCCCCTTCTTACTGGGAAACCCTGTACATCTGATGAACTCAGGGCTGTAATCACATCACGGTGAATATATCAACTTTAAACAATTGTTCTAACCACTCAGACTATCTGCTTATCTGCTCAAGGCACCAGTGAGGCCGGGGGAGTCTTCACCAGATAACAACACTGTACATACTCAAAACACATACAATATATATGTAATTTTAACCATAAGCAATAAAACATACATAACTTTAACCATAAACAGGATAACTTATTCCCAGTCCATGTCCAAGCCATAGTCCAAAACAGTCCAGTCAGACCCTGGGCATGACATACACAGTATATATTTTGTGAGACAATCGTTCAAAAATGAGAGCCATGTTCTCTTCCCAGAGTATCCAAAAAAAGTACTTGTTTAGTCCTAGTAAGATAGGAATACTCCTAGTAAATTCTTAAAGCAGCACACGTCTTGAAGAATGCACAAGCAATGATAGTCCCAGATGTAACCGTCCTGTATATAGAGGTCTAAATAGAGGTCCCAGAGAAACTTCTCAAAGGTACATTAGCAAGGGTCCCTGGTATAGATGTTATCACAAGTCCTCCAAAACCAAAATAAAATCTGGAACTCAGACAATATGGTTCCAATGACTCAGACAATGGTTCCTGGTGCAAACAGTAGACTTAATAGTCCTCATACAGTCCTATATATAAAAAAATTGTAGGACCTAGATAAACCATACACGTTTCTCCTTGTTAAATAAAGCTGTCTTACAATAAGCAGTCAAACTGAATTAAATTGTGCTTATTTTATGACTTCCTGTCATTTGTCTATGGGAGGGAATCACATGAAAACTGCTAAGAAGTGTGACATGGCTACAACAAGCAAATATTATGCCTTTGTAGCAGTGTCAGTAATACAAGCCTATTACATAATCAAGGCCATATATGAATTGATTGTTCATACCCTGTTTATAAAAATCTAAACCTATGTGAGATGTGTTCACAGATCAGGTGTGGTTCTGTACAGGTAGTTTTTTTTGCACTGTATATTATCCACTTAAAGTATCAAGTAGCACTGCTTGGAGATCAACAGGATGAAGCAATTAGTTCTCCCTTCCTTTGATACAGGGCCCCTGGCTCTGCACCACCACAGGGTCATCTAGTTGGACTTCTAAATGAGGCTGCTGGCTAGTGGAGGAAGGTGTTGGTGGACGACTGCCAATGTAGTAGATTGTGAGGTAGATTGTTTTTGGAAACGTTCAAGCCATACTATAAAGTGGTCCCCCATTCTAGGCACGCTCCACGTACCAGGCATTGTCTATTTTTGGAGGGAAGGTCTCTTGAGTGTTGATGGTTTCTACAGTTTTCCTTCCCTCATGCTGCTGCTCTCTCTATGGGCCCTCCAGCTCCAGATATGCCTGCCCTTCTCCTCTTGATGCTGTGTTGTGGTGGATTCTGATGGCTATGAGTTTGCAGGTGGTGCTGTAGGAACTGGTGGGGTTAAAGGGCCATTTACCTCACTATAAGTGCTCTTGATGGTGGGAAAGAGTTCAAGATTCAATGTTAAAATTGTTTTTTTTTTTTCTAATTACACTAATAACACCTAATAAACGACTTCTGACTGTTCCGTGATTAACAACATGTGCCACACTGGCCGGTGAGGCTCTGTGTTAACACAAAGATTTATAGTTTTCACTGAACTTCAGGAATGCAGCAGAACAAGTTAACTCCTAACTGTCATTTTTAGTAGATCCCAGTAGTCATTTCCCTGAACAGATGAATTTGTGAAGGGTTAACACTCTGTCTGCTTGTGCTCATGGCAAGGATCAGTTGCTGTGAATGTGTCTGGGGGCATGTCAGTGTCTCCATGTAAACAGAGATTTCATTTAGAAATTTCTCTGTGAAAGAAAACATAATAAAAAAAATCTAAAATAATTGCAACATGTTTTTAAGATATCTTTTATTTGATTTGGTCCAAACTGTGCTGAATTAAGTGGTCCTTTAAGAGCAGCAACTGGTCTTGTTACAGAAGGGCCTACCAGCTCTTTCATTATCCAGATGAACTGGTTACCCTCCTCCTGGGAAATGTCCTGCTCTGCTGTGGAGGTGGTTACTCTTTTGATGCTGGTGCTGCAAAAGAAGAATGACATATATTTCGTTTTTTAATTCTCCCAAGCATATCTTCTGCTTGAACTGGTCCTGAAGCTGTTGGCTCGCAAACTGTTTCCCCACTAGTTCCAGAGGCCTCCCCCATTGTCCTAGGCCTTGTGTGCCTATATTAGGGGCACCTGGACTCTGCTCTCTCCTCCTTTCATAACATTTCTCCTTTCCCCTTCTCCCATTTTCTCCCTACCTCCTCTCCCCCTCTCTCTACTTCTCTGCCTTCTCCCTTATTTATCTTCCTCTATCCCGCTCCCCAACTCTCCTGCTTACTCTTCCTCCATCTCAAACAAATAAACAATCACACCACACACTCAAGATATATGTACAGACACACTCTCTCTAACAGTAAAAAGGTAGTGTTTTTGTTTTAATGTGTATACTAACTGTGTAATAGGTAATAGGGTAATAGGAAGGGATTGGTAGCGGGAGGTTATGTGATGGGTATTTAGTATATGTTATGCAATATGTGCTTTATGTGGTAGGGGCTATATAACAAAAGATTTTGGATAGGGGGTATGTATTGGGAAGGAGGGGATGTTGGGTGTGACAAGATACAGGTCTACTCTGGGTTTGTGCCCATGTTCAAGCACTTTGATGGAGGAACACTATTCCCAAGGCCATAATACTTTTCCAAGCTTTACTACAATATTAGCCAATGTACAAAATTAGAGACCAAAGAAATCAATGAAAATCACAGGTCTTGCTTCCACCGCAGCACTACTTTTGCTGGCAGACAGTTTCATCACTATCCAACTCCCATTAAGCTAAATGGGGCTGAAGCAAAAACAAAACAAACAGTCCAATAGTTTGTTCACAATCACAGGACTGTATGCTTCAGAATTCCAGTTTTCCACTCTTATCCAAAATGATCCAAGCTGCTGTTTCACTGTCTGTGGCTTTTTACAGTTTCAGCACCAGACTCTTGCATGCACACTTCTCTGCATGTTTCTTTCTTCAACTAAAAAAAATCTGAGCACACTCCTCTCAGTGCTTCTTACTTTAGCCCAGGCCGACTGTACATTCAGCTCAGCAGCAGCACCACACAGAAGACAATCCGAGTTGATACCATAAATGGCCCCATGCAAACTGAAGGCAATAAGCAGCCACACCTAAATTCCAGGTACAGTTTAAATCAGTTCTGCATGGGTATAGCTAGCTATTCATCTGCTCAGGAAAATTAACTGATTCAAGTATTCTTTGGAAAGAGAGTTTTACAAAGTCTGTGGCTCAAAAAAATACCCTGCATAACTCAGTCACATGAGGAAGGCAGGGTATGGAGTATATCGTAGACTGGTTAGGGATTAGGTAAGGCCTATGAAATATGACATAAATTTTAATAATATGGGGTATGTAGGATATGTAAATAAGTAAAGGGTGAATGTACATGTAAAATAAATAATTATAGCAAAAATAAGCCAATATCCTACTCTCTGACTGGCACAAATCCAAAGCATCCACTCCTGCAACCTGTGGGTTAGCTTATACTGAACAGTACAGTCAACATTTGTGAAATACGAAAATTAACAACAAATTTTAGTATCCTATTAATTCTATAAAGTTTTGTAACAAAAAATGTTTTTGAAATGTAAAATTCATATATATTTGTAGAAACAAACTGTTATTTATTTTTTGTTCATAAAGCATTACCCTGTCTAGACAGATTTAATAGTTTTTTATTTTGAAAATGTATGCTTCACTAAACAGATCCATGGTCTGTAGTTACAGCAATAAAAGGTTTTACCTTTTGAACTTTAAAACTCAAGACATGAAGACCAACACGATATATATATATATATTTATATATATATATATATATATATATATATATATATATATATACAGTATATAATTATATATATTTTTTTTTTTCCAGAGAAACATATAGTGGAAGATTAAGCACAACAGTTGCATTTTATTCTGCCTCTACTGACAGTTCAAAGACTTGTAGAATGTTAGTTTTCCATGTCATCCAGGGTTTAAAAATACTGTTGAGTTCATTGCACCCAACTCCTGGTGACACACTGTAAAAAATGAAGGTTTGTTTATGTCTTGTGTGATATGCTGCTGCAACCCACAGGGCACGGAAGGGTTTCCTTCTTCTGGCACAAAAACTTTGTTCTAACAAAAAGTAGCATGGCTTGGAAGATTTTTAAATACCAGCTTTACTAAGAAGCTATTTTGTAAGATGCAGTCAGGGTTGGTGAGTTGGTGGGAGGGTAATATTTTTTTTATTAATATTATAATTATTACTAGCCATTTGCCCGTCAAAAACGACGGCAATAAAATTTGAAAGCTAGCAATGCTGTTTGCCACACAATGCATTCTCCCCCTTCTAACTTGCGGTCTTCGCGATGAGACTTGATTATTGCGAGTCTCTCCCACTGTCTACTTTACGGGCATCACCATGAGGCCTTCGGCGCTCATCGAAGGCTTTGCTGCTCATTGCAGGCCTCATCCAACCTGACACTTTCATGCCTCGCAATGAGCACATTCGACGCTCATCGCAAGCCCTGCGATGTGCAACTTCGTTGCTCATCATGAAACCCGTAATGTGCACCTTCTGCTCTCACTGTGAGCCTCTCCCAACTTTCTGACCACTGTGTCTGTTTCCCCCTCTCTCCCTCCCCCTTTCCCTGCTGTTTTTACGACCACCATTTTTTTGCTCGCTTAACCTAATTTTGATGTCTGAAAATCGAAAATTAAGCATAAAATTAGCTGGCAACCTCACTCACAGGCTCACTGGCTCTCCCCTTTAACAGTGTGTGAGGTTTTTAAGTACATTTTTTAATTATTTGGCGTCTTTTGTGGGATCTTGGGGGTTATGTGCTTTAAAAAATCTCGGCCGTTAAATTCGTAATTTTTTGCAAGTCTTGCGTTCCTCGTGATCATCGCCAAAGTCATATGGCTTTCTGCACTGATCGCGGGCATCACCATGAGCGCCTTCAATCTCTTTCCACCCTCCATCGGTGGAGTGTACTCAGCCAAATTAAAGGGACAGAGGGCCTTTAGAGGGACCAAGAAAGGGCACAATTGCCTTCATTGCTTATTGCAGCAAAGTCGCTCAGGCTTCGCAATGATCACCTACGGTGTTCATCGTAAGGCCCACAATGAGCAATGAAGGCGCTCATTGCGCATGCGCAAGCCCGTAACTTTTAACATTGTGTTACTGACAAACTTGCAGAACGACAACTATTATACTGTATGTGATTACTCTTTTTTTATAAAGAGCTATTTACAAAATAGAATAAAGCACAGTGGGCACAAATTACAAATTAAAAAGGTATATACAAATTGTAAGGTAAGTAGAAATACAAATATAGGTACAATACATATATGAAACAAATGAGTCTACAGACAGCTTGGTGCAATAGAGTTTGTTAAATAATGTTGAGGTCCCTACTCAGAGAGCTTATGGTATACAAAGCATATTATAGGTCTTATACATGCTTATTTGCTATGAAGGCTTTTTGTGAATATGTGTGTTCTTGAACATGCTCGGGATATTTTATAACCTCATATGTAAGCAATCAGACTAAAAGAAACACTGTATACTCCAACCGTTACATTCAAAAGAGACTGTTTCCCACAACTGTTTTAAATCAAAAGTAGTAATCTATAGCAAAAAGACATGTGTGTTGTCTATTTCTGTCGTTACAGTGACCTGTTAAATTATATGACGTGACAAAACTTTTATTAATCATTCAAACAATTTTGTAGTATTGATTCCATTTGAAATTAATATGTGGTTAATTCAAATATTTTCCAACCAATCAATAAGGCTTTCTCTAAACTTTGTCTGGTCCTCCTCTATAGCATGTCTGTTATATCACACTTTGCTTTGTAACTGCTCCTCTGTAGTTCTTCTAAAGTTATTCATTCTTTAAATTCAAATTATTGTTACTTATTGCAAAAAACAACACTTTTAAATGAATGACATCAGTTGTGGGATTGCAATGCACTTTCACGTGTATACACCTTTTAACAAGATTAATGTTTTTACCTACGAGTCAGCACCAATCAAACAAGCTCTTCTTCACAAAATGTAATATTGCCATTAACCATTCCTTTAGTTACTGTGCCTTGCAGAAGTATTTACCCCCTTGGAATTTTTTGTGTTTTGTTGCCTCACAATCTGGAATTACCATGGATTGTTTGAGGATTTGCATCATTTAATTTACAGAACATGCCCACAATTTTGAAGATGTTTTTTTTTTCTTCTTTTTATTGTGAAGCAGACAACAAATAGGACAAAATAACAGAAAAAGTCAATGTGCATAACTATTCACCCCCCTAAAGTCAATACTTTGTAGAGCCACCTTTTGCGACAATCACAGCTCCAAGTCACTTTGGATAAGTCTCTATGAGCTTGCCACTGCTCCAGCTCTTTCAAGTTGAATGGTTTGTGAACAGCAATCTTTAAGTCTGACCACAAATTTTCTATTGGATTAAGGTCTGGGCTTTGACTAGGCCATTCCAACACATTTACATGTTTCCACTTAAACCACTCAAGTGTTGCTTTAGCAGTGTGTTTGGGGTCATTGTCCTGCTGGAAGGTGAACCTCCGTCCTAGCCTCAAATCACGCACAGAGTGGTACATGTTTTGTTTAAGAATATCCCTGTATTTAGTACCATCCATCTTTCCCTCAACTCTGACCAGTTTCCCAGTCCCAGCTGCTGAAAACATCCCCACAGCATGATGCTGCTGCCACCACCATGTTTCACTGTGGTGATGGTGTTCTATGGGTGATGTGATGTTTTGGGCTTGCGCCAGACATAGTGTTTTCTTTGATGGCCTGAAAAGTTCAATTTTTGTCTCATCCGACCAGAGCATCTTCCTCCATACATTTTGGGAGTCTCCCATGTGCCTTTTCACAAACTCAAAACGTGCCATTTTGTTTTTTGCTGAAAGTAATGGCTTTCTTCTGTCCACTTTGCCATAAAGCCCAACTCTATGGAGCGTACGGCTTATTGTCGTCCTATATACAGATACTCCAGTCTCTGCTGTGGAACTCTGCAGCTCCTCCAGGATTATCTTAGGTCTCTATGCTGCCTCTTGGTGGGCGGCAGTCTCTTGGCAGGATTGCTGTTGTGCCATGTTCTTTCTATTTGGTTATGATAGATTTAATGGTGCTCCTGGGGATCATCAAAGATTTGGATATTTTTTTATAACCTAACCCTGACTTGTCAAGAACATTGTCCCTTACATGTTTGGAGAGTTCCTTGGTCTTCATGGCAGTGTTTGGTTAGTGGTGCCCCTTGCTTAGGTGTTGCTGCCTCTGGGGCCTTTCAAAAAAGTTGTGTATATGTAATTACAGATCACGTGATACTTAGATTGCACACAGGTGGACATAATTTCAATAAGTATGTGACTTCTGAAGGTAATTGGTTGCACCACAGCTTTTTATAGGCTTCATAACAAAGGGGGATGAATACATACGCACATACCAATTTCCTGTTTTCTATTTCTAAAAAATATTTATGTATATCTTTTTCTCATTTCACTTCACCAACTTAGACTATTGTGTTCTGATCCATCACATAAAATTCAGATTAACGAAACATTGAACGTAAGGCTGCAATGTAACAAAATAGTTAAAAAGTCAAGGGGTGTGTAACTTTGCCTTTATTTTGACTAGCCCATTTTTTTCCAACTGTTTGTAATTGCCATTTTGGGCTTAGCCAGCCTTTGGACTGCTCTTTGTCTATATACATATGTTTTTGGAATGCCCTGACTCTAGATTACTTTAACATTGCTTTACTCTTAATATATGAATCTTATCAACAATTAAATCTTTATTACTAAATATACAACAAAGAAAAGTCCTGAATTAAAAATATTACAAGACTAGTAAGTTACCCGTCATAAATGACGGTATCATATAATTTACTGTTGCTCACTCTCCTATCTCTCTCCTGTGTCTATCTCTTCTGTCTCACTTGCCTGCCTGTCTCTCTCTCTCTTTCTCTCCATATGCCCTGTGTCTGTCTTTATCTCTCCTATCTTTCTTTCTCCCTATGTCTTGTGTCTCTCTCTCTCTCCTATTTCTCTCTCCCTATATCTTGTCTCTCTTCCTCTCTCTCTCCCCTTCCCTCCCTCCCTGTGTCTACTGTCTGTCTCTCTCTCCCTCCCACCTACTGTATGCCTGTCTCTCTCTCTTATCTCTCCCTTCTCACTCCTCTCACTCCTTCCCACCCTCTCCCACTCTCCCTTCTCTCACTCCTTCCCACCCTCTCCCACTCTCCCTCCTCTCAGTCCTTCCCACCCTCTCCCACTCTCCCCCACTCTCCCTTCTTTCTCTACTTCCCACCCTCTCCCTTCTCTCACTCAGCCCCACCCTCTCCCTCTCTCCCTTCTCTTAGTCCTTGCAATCCTCTCCCTTCTCTCACTCCTTCCCACCCTCTCCCACTCTCCCTCCTCTCACTCTTTACCACCCTCTCCCACTCTCTCTAATCCTGTTAGGAACAAAAACAAAGTGTCTAACATTGAATCCAACTGTGAAGGTTGTTAAACATTGTGTACAATGTGTACATTATCAAGTTCTTCAAAAGAGCATAGTATAAATATGGCATATCAGCGGTCCTTTAATTTCATCTTCAAACTTTAATGGTATCTGAAAAAAAAAATGTGATTATAAATAAAACTATACCTGTATAAGATGTGAGCACAATATATTTCAGATGATTTAATTCACCTGAAGTAGTAACGAAGAACAGAAAGCATAGATTTACAACAATGTATCATCATAAATATAGTGCATAATCAGCAGATACGATCAGTTTGACAGAACAAGTAATATAGGAGCATGTTGACCGACAGCAGAGACTTTCTATATAAAGCTCAGTTATCGGTATGCCAGAAATCTGTGCTGAAGGGGTAAGGCTGAAGGCAAGGGAGAGAGTGATGCACTTCATGTGTATCACCTAGCAAAGTTTCTTAAGGAGTGTCACTTCGTATGTATTTCAGTGTGTATTTGTGTATGCATATGTTTTTGGTATACATACATCAGTGATTTAATTACATTTGAAAATTAGATTTTATTTGAAGGTGATCTTACATTTTATAAATATTATCCTACACTCCATACATACATATTATCCATACACCACATACATATAAACAATCATTCTTTTTTGAATGGCAAAAGAGCGATAGAAACCCTCCACCATCCGGTAAATAAATAGTACATTTGTGTTCACATTTGACCATCTAAAACCAGTTGTCTCCTGCTCAGAATTGCAAGAAATACAGATTTCTGGAACCTTAGCAGGGACATGCAAATGTTTTTCTTCGCTTTGGAATCCATTACCATTTAAAACATAGTTTCTTGTGAGCATAAAGCAAATAGATTATCGTATATACTCGAGTATAAGCCGACCCGAGTATAAGCCGACCCGAGTATAAGCCGAGGCACCCATTTTACCACAAAATACTGGGTAAAATAAGTGACTCGAGTATAAGCCGAGGGTGGGAAATGTGCTGCCCCCTGTGTCCCTCTTCTGCCCTCTGTGTCCCCCTCTCTCTCTTTGTCTCTTCTCCCCTCTCCCTTCCCTGTGTGTCTTCCCCCCTCCCTTATCACCCTCCTCAACCCCACTCCTTAACCTCCCTCCTCATCCTCAACCTCACTCCTCATCCTCAATCTCCCTCATCATCCTCAACCTCCCTCCTCATCCTCAACCTCCCTCCTCATCCTCAACCCCATCCTCAACCCCTTCCTCAACCTCCCTCCTCAATCCCCCCATCCTCAACCCCCTCCTCAAGCCCCCCATCCTCATCCTCCCTCCTCAACCCCGCCATCCTCAACCCCTTCCTCAACCTCAACCCCCCAATCCCCCCTCCTCAACTCCCCTCCTCAACCTCCGCTCCTCAACTCCCCTCCTCAACCTCCCTCCTCAATCCCCCCATCTTCAATCCCCCATCCTCATCCTCTCTCCTCAACCCCACATCCTCAACCCCCCTCCTCAACCCCTCCTCCTCATCCTCAACCTCCATCCTTAACCCCCATCCTCAAACTCCCTCCTCAGCCTCAACCCCCCTCAACCCCCCTCCTCAACCTCAACCCCCTCAACGCCAACCCACCTCCTCAACCTCAACCCACCTCAACCTCACCCCTCAACCTCCCCCCTCAATCCCCCTCAACCCCAACCCCCCTCCTCAACCTAAACCCCCCTTGACCCCCCTCCTCCACCTAAACCCCCCTAAATACCTCCCCCCTCTCCCCTCACTTACCTGCTTGTCCTCCGGCCTCCGCTCCTTGACCCGGTGCTAATGACGCAGCGCGCATGTGTGACGTCACATAAGTGGAATACCACCGTCACATAAGTGGAATACCACCACAAAAAAATTGCATGTAATGTATAAACTACACAGCAGAACACGTGAAGCGTCAATAATTTAAAAACATAAGTGATAAAGTGATTGCTTTTTTCACAACTCATATAAAGCAGTAAATCTTGAATAAAACTGAAAACTAAAAAAAACAATGTTAACATATTCCAATATTATCAAATATTAAGTAATTAACACCTCATTTGGTTAATAAGTCAACATCTGGTCTCTAATGACTGTATTCTAAGTATAGTTATTATTATTAGTGAGTATAATAACAGAATTTTGAGTGTCAGGGAATTGTTGAACAGCAGATAATGCACATGTGTAAGCTGCAAACACAATTTAGCAACTGTTTATTATACATTAACTGTGTTATTTGCATATTCAAAAGGCTTTTCTTTTGTTAAAAACCTGAAATCCTTATCCTATACATATTTATACCTGGTAGGTACTTTGCGTTTCACTGTTAGTAGGATAAGGTAGACTTATTATGTAGCAAATAAATAATTCATACAGTTGGAAAATATGGTTTGGATTTGTTGCTATATGCTTTAGCTAGGAGCTATTTCTTAATTAATCTGCCAGAGAACTCATAATAAAGAAAGTTTTAGAGACGGGTAGATAATGCTTGGCTGCCTACATTACTTAACTATGTTAATATACACATAGGATTTCTAAAGGGAGAAGATCTGTTATATATTGTTAAATGCAATCATACACCAGGAGAGGATAACATATTTGTTCTTAATTTCTGGGTACAAGAAGATGCTAATGGTTGAGCTATGGACCAGAATTATAGGGCAGTTTTCTTTTTCTTTTATATAAATGTTTTAGCTAAGTTATTAAAGGGACACGCGGCACAATTGTTCCATGCATTTGGAAGAGCATGCTTTAAACATTACTAAAGTTGTGTTTTGCACAAGAAAAATATTAAGTAAAGCCTGTTTAAACTTCTTTGACAGTAACAGGAAATACACAGAGCATATGTACGTCTGTAGATTTCACTAGAAGATAAGTACGAGGCATACATATATAATACTGTTCAGCCCCCGGATCAATTAAACATTTGAATCTTTTTTTTTCTGCTTTTAGAGTTGAAAAATGTTTAATTATTAAATATCCTCTTTTAAATGCAATAAAGAAAAACTGTAGTTTTCATATCACATTTTCACTCACTTATTTGTAAGCGTCCCATATACTAACAGTTTATTAGCATTACAAACCTCCCCTTTCTCTCTATTTTCCCTCATGCAGGCTGCCATCTTGCAAATGCAGCACTGCATTTTGTTAGTTAAAGAAATTTCCACAGGTTATGGGAGTCTACAAGCAGTCAGTGATTTGCTGTATGTTAAAAGCTCTAGAAAGCGATTTACAATATTTTCATATTTACCCAGCTCCTTTGTATATTCTATACAAATAATGTGTTATTATAAATATCTACATTGAATTATTATGATTGAAACCCCTATTAGTTTAGTATTCTTTTACAAGTATGTAAGTGTGATGTCCATATGAAAATTCCATTGAGGATCAAATAATTAAATAAGCAGTCCATTTAACATGACATTTTGGTTTTGAACAGGACCCATGCTTTTGCTATTAGAAACAACGAATGTCAATCAATCGTTTCACACATTAAAGGAACAATTAATTTAGGACATATTGGGCCACACCATATTATAGATCTCCAAAAGGCATGTTGAAATATTTTTTACATTTTTTAAATATGCCCATTTTTCATTGAGAAGTCAGTACGAAAGATATGTATGATATGTGTGTGTGTCAGTCACACACACACTCAGTCACACTCACTCAGTCACACTCACACAATCAGTCAATCACACTCAGTCAGTCACACTTACACACTCAATCAGTCACACTCAGTTAATCACAATCAGTCAGTCACACTCACACTATGTTACACTCACACACTTAGTCACACACACATTCACTCACACTCACTCAGTCATAATCACACAGTCATATAGTCAGTCACACTCACTCAATCAATCAATCACAGAGTCAGTCACACTCACTCAGTTACACTCACTCACTCAAACTCACACACTCAGTCAGTAACACTCAGTCAGTCACACTCATTTAATCACATTCACTCAGTCACACTCACTAGGTCACACTCAGTCACACACACTCAGTCAAACTAATTGAGACACACTCACTCACACTCACTCAGTCACACTCACACAATCACAGAGTCAGTCACACTCACTCAGTTACACTCACTCACTCAGTCACACTCACACACACTCACTCAGTCACACACACTCAGTGAAACTGATTGAGACACACTAACTCACACTCACTCAGTCACACTCACTCAGTCACAGAGTCAGTCACAGTGACTCAGTTACACTCACCCACTCAGTCACACTCACACACACTCAGTCAAACTCACACTTACTCAGGCACATTCAGTCAGTCACACTCACACACTAACCCATTCACACTCACACACTAAGTCACACTCACTCAGTCACACACAGTCAAACAGTCACACTCAGTCACACTCACTCAGTCCCAGTCACACACTCACTCAGTCACACTCATTCAGTCACACTCACTCAGTCACACTCACTCTTTCACAGAGTCAGTCACACTCAATCAGTAACACTCACTCACTCAATCACACACTCACTCAGTCACACTCACACACACTCAGTCACACTGACTCAGACACACTCACTCACACTCACTGTCATATAGTCAGTCACACTCACTCAGTCACATAGTCACACTGACTCAGTTACACTCACTCACTCAGTCACACTCACACACCCATTCAGTCAAACCCACACTCACTCAGGAACTCTCAGTCAGTCACACTCACACACTAATTCATTCACACTCATACACTCAGTCACACTCAGTCAGTCACACTCACACATTCAGTCAGTCACACTCACTTATTCACACTCACACACTGTCACATTCAGCCAGTCACACTCAAACACTCAGTCACACACACACACACAGTCACATTAATTCAGTCACACTAACACACTCAGTAACAATCACTCAGTCACACTGACTCAGACACACACAGTCACACTCACACAGTCACACATGCAGTCAGTCACACTCACACACTTAGTCAGTCACACTCATTAAGTCACACACACTCAGTCACACTGACTCAGACACACTCAGTCACATTCAGTCAGTCAGTCACACTCAAACTGTCACACTCACACACACACACTCAGTCACACACACACTCAGTCACTGTGACTCAGACATACCCAGTCACACTCACACTCACTCTTACACACTCACTCAGTCACAGAGTTAGCCACACTCATTCAGTCACACACACAGAAGTGATTTAAAAATTCTGCGTTGTCCCATTAAGCAGAACTTATAATTAAAGCAAGCCTTGAGACTCTATAACATGTAATCGAATTAATTTAGAGGAATCTGTTGCTCTCCAGGATAATGAAACCCAATGTAACATTCTATCACAAAATAAAATGACTTCATTAAAAAGAAACTTTGAGTGGAATAGCTTTGGGGTGGGGGGATGCAAGAGAAAAGATTCAGCTGTGGTATATTTATGGATCAGGTAGACTCCACATTGGCGTCTATAATATTGGATGTTGTAACCTCGCAGGTGAATTTATGGTGTACAGGCATAAGTGCCCCTTGACTAAGAATATGTGCATTGTTACAGAAAAGACCTACTTGTCCTTGAGTTGAATCAGATTCATATGAAATGTAAGAAGTGCTAGTTCCTTACAATTATTAATTAGGTATAAACACCTTTTTATGGCAGATCTTTTATAGATGTTAAACCTGGAACTTCCAGCCCATCTAAGCCTTTGATCTCTCACATCCACAAGAGTTACGATCGCTAGAATCACAAAATGCTATTCAATTGCTAAAATCTCAATGAAAAATCATGCTGCAAGATGCTGAAAGCTATTAAAGACACACTTCCTGGTTAAATTGCAACACAAATACATGAAAATGGCTGCCATAATAACCCTTTATTACTCACAGAGGCTCTAATGTGGACCCTAAAAATAAAAATATCATCTTATATAAATATCACTCATCACATCTACATTAGGAAAACAAATAGTGGCCAAATTACACAGCCACATCACTTATATCAAGTACCAGGGGAACATTTTAGATTCAGTCCCTCAGTTGTGGCCGTATAGACTGCAGCACTTTTAACTATGTCTCTGCCTGTGCTTTTCCCCAAGGTTTCAATGCCAAATATACTGGAGTAGGTTGCCATTTCCTTCTCCAATGGACTGTGATTTGTCTGACAGCTCTGCTATGACCTGCCCACCTACAGTAGCCCCACATGGTATAGCTTACCACTTAAATGAGGTACACAAGTCCCTTCCCCACCAACCCAGGAGGCAGTGGCAAGATCAGTGATGTTGCTGGTGGCAGTGGACTTGGCAGAGACATGGGGGGAGGAGAAGAGCGGCCCGGCTGCGAGTGTGCGGGGGAGGCCTCCAGGGTGGAGGAAGCGGAGCTGGGGACCACTGAGCAGCGCAAGGCATCTGTGGTTAGGTTTGGAATGCACTCTGGTCTGCCGCCATCCTGAGCAGCCCGGCAAGGTAAGATTCTGTCATATGAAGAAAGACTAACCAAATTAAACTTATTTTCTCCAGAAGAGGAGATATGATTACCTTATATAAATATATCCAGGGTGAATACAAGGCATTGTCAAGTGAACTTTTTGTACTAAGTATTTTCAACTGACAAGGGGACATCCTTTGAGATTAGAAGTAAAAAGATTTCACATTAAAGAAATAAAATGGTGCTTCACCGTAAGAGTGGTTAGTCTGTGGAATCATCTTCCAAGGGAGGTGGTGACAGTGGATTCGACAGTTAAGTTTAAAAAGGGATTCGATATATATCACTATTATAGTTGTCAATGTTGGGAACACTTACAATGTTGGTCACACTTAGTACCTGGTTCCTGCCAGTGGAGGACTCTGACCTCAAATCGCTCCTCAGTACCTGGTTCCTGCCAGTGGTTCCTGCCAGTGGCGGGCTCGCGATGAGTGCTAGAGGTGCTCATCCTGCAGCCCCCCTGGGCTTGCAACACCCTATCCCAACCACTTACCTGGATGCGACCCTGCCAGCAGCACCGCACTCCATCTTCTGCTCTGCGGCTCCACTCTTCCAGCCAAAACTAATTTTCTGGATCAAGCCATGCCATGCGCGGCTTGATCCAGAAAGTAGTTCTGGTCGTAGTATGGGAACAGCAGAGGAGGTTAGTGCGGCGCTACTGGCAGGATTCCATCCAGATACCAGACACGGGGCGGGGGGGAGGGGGGAGGAAGGAGACACGGGAGAGAAAGGGAGTGGGGCAATGAGACAAGGAAGGGAAAGGAGACAAGGGAGGGAAAGGAGGGGAGGATGCAAGGGACGAAGAGGAGGGGAGAAAGGAGACACAGAGGGAAGGAGACAAGAGAGGGAGATGAGGGGGGGAGGATATAAGAGAGAGGGGAAGGAGGTGAAATGGAGACACATGGCAGGGGGGGGAGAAGGGGACACAAGGGGCGAAAGGTAGAGTGGGAAAGGAGACACGGGGGAAAGGGACAAGGGGAAAGGAGGAACAGGAGAGGGAAAGAGTGGGTAAAGGTGACAGAGGGGAGGAAGGGGGTGGCATGAGATACAGGGAAGGGAGAGGGGGAAAGGAGACATGGGGAAGGAGTAACAGGAGTGGGAGACAGGGGGAAAGGAGACACAGTGGAGGGAGATGGGGAAAAGGAGAAACAGGGAAGGGAGATGGGGGAAGGGAGAGCGGGAAGGATGTACAGTAGAGGGAGTGGGGGGGAGACATAGGGGAGGGAAAGGGGGGAAAGGAGACACTGGGGATGTAGAGGGGGAAAGGTAGGGGAGTGGGAAGGGAGAGGGGGAAAAGAGGCACAGGTGAGGGAGAGGGGAAAATTAGACACAGGGGAGAGAGGGTGGGGGAAGGAGATGGGGGGAGAGAGGAGGAAGGAGAAACAGGGGGGGCACAGGGGAGGGAGGAAGGACACAAAGAGGAGGGAGAGTTGGGGGAAACTTATTCCCATAAATTTTGACAGGCAATGTGTGGCAAACAGAATTGCCTGCCATACAATTTGACTCTCGTAATTTTTGATGGGCAAGTAGCTTGTATTTAATTAAAAAGGGCATTCAGGGCTATTCTGGATAATTAGAGAGGAAGTATTGATCCAGGGAGTAATCCAATCACCAGTATCTGGGGTCAGGAAGGATCTTTTTCCCCTTTTGAGCTAATTGGCAAAGTTTCACTTGGGTTTTTTTCTGTTCGCCTTCCTCTGGATCAGTTAACAATAAATAATTAGAGTAGATCTAATTAATAATCAGAGTAGATCTAAAAAGCTTAAACATGATGGAGTAAACGTCTTTTTTCAACCTCAATTACTATGTACAGTAACTATGTATAAGATGGTGCCTTCTCTCCTCCCTATTGTGCCTAGTCAGGGTGCACATGACCTCTGCATGATTGTTGGAGATGCTGGTATGGATGCCACAAAGACACTCCATTTGCTGCCGCATGACGCCCAGCATTTGCACCTGTCCCGCCTGTCTTGGAGGTGGGGATGGAGGTCCATGGCCCATTGCTGAGTGAGGAGGTGGAGGAGGATGAGTGGCAGTGGTGTTGGTGGTGGCCCAGTGGGGAGGGTCTGGGGCCCCGATGGAGCTTTGCTCAATGCAGGTGTTGGTGGTGTTGGTGGGCCTGGTGGTGGTGGTGGCCAGTCTGGTTAGGGGAGGAGGAGATGGGTTTAAGCCCAGCTGGTTCCTCCATTAGGAGGTCCCTGGTGACATGCTTAGTCTCTGGAGGAGGGGATCAATGGGGTCAAATGCCACTGGTGCGGCGGATGGTCCTGCTGGTGACGCCACTGCTCAGATGACATTGTCCTCCTCTGAAACAGGGCCCTCAGCTCCACTTCTTTCCTCCTCTCCCTGCACCAGTTCTATGCTGGACGGGGGCTTGCCCCCCGATTTCCTGCTCAGATGGAGCCGACTCCCCCACCTCTGTCTCCCCATTGGATCCAGACCTCCTTGATTCTGAAAAAGAGAAAAGAAAGGTATATGTTATTAGTATGATGAATAATACATTGTTTTGTGTTCAATCCTAACTATATGACATCTAGCCTTGAACCTGGATGAGTCTCCTGCTTGCAACTATGAGTAGTGGACACACCAATACTGCAGTGGACACACCAATACTGTACATGGACTCTCTATTGGTTGATTACTGTTGTTGTGCCAGGAATGAAAGTGATTTGTCAGCTTCATGGATTTAATGATGCATCCATCTACCCATTTTTAATTCCATAGAGCTTACATGTCAGTGTCTTTGTTGGTCATCATGTACTGTACATGTGTAGTGTGTGTGATGTACATGTGGTGGCAAGTTGGTGTATGTTATATTCACCTGAAATGGAGGTTGGATTCTGCTGGGCCACCAGGCCTGAAGCTCCAGCAGCGGGCACCTGGCTGAGAAGCTACTTGGCCACTCTCATCAGTCACTCGGGGCCACCACTTGGTGCTGCAGCTTGCTTATCCTCCTTGGCCATCATCCTCCTCACCTTGGCCCCGATGTCATCAAAGTGGTGCTTCACAGACCTCACATCCCTTTCCGCTGTTCCCACTGCTGTTACTGCGGACAATATCTCCTTCCATGCTTGGGCCCTAGGGCAGGGCCTTACTTCCCTCCCCATGCAAGCATAACGGGCGTTCACAGATGGCACCAAGGAGGTCCACATTCTCCTGGTGCGTGTAGTTCAGGGCCCTTTGGATGGGGATCCTTAGCTCCCTGAGATGTCCCTGAGGCCTGTTCATCCACCGAACTACCAGCCCCCTTGGGATCAGGCCCCTCCCCCACTGTTTCTGGACTAGATGGGCCTATTTCTATGTGCACCCTGCCACCACAAACCTCCTCCGCTCCACTATCCTTTTCTCCTCCGCTCTCAACCTCCTCCAATCCTCCACCGCTCTCCTCTCCTTTGCCATCCACCTCCCCCACTCCTCTGCCACATTCCTACTCCTCCTCCTCCACCTCCAACTCCTCCTCTCCTCCGCAACTCCTCACCTCCTGCACCTCTCTTCCCCTCCCCAGGGCCACCTCTCTCTCCTCCTCGCCCTCTCCTCTTCTCCTCCTCCCTGCCTCTCCACTTCTCTCCCCTCCTCTCTCCTCCCTCTGTTCAAATCCCCAAAATAATATAACGATAAGTACAAATAAGTGTTTCTGTACATATGTTATGGGGAGAAAATGTGTGTTTTATATGAATTTATTAACTGGTGGGGATGGGGGTGTGGGGGATGGGATGGGTGTGTGTGTATGGAGTGACCTAGGTCTATGCGTATCTATGTGTGTAATTTAATTTATGTTTATTGGTATTATGTGCAATCTGTCAATATGTTTAATCAAAGATTAAATGTAAAATCGTAAATAGATGAATGTAAAATAACAAAATGCAATATAGTGCTCTGCAAACTCTCCTACTCTTTCTCACTCTGCTCATACCACCAACTCCGGGAGCTGCGTGCTACTTCATCAGAATCTACAAAACAGTCAATGCATGGGCGTGTGGAAGGCAACTTTATAATCTCTCTCTGTCAATTATCTTCTGCAAGACCGCTTTCTGTTGGGTGAGAAGCCTGCATTGCACTCCGTTATACCTTGATTGGATTGTAACTGCGGACCGCTTTTATTTCAGACCCTTCACAGCCTGAGGGCGCGGGAGGGATATATGGGATTAAGGCTTCAGCTTGTAACTTGCGCCCATGTTTAATTATTTAGCACCAGATTTGTAGCAGACTGCAAGCCCGCATCAGGCCTGCAGACATATATACCTCAAGATGCTGCCTTCAAATTGAATGAGGCTCCTTGTCTTGAAGACAAGTTAAAAACTTTACAATAGACTGTAACAGTTGAATATATCATTACATAGATGTCTGAGAGAGTGGTTTGTTATACAGTAATTATTAACAGTTTGCAGAATGACTTACTGTATGGTGGGACCTCTTTTCATAAAACATTTTAATCTTGGAGAAATAAATATATTTTCAGCTTGTTGATTTGCAGTTCTAAAAAGTGAAGTGTCAGCACTGATCAAATTTTTCTAGCTTGTCCTTCTGATAAATCAAGCTCTGAAGGGTTCTTGTCAGTGGTGGAGCTACTGCTGGTGCGCTGGAGCCCCCTCTTGATCCCCTCAGAGCCCCCTCCTGATCCCCTGAGCCCCCTTCTGATCCTGTCTCTGTCCCTCTTGATCCCCCCTTCTGATTTCCCCCTTTGTCCCTCTGATCCTCCTCTTGGCCCCCTTTAGATCCCCCCACTTAGGATCCCCCCATTGGTGCAACCTACTGCACCCGCAGCATGCCCACAAGCTGCATCTCGCCTGATGGTGCAACCCAGTGACGTCACACATGCGCCCCAAGGTAAGGCTGCAGGGCGGGAGGAGTGTTGGTGAGGTGGGAAACGCTGATGGGAGATGGGGGATAGGGGTGAGATCAAGAGGGGACAAGGGATGATCAAAAGAGGAAGAGGGGAGGATCAAGAGGGGCAGGGGAGAACCAGAGATGAAGATCAGAAGGGGGATCAAGGGGGTCAGGAGCTCCTGGAGGCTCCCCAAATGTGTATGTGTATGTGTGTATATATATATATATATATATATATATATATATACTGTATATATATATATATATATATATGTGTGTATTATGTATACTCATGCAGGCCCAGACCATGACACTCCCTCCACCAAAAATACACATCAATACTGAGGAAAGGTAGTTGAAACAATCCCTAAATGACAGAAAACGGATTAGGCCCAAAGAACACAAAAACACTGATATGAGATGAAACCCCCAGTTTGAACATAAACAGCGATGCAGAGAGAGTGGAGGCAGCATCTGACATCATCAGGTAAAGGCATATAGGGGGAATCAGCAAAACATATTATAGAAACCATATATACACATATAGACATCTGTGTATATATGTTTGGTATGGGCCTGCATGAGTGCTGTCGGCACTAGGGAGCTAAAGTTAATTGAGGGAACCATGAATGCCAACATGTACAGTGACAAACTGAAGCAAAGCATGATCCCCTCCCTTCGGAGACTGGGCCGCAGGGCAGTATTTCAACATGATAATGACCCTAAACACACCTCCAAGATGACCACTGCCTTGCTAAAGAAGCTGAAGTTAAAGGTGATGAACTGGCCAAGCATGTCTCCAGACCTAAAGCCTATTGAGCATCTGTGGGGCATCCTCAAACAGAAGGAGGGGGAGTTCAAGGTCTCTAACATGCACCAGCTCCGTGATGTCATTATGTAGGCGTGGAAGAGGACTCCAGTGGCAACCTGTGAAGCTCTGGTGTACTCCATGCTCATGAGGTTTAAGGCAGTGCTGGAAAATAATGGCGGCCACACAAAATATTGACACTTTGGACCCAATGTGGACATTTCCACTTAGGGGTGAACTCACTTTTGTTTCCAACGGTTTAGACATTAATGGCTGTGTGTTGAGTTATTTTGAGGGTACAGCAGATTTACACTGTTATACAGAAAGTACACTTACTACTTTACATTGTAGCAGAGTGTCATTTCTTCAGTGTTGTCACATGAAAATACATAATAAAATATTTACAAAAATGTGTGGGTGTACTCACTTTTGTGAGATACTGTGTAAATATTATATATATATATATATATATATATATATTTTTTTTTTATAGATAAAGTCGGCACCAGAGGGGGGCCCACAATTATTTTTTTGCACCGGGGCCCTCCATTGACTAGCTCCACCACTGGTTCTAGTTATTAATAATAGATCTATATGTATGCAATATCAATATTCTGTTACATTTAATCCGTAAGCACCTTTTGGAAATGAATAACTAAAAGCCATATTAAATAGGGGCTACGTGTTACAACGTAGCTCGTTACTCCGATTTTACCTGTTACAGGTATTAAATTAGCCCTCTAATGTTGGTCACGGCGGGCTTTGCGTGCTTACACGCAGCACAGCCGAGAATAGGCTACGTGCTGAGCAACGTTGGACTTCGCACATGAAAATCCTTTGATCTGACGAGCCCGTAACTGCTACTTGTTCCATTCAGCTATTAAATTGCAACGTGGTCACTCGTGAGCAAGCACGTAACATGCAAATGGAGCCCAAAGGCCAACGTGTGCTCTAGAGCACCTGCAAGTAAAGTACAATACGTAGCACTTATACTGCAAATAAAAACTCACTATTGTACATATATCATAAGGGAAGTGATGTTAGGTCTTAGAATTAATAGCACAACATTCTCAAGCCCGCAAATCGGCCCTAAAAAATACTTTATTTCATGTATATATTTTGTGTTATATGGATACCTGCAATTAATGTGTTAAGATATATACTGTAACTTGCATGGAATAGAATATCATATTTACAGATGTATTAATATTGTATTATATCTTCAATGTGGGGCCGATCGTAAACTGGAATTGAAGCACGTAGGACTTCTAAATCTACCCTCCCCTTTTTCAGTGACATAACGCTAACAATCTCTTTTTCCATTGGCTGCATCTGAATGTGTTTGCTTAATTGTTTTCGTTCGAGCAAACAACTCCGACAGCCGAGAACTGGTTTACGAAATAGCATCTCTTGCTCGTAGCACTTTTTAATTTAATAGTAACGTAAGTAGGTCAAATTTAAAGCACTCAGCCCTTACGTGATACACGTTGGACTTACGAGGCTGGAATTTAATATGGCCTCAAATATATGGTTATCTGAGTGAATATTCTACCATAACTCTTAAGAGAATTTTTCATAATTATAATCTTAATTTTTACTTCTCTTACTAACAGAAGTGCTGCAACAAAATGTAATTCATTTAGTCTAATTTAAGATGGCAAGTGCTGGTAAGACAATTTAATGTTTAGGTTTTTGCATATACTGTATATAATTAGATTAATGTTACATGTAAAAAATAATCTTTTTTAAAGTCTTCATAATGTTCTCCATAATGTAAAAAAATTAAATAAGATTTACATCTTATAATAACCTTCCTAGTACTTTTCCTTACAGTTTGTATTTGGGTGGACATAGGGCTTCATTCGAATCCTACGTTTTTGAAATAAGTAGCCGCAAGGGGAGGCCACAAGTTACTTAGCTATTCAGCCTCGATCTGCGATCCCTTTCGATTAGCTCAATTGCAGCTTACTTCCGTCAAAGCCTTTGATCTTGCTTGGTCGCAAGGATTGTGGCTGCCCGAAATCGCAGTTCGCTATTCAAATGCTACGATCACCCTTCCGACAAGCCCGTAAATCTCTAAAATTGAGCCGCAGCTTACTTACACCAAAGAGGTCCCACAACGCTTACTTACAAAACGTTGCACTAATTAAGCAAAGAAAAAAGACACCCTGTACTTTTATTAGAAGTGAAAGTGACTTTAGGTTACAATTAATAGCAGGGGGCTGGACCGGAAATGGTGAAGTCGGATACTTAGTGCGCCATAAGCCTGCACGAGGGGAAGAGATGGCATTCCCATCCCAGAAGATCTAAGTTGATTTTGCAAATAATAATAACCTGCCTTTGGAGAGCAGCAGAACCCGTCCGAGAATCAAGTGCATCGAGTGTGGTGAAGCAGAGGAGAGTCCAAGGAGCTGCTGCGTAAAGGAGTCAGAGCTCCTGTTTCATGCAAAGAAAACAGGAGCTGTAGGAGAACAGAGAGAAGTGGCAGGAGAACAAAAAGGAGTTCAGTGATAAGTTCATAAAACCGAGGGGGAGCTGGAGAGGCTCTAACTGATACCCTGTAAGTTGTGTAGAGCTGTATAACAACTCAGCAGGAGATCAAGAGAAGCGGCTGACACAGGATTAAGCTACTCGGCAGACTCTGAAAGCTGCAGTTGTGAAAACTCAAGTACATTTCTCTGATTTTGTTGTCATTAATAGTCTGAGGGACTGCATGTTTCAAGTAAAATTCCCAGACGAATCTACAAGACACAATTGAGAATAGCATATTCAGACTGTGTTTGGGGCATAAAAAATTAATACCATCAGTGCCTCTATAAATTCAGAAGATGTTATAAATATCCTGAATAGAGATGTCCCGAATAGTTAGCCGGCGGACTGTTCCAGGTGAACATAGCATGTTCGCGTTCGCGGCGAACTGTGAGAATATGCGATATTTGACCCACCCCCTATACTTTATCATTGAGCAAATTTTGACCCTGCATGTCACAGTCAGCAGATACATTCCAGCCAATCAGCAGCATACACTCCCTTCCAGAGCCTTCTAACTCATGGACAGCAGCCATTTTGGAATCATAACTAACTTGCAGTCTTACTGAGAGGAGGCTGACTGTAGGTGATACTGTATCAATAGGGAAAACCATAGCTAGGCTACTGTACACAGTGTGCAATACAGTCCTGAAGGACTTTTTTTTACCTCTGCTGCAAGGACACCCCTGTGTCTCTTCCCCCCCTTATCATCATCCTCCCCTCACCTTAGCACCCAACCCTAACACCCCTCACACTTATCCCTAACACCTAACCCTAACATCCCTCACCCTAACACCTAACCCTAACACCCCTCACACTTATCCCTAACACCCCTCACACTTATCCATAACACCCATCAACCTAACACCTAACCCTAACACCCCTCACACTTATCCCTAACACCCCTCACCCTCACCCTAACACCCCTCACACTTATCCCTAACACCCCTCACCCTAACGCTAACACCCCTCACACTTATCCCTAACACCCCTCACCCTAACCCTAACACCCCTCACACTTATCCCTAACACCCCTCACCCTAACACCTAACTTCCTCACCCTTATCCCTAACACCCCTTACCCTAACACTTATCCCTAACACCCCTCACTCTAACCCTAACACCCCTCACACTTATCCCTAATACCTAACCCTAACACCTAACCCTAACACCCCTGACACTTATCCCTAACACCCCTCACCCTAACCCTAACACCCCTCACACTTATCCCTAACACCTAACCCTAACACCTAACCCTAACACACCATACACTTATCCCTAACACCCCTCACCCTAACCCTAACACCCCTCACACTTATCCCTTAGACCCCTCACGCTAACCCTAACACCCCTCACACTTATCACTAGCACTCCTCACCCTAACCCTAACACCCCTCACACTTATCCCTAATACCTAACCCTAACACCTAACCCTAAAACCCCTTACACTTATCCCTAACACCCCTCACCCTAACCCTAACACCCCTCACACTTATCACTAACACCCCTCACTCTAACCCTAACACCCCTCACACTTATCCCTAACACCTAACCCTAACACCCCTTATACTTATCCCTAACACCCCTCACCCTAACCCTAACACCCCTCACACTTATCTCTAACATCCCTCACCCTAACACCCCTCACACTTATCCCTCACACCCCTCACTCTAACACCCCTCACACTTATCACTAACACCCCTCACCCTAACCCTAACACCCCTCACACTTATCCCTAACACCTAACCCTAACACCCCTTACAATTATCCCTAACACCCCTCACCCTAACCCTAACACCCCTCACACTTATCTCTAACACCTCTCACCCTAACTCCCCTCACACTTATCCCTCACACCCCTCACCCTAACACCCCTCACACTTATCCCTAACACCCCTCACCCTAACCCTAACACCCCTCACACTTATCCCTAACACCCCTCACCCTAACCCTAACACCCCTCACACTTATCCCTAACACCCCTCACCCTAACACTAACACCCCTCACACTTATCCCTAACACCCCTCACCCTAACCCTAACACCCCTCACACTTATCCCTAACACCCCTCACCCTAACCCTAACACCCCTCACACTTATCCCTAACACCCCTCACCCTAACCCTAACACCCCTCACACTTATCCCTAACACCTAACGCTAACACCTAACCCTAACACCCCTACACTTATCCCTAACACCCTCACCCTAACCCTAACACCCCTTACACTTATCCATAACACCTAACCCTAACACCTAACCCTAACACCCCTCACACTTATCCGTAACACCTCTCACCCTAACCCTAACACCCCTCACACTTATCCCTAACACACCTCACCCTTACACCCCTTGCACTTATCCCTAACACCCCTTACACTTATGCCTAACACCCTCACCCTAACCCTAACACCCCTTACACTTATCCATAACACCTAACCCTAACACCTAACCCTAACACCCCTTACAATTATCCCTAACACCCCTCACCCTAACCCTAACACCCCTCACACTTATCTCTAATACCTCTCACCCTAACACCCCTCACACTTATCCCTCACACCCCTCACCCTAACACCCCTCACACTTATCCCTAACACCCCTCACCCTAACCCTAACACACCTTACAATTATCCCTAACACCCCTCACCCTAACCCTAACACCCCTCACACTTATCCCTAACACCCCTCACCCTAACCCTAACACCCCTCACACTTATCCCTAACACCCCTCACCCTAACACTAACACCCCTCACACTTATCCCTAACACCCCTCACCCTAACCCTAACACCCCTCACACTTATCCCTAACACCCCTCACCCTAACCCTAACACCCCTCACACTTATCCCTAACACCCCTCACCCTAACCCTAACACACCTCACACTTATCCCTAACACCTAACCCTAACACCTAACCCTAACACCCCTTACACTTATCCCTAACACCCTCACCCTAACCCTAACACCCCTTACACTTATCCATAACACCTAACCCAAACATGTAACCCAAACAACCCCGAACAATTATCCGTAACACCTCTCACCCTAACCCTAACACCCCTCACACTTATCCCTGTGTCTCTCCCCCCCCCCCTTATCATCAAGGGAGGGGGAGGATGATGAGGGAGGGGGGAAGAGACACAGGGGAGGATGATGAGGGAGGGGGGAAACAGACACAGGGGAGGATGATGAGGGAGGGGGGAAACAGACACAGGGGAGGATGATGAGGGAGGGGGTAAAGATATACAGGGGAGGATGATGAGGGAGGTGGGAGGATGATGAGGGAGGGGGATGAGACACAGGGGAGGGTGATGAGGAAGGGGGGCAAAGAGACACAGGGGAGGATGATGCGGGAGGGGGTAAAGAGATACAGGGGAGGATGCTGATGGAGGTGGGAGGATGATGAGGGAGGGGGGATGAGACACAGGGGAGGATGATGATGGAGGGGGGTAAAGAGATACAGGGGAGGATGATGAGGGAGGGGTAAAGAGATACAGGGGGGTGATGAGGAAGGGGGGAAAGAGACACAGGGCAGGATGATGAGGGAGGGGGAAGAGACACAGAGGAAGATGATGAGGACGGGGGAAAGAGACACAGGGGAGGATGATGAGGGAGGGGGGGAAGAGAAACAGGGGAAGATGTTGAGGGAGGGGGAAAAGAGATACAGGGGAGGATGATGAGGGAGGGATGAAAGAGACACAGGGCAGGATGATGAGGGAGGGGGAAGAGACACAGAGGAAGATGATGAGGACGGGGGGAAAGAGACACAGGGGAGGATGATGAGGGAGGGGGGAAGAGACAAAGGGGAAGATGATGAGGGAGGGGGTAAAGAGATACAGGGGAGGATGATGAGGGAGGGGGTAAAGAGATACAGGGGAGGATGATGAGGGAGGTGGGAGGATGTTGAGGGAGGGGGGATGAGACACAGGGGAGGATGATGGTGGAGGGGGAAGAGACATAGGGGAGGATGATGAGGGAGGGGGTAAAAAGATACAGGACAGGATGATGAGGGAGGGGTAAAGAGATACAGGGGAGGGTGATGAGGAAGGGGGGAAAGAGACACAGGGCAGGATGATGAGGGAGGGGGGAAGAGACACAGGGGAAGATGATGAGGAAGGGGGGAAAGAAACACGGGGGAGAATGATGAGGGAGGGGGGGGGAAGAGACACAGGGGAAGATGATGAGGGAGGGTGAAAAGAGATACAGGGGAGGATGATTAAGGAGGCATGAAATAGATACAGGGGAGGATGATGAGGGAGGGGGGATGAGACACAGGGGAGGGTGATGAGGAAGTGGGCAAAGAGACACAGGGGAGGATGATGAGGGAGGGGGTAAAGAGATACAGAGGAGGATGATGAGGGAGGTGGGAGGATGTTGAGGGAGGGGGGATGAGACACAGGGGAGGATGATGGTGGAGGGGGAAGAGACATAGGGGAGGATGATGAGGGAGGGGGTAAAAAGATACAGGACAGGATGATGAGGGAGGGGTAAAGAGATACAGGGGAGGGTGATGAGGAAGGGGGGAAAGAGACACAGGGCAGGATGATGAGGGAGGGGCTAAGAGACACAGGGGAAGATGATGAGGAAGGGGGGAAAGAAACACAGGGGAGGATGATGAGGGAGGGGGTGAAGAGACACAGGGGAAGATGATGAGGGAGGGGGAAAAGAGATACAGGGGAGGATGATAAAGGAGGGATGAAAGAGATACAGGGGAGGATGATGAGGGAGGTGGGAGGATGATGAGGGAGGGGGGATGAGACACAGGGGAGGGTGATGAGGAATGGGGGAAAGGGACACAGGGGAGGATGATGAGGGAGGGGGGAAAGAGATACAGGGTAGGATGATGAGGGAGGTGGGAGGAAATGAGGGAGGGGGATGACACACAGGGGAGGATGATGTGGGAGGGGGTAAAGAGATACAGGACAGGATGATGAGGGAGGGGTAAAGAGATACAGGGGAGGGTGATGAGGGAGGGTGATGAGGAAGGGGGGAAAGAGTCACAAGGCAGGATGATGAGGGAGGGGGGAAGAGACACAGGGGAAGATGATGAGGAAGTTGGGAAAGAGACACAGGGGAGGATGATGAGGGAGGGGGGGAGAGACACAGGGGAAGATGATGAGGGAGGGGGGAAGAGACACAGGGGAAAATGATGAGGAAGGGGGGAAAGAAACACGGGGGAGAATGATGAGGGAGGGGGGGGAAGAGACACAGGGGAAGATGATGAGGGAGGGTGAAAAGAGATACAGGGGAGGATGATTAAGGAGGGATGAAATAGATACAGGGGAGGATGATGAGGGAGGTGGGAGGATGATGAGGGAGGGGGGATGAGACACAGGGGAGGGTGATGAGGAAGTGGGCAAAGAGACACAGGGGAGGATGATGAGGGAGGGGGTAAAGAGATACAGGGGAGGATGATGAGGGAGGTGGGAGGATGTTGAGGGAGGGGGGATGAGACACAGGGGAGGATGATGTTGGAGGGGGAAGAGACATAGGGGAGGATGATGAGGGAGGGGGTAAAAAGATACAGGACAGGATGATGAGGGAGGGGTAAAGAGATACAGGGGAGGGTGATGAGGAAGGGGGGAAAGAGACACAGGGCAGGATGATGAGGGAGGGGGGAAGAGACACAGGGGAAGATGATGAGGAAGGCGGGAAAGAAACACAGGGGAGGATGATGAGGGAGGGGTTGAAGAGACACAGGGGAAGATGATGAGGGAGGTGGAAAAGAGATACAGGGGAGGATGATAAAGGAGGGATGAAAGAGATACAGGGGAGGATGATGAGGGAGGTGGGAGGATGATGAGGGAGGGGGAATGAGACACAGGGGAGGGTGATGAGGAATGGGGGAAAGGGACGCAGGGGAGGATGATGCGGGAGGGGGGGAAGAGACACAGGGGAGGATGATGAGGGAGGGGTAAAGAGTTACAGGGGAGGATGATGAGGGAGGGTGATGAGGAAGGGGGGAAAGAGTCACAAGGCAGGATGATGAGGGAGGGGGGGAAGAGACACAGGGGAAGATGATGAGGAAGAGGGGAAAGAGACACAGAGGAGGATGATGAGGGAGGGGGGGAAGAGACACAGGGGAAGATGATGAGGGAGGGGGAAAAGAGACACAGGGGAGGATGATGAGGGAGGGGGGAAAGAGATACAGGGTAGGATGATGAGGGAGGTGGGAGGAAATGAGGGAGGGGGATAACACACAGGGGAGGATGATGAGGAAGGGGGAAAGAGACACAGGGGAGGATGATGAGGGAGGGGCTAAGAGACACAGGGCAGGATGATGAGGGAGGGGGTAAAGAGATACAGGGGAGGATGATGAGGGAGGGGGAAAAGAGATACAGGGGAGGATGATGAGGGAGGTGGGAGGATGATGAGGGAGGGGGGATGAGACACAGGGGAGGGTGTTGAGGAAGGGGGCAAAGAGACACAGGGGAGGATTATGAGGGAGGTGGTAAAGAGATACAGGGGAGGATGATGAGGGAGGGGGTAAACAGATACAGGGGAGGATGATGAGAGAGGTGGGAGGATGATGAGGGAGGGGTGATGATACACAGGGGAGGGTGATGTGGAAGGGAGGAAAGAGACACAGGGGAGGATGATGAGGGAGGGGGGAAGAGACACAGGGGAGGATGATGAGGGAGGGGGTAAAGAGATACAGGGGAGGATGATGAGGGAGGGGGTAAAGAGATACAGGGGAGGGTGATGAGGAAGGGGGGAAAGAGTCACAAGGCAGGATGATGAGGGAGGGGGGGAAGAGACACAGGGGAAGATGATGAGGAAGGGGGAAAGAGACACAGGGGAGGATGATGAGGGAGGGGGGGAAGAGACACAGTGGAAGATGATGAGGGAGGGGGAAAAGAGACACAGGGGAGGATGATGAGGGAGGGGGGAAAGAGATACAGGGGAGGATGATGAGGGAGGTGGGAGGATATGAGGGATGGGGGATGACACACAGGGGAGGGTGATGAGGAAGGGGGGAAAGAGACACAGGGGAGGATGATGAGGGAGGGTAGAGAGACACAGGGGAGGATGGTGAGGGAGGGCGTAAAGAGAAACAGGGGAGGATGATGAGGGAGGGGGTAAAGAGATACAGGGGAGGATGATGAGGGAGGTGGGAGGATGATGAGGGAGGGGGATGAGACACAGGGGAGGGTGATGAGGAAGGGGGCAAAGAGACACAGGGAAGGATGATGCGGGAGGGGTTAAAGAGATACAGGGGAGGATGATGATGGAGGTGGGAGGATGATGAGGGAGGGGGGATGAGACACAGGGGAGGATGATGATGGAGGGGGGAAGAGACACAGGGGAGGATGATGAGGGAGGGGGTAAAGAGATACAGGGGAGTATGATGAGGGAGGGGTAAAGAGATACAGGGGGGGTGATAAGGAAGGGGGGAAAGAGACACAGGGCAGGATGATGAGGGAGGGGGAAGAGACACAGGGGAGGATGATGAGGGAGGGGGGGGAGAGACACAGGGGAAGATGTTGAGGGAGGGGGAAAGAGACACAGGGGAGGATGATGAGGGAGGGGGGAAGAGACACAGGGGAAGATGTTGAGGGAGGGGGAAAAGAGATACAGGGGAGGATGATGAGGGAGGGATGAAAGAGACACAGGGCAGGATGATGAGGGAGGGGGAAGAGACACAGAGGAAGATGATGAGGACGGGGGGAAATAGACACAGGGGAGGATGATGAGGGAGGGGGGGAAGAGACACAGGGGAAGATGATGAGGGAGGGGGTAAAGAGATACAGGGGAGGATGATGAGGGAGGGGGTAAAGAGATACAGGGGATGATGATGAGGGAGGTGGGAGGATGTTGAGGGAGGGGGGATGAGACACAGGGGAGGATGATGGTGGAGGGGGAAGAGACATAGGGGAGGATGATGAGGGAGGGGGTAAAAAGATACAGGACAGGATGATGAGGGAGGGGTAAAGAGATACAGGGGAGGGTGATGAGGAAGGGGGGAAAGAGACACAGGGCAGGATGATGAGGGAGGGGGGAAGAGACACAGGGGAAGATGATGAGGAAGGCGGGAAAGAAACACAGGGGAGGATGATGAGGGAGGGGGTGAAGAGACACAGGGGAAGATGATGAGGGAGGGGGAAAAGAGATACAGGGGAGGATGATAAAGGAGGGATGAAAGAGATACAGGGTAGGAGGATGAGGGAGGTGGGAGGATGATGAGGGAGGGGGGATGAGACACAGGGGAGGGTGATGAGGAATGGGGGAAAGGGACACAGGGGAGGATGATGAGGGAGGGGGGGAAGAGACACAGGGGAGGATGATGAGGGAGGGGTAAAGAGTTACAGGGGAGGATGATGAGGGAGGGTGATGAGGAAGGGGGGAAAGAGTCACAAGGCAGGATGATGAGGGAGGGGGGAAGAGACACAGGGGAAGATGATGAGGAAGGGGGGAAAGAGACACAGGGGAGGATGATGAGGGAGGGGGGGAAGAGACACAGGGGAAGATGATGAGGGAGGGGGAAAAGAGACACAGGGGAGGATGATGAGGGAGGGGGAAAGAGATACAGGGTAGGATGATGAAAGAGGTGGGAGGAAATGAGGGAGGGAGATGACACACAGGGGAGGATGATGAGGAAGGGGGAAAGAGACACAGGGGAGGATGATGAGGGAGGGGGTAAGAGACACAGGGCAGGATGATGAGGGAGGGGGTAAAGAGATACAGGGGAGGATGATGAGGGAGGGGGAAAAGAGATACAGGGGAGGATGATGAGGGAGGTGGGAGGATGATGAGGGAGGGGGGATGAGACACAGGGGAGGGTGTTGAGGAAGGGGGCAAAGAGACACAGGGGAGGATTATGAGGGAGGTGGTAAAGAGATACAGGGGAGGATGATGAGGGAGGGGGTAAACAGATACAGGGGGGGATGATGAGGGAGTTGGGAGGATGATGAGGGAGGGGGGATGAGACACAGGGGAGGGTGATGTGGAAGGGAGGAAAGAGACACAGGGGAGGATGATGAGGGAGGGGGGAGGAGACACAGGGGAGGATGATGAGGGAGGGGGTAAAGAGATACAGGGGAGGATGATGAGGGAGGGGGTAAAGAGATACAGGGGAGGGTGATGAGGAAGGGGGGAAAGAGTCACAAGGCAGGATGATGAGGGAGGGGGGGAAGAGACACAGGGGAAGATGATGAGGAAGGGGGAAAGAGACACAGGGGAGGATGATGAGGGAGGGGGGGAAGAGACACAGGGGAAGATGATGAGGGAGGGGGAAAAGAGACACAGGGGAGGATGATGAGGGAGGGGGGAAAGAGATACAGGGGAGGATGATGAGGGAGGTGGGAGGATATGAGGGATGGGGGATGACACACAGGGGAGGGTGATGAGGAAGGGGGGAAAGAGACACAGGGGAGGATGATGAGGGAGGGTAGAGAGACATAGGGGAGGATGGTGAGGGAGGGGGTAAAGAGAAACAGGGGAGGATGATGAGGGAGGGGGTAAAGAGACACAGGGGAGGATTATGAGGGAGGGGGTAAAGAGATACAGGGGAGGATGATGAGGGAGGTGGGAGGATGATGAGGGAGGATGGATGAGACACAGGGGAGGATGATGAGGGAGGGGGTAAAGAGATACAGGGGAGGATGATTAGGGAGGTGGGAGGATGATGAGGGAGGGGGGACGAGACACAGGGGAGGATGATGATGGAGGGGGGAAGAGACACAGGGGAGGATGATGAGGGAGGGGGTAAAGAGATACAGGGGAGGATGATGAGGGAGGGGGTAAAGAGATACAGGGGAGGGTGATGAGGAAGGGGGGAAAGAGACACAGGGGAGGATGATGAGGGAGGGGGGAAGAGACACAGGGTAAGATGATGAGGGAGGGAAAAAAGAGACACAGGGGAGGATGATGAGGGAGGGGGGAAAGAGACACAGGGGAGGATGATGATCGAGGGGGGAAGAGACACAGGGGAGGATGGTGAGGGAGGGGATAAAGAGATAGAGGGGAGGATAATGTGGGAGGGGTAAAGAGATACAGGGGAGGGTGTTGAGGAAGGGGGGAAAGAGACACAGGGGAGGATGATGAGGGAGGGGGGGAAGAGACACAGGGGAGGATGATGAGGGAGGGGGTAAAGAGATACAGGGGAGGATGACAAGGGAGGGTGATGAGGAAGGGGGGAAAGAGTCACAAGGCAGGATGATGAGGGAGGGGGGAAGAGACACAGGGGAAGATGATGAGGAAGGGGGGAAAGAGACACAGGGGAGGATGATGATGGAGGGGGGAAGAGACACAGGGGAGGATGATGAGGGAGGTGGTAAAGAGATACAGGGGAGGATGATGAGTGAGGGGTAAAGAGATACAGGGGAGGGCGATGAGGTAGGGGGGAAAGAGACACAGGGCAGGATGATGAGGGTGAGGGGGAAGATACACAGGGCAAGATGATGAGGGAGGGGGAAAGAGACACAGGGGAGGATGATGAGGGAGGGGGGAAAGAGACACAGGGGAGGATGATGAGGGAGGGGGAAAGAGACACAGGGGAGAATGATGATGGAGGGGGAAAGAGACACAGGGGAGGATGATGAGGGAGTGGGTAAAGAGATACAGGGGAGGATGATGAGGGAGGTGGGAGGATGATGAGAGAGGGGGGATGAGACACAGGGGAGTGTGATGAGGAAGGGGGCAATGAGACACAGGGGAGGATGATGATGGAGGAGGATGTTAGGTTATTTATGCCCTTTATGGATTAAAACCAGACTCTGCATCAAGTATGTAATTTTCCTTGGGAGTTTTGACATGGATCCCCCTCCGGCATGCCACAGTCCAGGTGTTAGTCCCCTTAAATAACTTTTCCATCACTATTGTCGCCAGAAAGAGTCCCTGTGGGTTTTAAAATCCGCCTGCCCATTGAAGTCTATGGCGGTTCGCCGGGTTTGCCGGTTCGCGAACATTTGTGACAGTTTGCGTTTGCGGTTCGCGAACCGAAAATTTGATGTTTGCGACATCACTAATCCTGAATTTTAATGACTGGCTAAAAGCTAAAGGTCTCCTGTTTTTTCTTCCCTGCATGAGGATTTGAAATTAACATAGTTTGATTGATATACTCTTGTTGTCAGACAAATAAAGTTTGATATAATTAGAACTGTGCTACCATAAATAGAAGAGGTGCTATAAGCATCCTAAAATCCCTGATTGGCTTTTGATAAGAGGCTACTCTTTTTATCTGTATGTGGATTGGAATTAATATGAACTGAGAGGTGTAGTTTCACCATTATATACCATATTGGATTATAATTCCTTTCAATCTGAACTGGACTGTTTGAGATAATTGATAGCCTGTGTTGGTGAAACAAATTTAGTTGGGGCCATAGGCATTAAAGAGACCTGCAGGGTCCAATTACAAGGCTGATGAAAAGAAGGCAATCTTAGTATTAGTAGAGCACATTCAGACAGTGTTGGGGATATAATACAACATCAGCGCCCTTATAAATTCAGAAAGTGCTATAAGTATCCTGAATTTCTCTGACTAGCTAAAAGCTAAAGGTCTTCTGTTTTTTTTTTTCTTCCATGTAGGAGTATGTGAAAGTAACATAATCTGATTGATATACTCCTGTTGTCAGATAAATAAGTAGAGTATAACTCCTTAAAGTTTGACATATTCAGAACAGTAACACCATAAATAAACGAGGTGCTATAAGCATCCTAGAATCCTTGGTTGGCTATTGATAAGAGGCTGCTATTTAATCTGCATGTGGATTGGAATTAATATGAACTGAGCAATATATTTTTACCATTATATATTAAATTGGATTAGAATTCCTTCAAACCTGAACTGGACTGTTTGAGATAAATGATAGCTTGGGTTGGTTAAACAGCTTAAGTTGGTGCAATAGGCATCAAAGATACTTGCTGAGTCCAATCACAAGGCTGATCAAAAGAAAGGCAATCCTAGTATTATATCACACATTCGATACATTGTATCAGAATATCAAAAGGTTGTATATTTTGTGTGTGGAGGGGGGGCGGGTCTGATCTATTATGTATACTACCTAAATAATTCAGAGAAGGAATAAATAGTAAATATTTGTAAATACTGTGGAGAACTTAGACAGTAATAAAACACAGAAAAAGCATAATTAGATTCTATATTAATAAATGGTGTGAGGCCTTAATTAGAGATAATGTAAAAGCCTTTGCATATATTTTAAAAGGCATGTGAAGTCTATAAATAATGAGAAATAAAGATACTAATGCAGCAAAAATTAAATCAAAAGATCAAAAGGGCATTTAAAAAATACCTCCATCTTTTTTTCTCCACAAAGTAAAGGTGCAAGTAATGAAGCATCTCTATCAATTCCTACATCCCCAGATCAGGCAAGTTCAAATACATCAACAGCATCATCCTCTCAATTAGAAATTAATAAAGAGGGGGATGAACATGTGACCATGTCTAAGATTAAATAATTATTTGCTGACTTTCAAACGACTTTCATACAGGAATTTAAAAACCAAATATTAAATAATACAAAACATATTATGGAATCAAACATGAAGATTATAGAATTAGAAGATAAACATGCAAAGTTAATAAAAGATCATAACAGTTTACTTCAGCCCATTTATATGAGAATATAAAGGTTCTAAAATACAATCAGCCTTATTAAATTGTGATTCAGTAAATTTAAATGGGCTTTATTTAAGCACACAGAATATTTTTTTTACAGACGTTTTTAGTTAGTGAACTTCTATCCAAAAGCAAGATCTTCACTAACTAAAAACTTCTGTAAAAAAATATGCTCTGTGCTTAAATAGAGCCCTTTTAAATGTACCGAATTGAAATTTAATAAGGCTGAATATCTCCAACTTGGAAGACATCAAGAAGGAATAATTTGAAGATTAGCTGTATTCCTGAAACGCTTAGAGACTCAGAATAGGAGAAATATAGCGTAATGCTCCTTAACACAATCTGGGCACCTGCCTCTATGGAAGAGGATAACATTGAAATGATCCATAGATTACCTCTGCCTAAAAATATTGATAAATCGAAGCCGAGAGACCTAATGGTCAGACTTCTTTCCCTATCACATACGTAAAATAGATGGGTGAGACAAACGTTTGGCAGAATAAAGATTTTACACAAAAATATGGTATAATAGTTTCCCACAGTTCACTCACGTATTTGTTATGATATAGAGAATGTATTAAAACGCTTTAATAAAAGAGAAGTAAAAGAAAGTTATATTAGAACAAAGGGAGACAAATGAAGAAAAAAAAAGGAAGGGATTCATATCTTGATTTTTAATAAGACTTAAAGAAGTTATGGATAAACGTTTTCGCATTGAAAAATGTCACTGTAGAAGGTTTAAATAGTATAGTCTAATCACTACAGGTCTAGGAATAGTATAATCACATGTATAACATAAAGACAAATATAAAGATATTTGTAGATAATAATTTAATAATATCACTGTAAAACAAAATAAGACTTGGTGACAGAATGTTTATAGATATAAGTAAAAGGATTATACACAAGAATATAAAGTATTATATAGGATTTTTTTTTTTTTCGAGGAATGGCATTTCTACTCGCTCAGCATGCCTGTATCAGGACAATGCTTGCCATTTTTTATTAAACTATTAAACTTTATTCAACTAGTCCTCAATGAAATATAGCTGTTACTGTCATCGTAAAGCAACTATTGCTAAGTATGTAAGAGATGTATATTGTATGTTAAGGTTGGTCAACTTTGTCTGGTATGGCGTAGACTAAAGTATACTTCTGTATTCAATAGATGGGGATTAAAATTCTCTCACAGAATGTAAACGGTCTCAACTCTCCTTTTAAAAAGAAATGTGCGTTGGATGGTTTTCTTAAGTCTAAAGTGGATAAACTCTGCATCCAGGAAACATATTGGAAGGAAGGCAAGGTTCCCCAATTTGGTGATAAAATATATACAGTGAGAATTAATGTCACCTTTCCAGCTAAAACCAAAGGTGTTTCCATTTTATTCAGAAATAAACTGGCCATATGTGAAGAACACAAGGTAATCAATAGCGACTGTAGATATATAATATAGTTGGGTCCGATAGAAAATTTGGAAATAACCCTTGTTAATCTATATGCTCCAAACAAAAATCAATTGAGATTTATAAGGAAAGTACTAACTCTGGCGAGTAAACTAAAGAAAGGAAACCTTATCGTCTGTGGGGACTTTAATTTGATATTTGATGTCAATAAAGATAGGACCTCTTCAGTAAAAGACAGTCAAGAAACTCAGTTAAACCAGCAATCTAGTAAATTTTTAAAAGTCATACTGAAATTCAAATTATTTTATTCATGGAGAACATTGAATCCTGACCTGAGGGATTACAGCTTCTTTTCTGCAAGGCATGGATCCTATAGTAGGATAGACCACATTCTAACAGATTTACAGACAATAAATAATGTTTAAAAGATCACAATCAGTGATATAAGCTGGTCGGATCATGCCCCGATTAGTTTAGAACTAATGAATAAAATAGAGACCCCTATAAGAAAGAATTGGATAATACATTCCCAGCTATTTAGTTCGCCTGATTTTAAAGATAAAATTAAGACAGAATAAAAAAAAATGTTGTCCCCTTACAATCAACAGTGTGGTGTACCCATAAAGTGGTTATAAGAGGAATTCTTATCAGCAGAGAGGCCACAGTAAAAAATGAAAGAGGATTATCGTTAAGGGTAGGATATATAAAATTAAATAAATTACAAACTTTGAATAAGATAAATACCTCTAAGATTTTTTGTAGGCAAATTAGGGACACAACTGCTGAAATAAAAAAAAACTACAATTATCTACCGATAAAATGATTGCAAGGCTTCAACAAGATCACTATATAAATGGCAATAAGGCCGGCAAAACCTTGGCAGTTAAAATCAAAAGACAAAGGATCTCTAAAAGAATTCTGTTAATTAAAGGAAAAGATAATATGCCGGTATCATAACCAAGTAAGATAAGAGATATTTTAGAAAAATGCTATAAAACACTACAGTATATAACGTATACCTAAACTAACAGAAGAAGAACTGGAGAGGTTAAATCAATCAATATCTAAGGCCCAAATAGAAAAAAGTATAGCCATACTTAAACTGAATAAAGCTCCGGGAATGGATGCATTCGATAACGGTTACTATAGGCTTTTCTCTTCTGAACGTAGCCCCCAATTAGATACTATTTTTAATGAGTTTATAAATAAAGGATAAATCCCCAGTGAAATGACTCAAGCCAGATTCACATATATAGTTGTGAGCATGCGAGCCAGCCAGAGCCGTTGCTCATGCTTGCGGGCTCGCGTAGCGAGGGCCGCGGGCGAGGGCCTCAGTTGCTGGCATGGAGCACCAAAGGCGCTCCATGCCAGCAACTGAGGCCCTCGCTTCTGCAAATGCGGGGCCTCCAGAAGCGAGGGGCCGCATTTGCGGTGGGGGAGCATTCCAAAGTCTCCGCAAATGCGGGTCCTCGCAAAGCACTTAGGGAATAAGGCAATGAGCGCCACAGGCGCTCATTGCTGGTGAGCCGTTAAACCCACCTCGGAACCAACCTTAACGTAACAAACACCCACACGCACTAAGAATCTGACTATAACGGCCGACCCGCGCGCAACTAAAAACAGTAAAATTACACCAAATACACAAACTACATAAAAAGCTTACCCATAGCAAGGGGGGGCACACAGGACCTCTGAAAGTGAAGTTACACCTCCATTTAAGTCCAAATTCCCGAGTTCAGACACACGAAAATCCCCAAATGAGAGAAAAAATGGCCGGCGAAAAAAATGAAAACGAGGCTCAAAGACCCAGGACCGCCCAGCCACCTACAACTTACCCAAGAAGGGATCCGAGATAAGCTTGGAAACCCGCATTAACCCCAGGCGATCCGAGATAAGCTTGGAGCCCTGCATTAACCCCACATTAACCATCGCAGTGGGGGTCCCGATTGCACGCGATCGGTGACCCCCGCTGCAATCAAAATTCAAAATTCCTGCGTTACAGGTCCTTAAAGGACCGTAAAGGTCCTGAAAGGACCCGTTGTAAAAAAAAAAAATATACACTGTCACCCTGTCAATCATAGGGATCAATACAGACCCCCATAAAACCCTCATTAACCTTGTCACTCATGGGGGTCAATATAGACCCCCATAAGCCCTTCATTAACCCTGTCACTCATGGGGGTCAATACAGACCCCATAAACCCATCATTAACCCTGTCACTCATGGGGGTCAATAGAGACCCCCATAAGCCCTTCATTAAGCCTGTCACTCATGGGGGTCAATACAGACCCCCATAAGCCCTTCATTAACCCTGACACTCATGGGGGTCAATATAGACCACCATAAGCCTCTATTTTACCCCATTAGTCCCATAAGGGTATATTAACACTATTATGGGCCTGTTACAACACTACATTAACCACAAAAGTGCCATGATGGTCCTCAAACACTATACTGTACTATACCACCCCCAATAAAACATTAAATATCAACTAAACACCCTCTACACTAACCTATTAACATCTACACTAACTACCCCCTATTAACCCCCACCACTCTAATTACAGAAAATAAAAAAGCCTAAAGTCACACAAAAAAAAATATACATTACATGAAATAAAAAACCTAAATCACAAAAAATAAATTAACTACATTACAGAAAATAAAAAAATCTAAGTCACAAAAAATAAAAAAGGAACATTACAGACAATAAAAAAAAACATTACAACCCCCCCCCCCCACTACTGAAAAAAAAATACACACCTGAAAAGGAAATACATATAATACAAATACATACAATACAAATACATGCAATTACAATACATATACAGACAATTACAATACAATACACCCCTATCTAATATACATCACACAATCTATCTAAATAAATAGCATAATCTAATATACATGCTATCTATATAATATCTATATAATAATACATCCCCAATCTATCTAAAAAATACCACAATCTATCTACAATACATCCTATGCTATTTATATAAAACGCATGCCCCTAGCTAACATACAATAAATGCTATCTATATATTAACTAATCTAAGTCTAAGCTAAAATAAAATAATTAAGACCACTTACCTTTGCAGATGTCCATTGGGATCAGCCACCTACGTAAAAAAAAAAAATGGTGCAACAAGTTTACAGTTCTAAAATAAACATTCTATACATTCTAAATATTCTACTCACCTTTCCGGCATGTCCCGTCCTTATTCTTATAATCCTTCTCCGGCGCGGCGCTGTTAAAAAAAACACAACATTAATACACATACATCAAAATAAAATAAACATAATCTACATTCTACTTAACTCCCCGCGATGTCTCCGATGCTAATGAGGCTCCAGGAGACATTTCCGGAAGAAAACAAGCAATGGCGCCTTCTGATTCGTTGAAAACTATGTCTATCAAATTCAACCAATCAGGAGGCGCCAATGTGTGAACCAATCACAAACGGATACACCTTAAAATACCACTCTGATTGGATAAGGCACCTGTCAATCTTTATTTAAACCAATCACAAGGCGCAGATGCCTTCAGCCAATCACAATGTAATACACCCCACAAGGTGATTGGTTGGAGCCTCTGTGCATTCTGATTGGTTGCACTGACAATAGCCAATCACAATGGAATACACCCTCAAGTACTGATTGCTGAAGGATTTACGCATTCTCATTGGCTACTGTTAATATCAAACAATATTACAGCCAATGGGAAGGCGCAGATGTCTAGGTATATTCCATTGTGATTGGCTGATGGCAATAAAGCCTTAGGATTGGTTCAAATAAAGATTGACAGGTGTGTTATCCAATCACCGTTGTATTTTGGGGTGTATACTTTTTTTATTGGTTCACAAATGGGGTCTTCTCATTGGCTGAATTTAATAGACAGCCTTTTCAGCCAATCAGAAGCCGCCATTGCCAATTTTATTCTGGAACACTCCATAGGAAGGTAATTAGCGTCGGAGACATCCGCCAGGGCGGATGTGTGTCGCTTTTTTTTTCATGAGCCGATGCTTCCGTAGAAGACGAGGAGGCCGGAGACATCGCGGAAAGGTAAGTATAATGTAAATTGTGTTTATTTAACTTTGGTTTATGTTTACTAATGTAATGCTTTTTTTTACAGGAGTAGCGCCGGACAAGACGCAAAGATGGACGACAGAACATGGAGGACTTGACATGCTGGGACGTGACATGCTGGAACGGGGCATGCTGGAAAGGTGAGTATAATATATTAGAATATTTAGAATGTTTAGAATGTTTAGAATGTTTAGTTATTTCAAGTAAACGTGTTGTATTAATTGTTTTAATCTTTTTTTACCGTAGGTTGCTGATCTGAAGAAACATCTCAAAGCTAAGTGGTCTTAATTATTTTATTGTAGCTTACAATTAGGGTAGCTATATATAGATAGCATGTATTGTATATTAGATAGATAGGGGGATGTATTATTAGATAGTATTGTATATTAGATAGTGGGATGTATATTACATTATATAGTGGCATGTATATTAGATAGTGCATGTATATTACATAGTGGCATGTATATTAGATAGTGGCATGTATATTAGATAGGGGTGTATTGTATTTAATTGAATTGTATTGTATTTAATTGTGTTGTATTGTATTTAATTGTGTTGTATTGTATTTTATTTAATTGTGTTGTATTGTATTATATGTATGTATTATATGTATTTCATTTTCAGGTGTGTAATTTTTTAAAAAAAATTGTAGTGAGGGGGGGTTGTAATGTATTTTGTTATTTTCTGTAATGTTCCTTTTTCATTTTTTGTGACTTAGGTTTTTTTTTTTGGTTCTGTAATGTACATTTTTTATTTTTGGTGATTTTAGTTTTTCTTATTTTATGTAATGTAGATTTCTGCTTTTTGAGGAATTTAGTTACTTGAGGCACACAGTACACTCACAGTGCGACAAACAGCATTTCAACACTTTCTTTTATTGACCGTCATTTTTTGACAGGCAAGTCGGTAGTTATTAATATTCCAGAAACCAGGTAAAGATCCTGTAAATTATAAGAATTATAGTCCGATTTCCCTTTTAAACGTCGATAAAAAAATATATTCTAAAATATTGGCGGATAGAATGAAAGCAGTCCTTCCCAGATGAATTGATCCAGATCAAGTGGGCTTTGTTCAGAAGAGACAAGGGATAGATAATGTTGATTGATAGATCTATTTTCATTTGCAGATAATGTTGGCCCTGTCATTAGATGCCGAAAAGGTTTTTGACAGGGTCAACTGGAACTTTATTGAATTGGTTCTATTAAAATTTGGTTTTGGAGAATTTGGTCAAAAGGCTATTGGATCACTATAAAAAAATACACAGGTGAAAACAAGCAGTTTGGGATTTGAAACAAATGTATTCAATATGAAACATAGAACTCGCCAAGGATACCCACTTTCCACAGGGATATTTATCCTGACCATGGAACCACTAGCAGAGATGATAAGAACCTCCAAGCTAGTTAGAGGGGTAGAAATTGGATCATCTCAATATCAAATTTCGCTTTATGCGGACGATATAGTTTTAGTTATCACAGACCCTCTTTCTTCTCTAAATTCCTTATTTAGTATAATCAATGAGTTTGGGGATTTTTCCTATCTTAAAATAAACAATTCAAAATCTGAAGTATCTTTAAGAGGATTACAGGTGGAACAGGTAAAATGTCTTAAAGAAAAGTATAAGTTTGACTGGAACTCCAATTGTATTGAACACATAGGGATAAAAATATCTCCTGACTTAAATCGATTGGTGAAGGACAATCTTCTCAAGGTTCTAGATGAGATTAAGAAAATACTAACGGAATTAAAAAACTTATTTTTATCCTGGTCGGGGCGTATTGCAGCCGCAAAGATGGATATAATCACGAAGGTCCCTTATATATTAAAATCAATTCCTATGCAATTTCCCAGGTCCTTGTTGAAAAACTGTCAAAGAATTATCAAAGTATTCCTGAATTGAGTCAAAAAACCTAGATTGAGTAGCGAAAGTATAAAGAGAAAATTTGTAAGTGGAGGCTTGGCATCCCCATCATTATTAGACAGACATGAAGCAATTATTATAAACCACCTATATGGTTGAAACTTGAATGAGATTAATACGAAATGAAAGGTAAAATAAGGTGATTTAGTACGTAGATTCCCATGGAACTCCTTTCATGGTTCCCAAATTATGATGAAATACTCTTTCAATATCTTCCAAGAGGGATTTTATCACTTCTAAAATATTGGTACAATAACAGCAATAAACTGAAATTAGCAAATCGAACTTCTTTGGTTGCACCTATAGAGATCCTATTTGACAAGAATCTCCATTTCCCGTTTGAGAAATGGAAAGAAGTGGGAATAAGGTACTTGGGAGATCTTTATATGAACAATGTATTTATTCAGGAAACAGATTTGGTTGCCAAAAATCTAAATACAAATATATCATGGCTTGAATACAGAGCAGTTAAAAGTAGTGCCCGAAAATTGGGCTATCATACGGAAAATATATCCAACTACTCAAACTTTAAAAAAATTGATCTTAGGGAATCATTCATCACAATTAATATCTAAATGTTATAACATGATCTCTGAGACCAATAACAAAGGAACAAATATGGAATGGATAAAATGAGAAAGAGATGTTACTACAACATAGCCAGAAGAGGATTGGTACATAGCGTACCGATTAGTTAAAAAATCCACAATATGTATGTCATACAGGGAAATATTTTTTAACGTCTCTCACAGATGGTATGGTAAAAAAATTGATTCAAATATCTCAAACCTATGTTGGAGACACTGCGGAGGGTGGGGATATGTGATGGGAGTTTATAAAGATCCATTGTTTCTGAGAAAATTGCATACTAAATCTGTCAAGAATAATTGGGATCTCGCTACCTTTGAAACCTGAATTCTGTCTGCTGCACATGTTCTCATTTCTCCTCCCCTTCAGTGTGGATCTGTTGATCTCCCACCCCCTGCTAGTTGCCAAACGGCTTGTGGCAAGACACTGGAGAACAAAGCGTCCTCTTCTATGATCAGAAGTAGAGAGGGTTATTGTAACGGAGTTGGAACACAAATCCAATATCTCAGCTGGTATACGGTAAAATACCCAAGAAGCACTACAGTCTCACCATTCCCAACCTCCCATATTGGACGACACTCAATCTGGGAGTCAAAGAATACTGACTTTATTTTGTTATGTGCAGAAATATATATACACATCTCTTCCCACAGGCAATACACATCCCCCATAGTTGACCACACAATACACATAGAGGGACAATAGGTGGGTCACACCTCCCTGAGGCTACCTGGCAACTTTGATACAATCAGACATTGATTAGATCATCCTTCTTTGTTCTTATGTCTGAGAATGAAAACACTTTATACAATAGACTTCCTTATCTTATGAGGAGTCTCTGTAATAGGATTATCTATTATGCCAAGGTCTGCAATAGCCTGGGCTAATATTCTGCAGAGCATAAACCAACATACATACAGTATAATAGTAGGATCATATTTTAACCAAGAATTAAATAACCATAAAACAGGGTAAAACAGTGATGGGTTCCGTTACAGTTATATCAGAGGATAGATATACAGAACAATCCTCCCTTCATTGGAGCAAGAGGAAAAGAGTCATAAATGCCAAATGGAAAGCATGGAAGCCCTAAGTATAATAGATATACGTGTTCTACAAGGAGTTCAGGTATTTTTTTTCAGCCAGGTAAGACAACTTTGACCAACTTGTTTTGATTGTGTGTGAGTTAGTGGGATGCGGGGAAGCCATTAAATTTATAATTTATATTAAATGCTTTGTTAATTCTTTGAAGGATAAGTTTGGTCACTGGATCTCCACCTTCAATGGATATGAAAGGTGCGGAGATGAATGTCTAAGATAGGTTTGATGCATTTTTTTGTGCTTTTGTTGTTGTTGTTTAGCTGGTATATTCTGCTATACGAATTGAACAGATGTATTAAATATATTGCTGACTATTCAATTCTGTAACGTCGAAAAAAAAAATTAATAGCACAACATTCCACTAGGCTCAAATCGGCAAAAAGTTTATTTTACATAAAATTTTCGTCATAAGATTCGACGGGCTTCAACTTCCAAGCCCCTAGGACTTTTGAATCCAACCTCCGGGCTTGGAGGTTAGAGCCCGTAGGATTTCATGACGGAAATTTTACATGAAATAAAGTAGTTATTTATGCCGAGAGTTTGAGAATGTTGTACTATTAACATATTCTAACATCACTTTCTATTTTAATAAAAGTACAGGATGGCTTTTTTATTTGCTTATGAAGTGCTACGATTTGAAAGTAAGACCTTTACGGTCCTACAGGTTTGAATGACCTTCAAGCCCGTAACTTGTGGTTCAAGCCTGCAAGCCCATGACTCGTGGTTCAAGCCCGCAAAATCAAAGCACTGTAAATGCAAATATAAATTCCAGACAGCACTGTAAATGAAGGGGTACACAATGGGTGACATGAGGATTAAAGGCAAAAGATTCGCAAGCTGGCACATCACCACAATAAAATACTTTATTTCACGTTTAATTTCCATCCAAAGTCCGACGGGCTTGATTAACCTCCAAGCCAGTAACTCAGTATTCAAGCCCGTCGGACTTTGGACATAAATTAAACGTGAATTAAAGTATTGTATTGTGGTCATGTGCCAGCCTGAGAATGTTGTACCTTTAATCTTCATGTCATCCATTGTGTTCCCCATCATTTATGGTGCTTTAGAGTGCTGTCTTGAATTTATATTTCGATTTATATGTCTCTGAGATTGCGGCCTTGAAAACACGAGTTACGGCCTTGCAGCCACGATCCTGTTCAAGCAACAAACTTACTGCCGATAGCATGGTTTGCAATCAGCCGAAAAGGGGACCTCCTTGCGGCGCAGCCCAATTGAATAGAAGCGTAGACTAGCGCTACACTGGGCCGTAACCCGGTCACAAGGAATCCCAGACTTGAAGACGTTTTAGGCCCAGATTAGAATGAGGCCCATAGACAAGTGCTGTAAAAGTAACCAGAACCAATGTTGTAACTAACTTAGATAACCTGAACTGAGGCAGGAAAGACCATGGCCCTCATTCAATTGCGATTTGGCCAATTGAATAGGGCTCTAAATAAGCACATAACAATGATTTTTTAAAGAAGTTTTTAGTTAGTAAACATCTATCCAAAAGCAAGATTTTCACTAACTAAAAACTTCTTTAAAAAATATATGTTATGTGCTTATTTAGAGCCCTATTCAATTGACCAAATTGCAATTGAATGAGGCCCCAGGAGAATTGCTTAATTTGTTCCATGCAGAAGACATGTTTTGGGTTGAAAATATTCCTTTAGCTTTGGCTGTTGGAAATATGCATTTTAAATAAATATATTTCTTTAAACAATTATGAAGAAATTAGGTAAAAAATGAGCTAAGATCTAAACAAAGTAGTTAGTGTTAGTGTAGGATGATCTTGTTGCTTGAGAAAGCTTGGATTGAGTTACCTGAACTGAATAAGATAAAGCCATGAAACTGCTGCGAAAGCTGTTCAAAATGTTATTGGTTGTTATTTATCAGTTAGATTAACCCTGAATGTCCTGAAACACTTTGTGTAGTTACAGATCAATACAAACTACAGCTTTAAAAAGATGTAACCTATTTATTTCCCACTGAAAATGTGAGATACATTTGTATTTCCTGAAATAATTAAACTGAATGAGAAATATATCGCTTGGCATGCAATAAGTCCATCAACTGTGGTGAGTGGAAATAGGTTTATTCACAAAAAGACCAAAACTGAAAATGATTTCCTTTCATCTCAGGATTTCTTCCTTTCTCAAATCCTAAGGAAAGGATTTTGCAAGCTCTGTTTAATGGTAAATCCAACCTTTGGGTATTTAAATTGTTGAGCATACTAAGGCCCTCATTCAATTGCGATTTGGCCAATTGAATAGGGTTCTAAATAAGCACATAACATATTTTTTTAAAGAAGTTTTAAGTTAGTAAACATCTATCCAAAAGCAAGGTTTTTACTAACTAAAAACGTCTTTAAAAAAAATATGCTAAATGCTTATTTAAAACCCTATTCAATTGGCCAAATCGCAATTGAATGAGGGCCTTAGAATATTATTGTGTGTTAGCTCTATTGGTTTTACTTCCAGCTTTTACTTTTTTTATTTTATTTGGATGTTAATCAATGATAAGGCTTCTTCCTTTTTTGGGGGGGGGGGGGGCTTTTGCTCCAAGTGCTGCTTTCGTATGACAAGCTTTTGCGCATCAAAAATCTTCCACTGTCTTCTGTACTGTATCTTTAAATAAACCAATGCCCTCATTAAATTCCTGCAGTTACAGAGCAATTAAATTGAACAAGCCCGCAACTACATGTCCGAAAGCCAAAACAGTCACCACGCACCCTTTAGTAGCAATTCAGGGTATGATCATGATCAATTAAGCAAGGCCATAACTACGGATTTAGAAACAGACAATACTAAATGAGACTGTCATCATACCGTCAGGAGAACATGGCGTGAAAACATCAATCAATTAGTGTTTTGATGACGATCAAGCTCGCAATCTAGCAATTTAAAAATCAATAAAAATTAATGAAGAAAAGTTATAGTCCATGTGGGTTGCCTGACATGTATTAACTCCTTGATTCCTGAGATTGATATAACACGGAAATTAAACGTAAAAAATTAATATTTTTGATTTGGGAGCTTGAGTCTGTTGTGCAATTAATTCTAAGGTCTTACATCTCTTTCCCCATATTTTAAAGTGCAGTATTTAGTTTTTATTTGTTTTTATAGTGCTACAAACAGGTATTTAACCCCCTTGCGAGTCCTATCTGGTACTGGTAGGATTTTTGGATACATTTCCCATTCACGGGTGTGAAAACAAAACATGCTTGAGGAATTATAGCAATTTAATAGCGATTTCCATTTTAGCAATTGCGGGCTTGATGGATCAAAGGCTTAGCTGGGTCGGAATTACGATTTTGACAGCCTGTAGGGATTTTCAGCCTGTAACCCACAAATAGATTGCGGGTTGCTAAAAGTGGCCAATTTAATAGCAGGAACTTTTGTGGGCTACATTACTGGCTACAGTAACTACAATTTGGACAATTTAAAAGGGCCCCATGCATAGTTATAGGGGAGATTTTTGTTCGTAAACCCAGACCTGACAAATTGGAGACTGTTCTTTAGACTCTACTAAATAAAAGCATCTGTGTTATCATGCATAAAAATGTTGCACTGGGATTGTTTCGCTATGCTTTAGGACAGCTTTAGTAATATATATATATATATATATATATATATATATATATATATATATATATATATATATAGAGAGAGAGAGAGAGAGAGAGAGAGAGATAGATAGATAGATAGATAGATAGATAGATAGATAGATAGATAGATAGATGTGTTGTTAAAATTGGTACTAAAAATATAACCTTATTAAACTATTTAATACAACTTACTAGGTCTTATCTTTGTACTTTTGAACTATTTATGAAGCACTAGTTAACATCAGAATATTTTGGATCATAGAATTCTACACTGTGTGCAAATTGGAATAGTATTTGCTATAATACTTCCCTTTGCAATGGCTGAATTGAATGCTTGAGTGAGCTTTCCACTTTCTTGCTTAAACTTACACACAGCTGAATAGTCCTTCGAACTAATGTCAGATTCCCTTATTACTGAGCATGTAGGGACTTTGTACTGTAGATGCAAAACAAGAAAGCATTTTAAATCTGTCTTTAAAAAAAACTAGGGACCGCAAATAGTTGTCAGACTAACATTTACATTTAAGAAACCATTACCTGCTTTTATATACAAACATTTTGTTGTTACAGTATTCTACCAGAAAGATAAATGTGTTTATGGGAGGTAACAAAAATGCTACCTGAATATGTTTATTTTTCTCAATTATTATGATACTTTGTAACAGTAAATATACATTTTGTTGTAATATAGACCATTAAAGGCATACAGGTGAATGTAGAATTGTATATATTGAGAAGTGTATATAAAGACAATTATATTAGATCCTATTAGTTAGTGCTATGCATGAAACCGGTGAGAAGTATATGGATCTGCTTTCCATCACCCCTGTGCCATACTTTTAGCAAACTGGTGAAAACAAAACAAATAACATTATCATCACAGGTTATAGACTGTCTCCCCAATACCGATATATCCTCATATTTATGTCATACTTTAAAGTGTTAATTGTGATCTAATATAACATTACTACTACTACTACTCATTTGGCTTAATTAATACATTTTAGCTTTTTGTTGCAATCTTCAAGTACAACTGATTCATCCTCCACTCAGTCTTCTCATGTTCTGCACAAAATAGCATGGACAGCTTAAAATTATGGCCTGCCATGAAGTGCTCCCATTCTCTTGATAAAATTATAACTTTTCTCTGTTCTCGTAAAGGTACATAATATGTATAACAGTATTTAGTGTAATCTTCCTCATGCACTGTGGCTTATGTTCCTTCTTATTATGCCAGCTGGTGTCTAAAACATAATTTACCTCTGGTTTGCATTTACCTGTGTCTGGATTTTATCTAATTTCAACTGCTGATATGAAACAGCACGTGAAACAGCATGTTGTTCAATTGAATTGAACCATGTTCAGAACAATGGAAGTGATAAATGTTGCACAATATTATAACTGACAGATAAACAATGAAATAATATATTCAACCTTTAACAATTCAAAATGTGAATGCCATTTTAGCAAAGTATGGTTTGCATCTGTTTTCTTTTTCTTTAACAAATATTTTTTTTAAGTTGTTATGAGAAAAAAAGTTTAGATTATATAAATACAAACTTTTTATGGCTCTGTCTAATGGTAAAGCCGACCAAGAGTATATATGAATTTATACATAAATGCCATTTTATTATAACTATAACAAAAACAATAGCTGCAAGAGATATCTCATAATTAGTGATGTCGCGAACATCAAATTTTGGGTTCGCGAACAGCGAACGTGAACTTTACCAAATGTTCGAACGGGCGAACATCGCAAACCCAATAGACTTCAATGGGCAGGCGAATTTCAAAACCCACAGGGACTCTTTCTGGCCACAATAGTGATGGGAAAGTTGTTTCAAGGGGACTAACACCTGGACTGTGGCATGCCGGAGGGGGATCCATGGCAAAACTCCCACGGAAAATTACATAGTTGATGCAGAGTCTGGTTTTAAGCCATAAATGGCATAAATCACCTAACATTCCTAAATTGTTTGGAATAACATGCTTTAAAACATCAGGTATGATGTTGTATCGATCAGGTAGTGTAAGGGTTACACCCGCTTCACAGTAACAGACCAATCTCCCCGTTTAATGCACCGTAAACAACCGCAAACAGTCCCTTTGCACAACCGCAAACTCCCCATTTGCACAAGGTTGGATACCAAGCTAGCCATGTCCCATTCCTTGTCCTCACTGATGTCATTGAAGGTCTCTTCCTCCACCCAGCCACCAAGGTTCCCCGAAAGGTGACAACAAGCCCCCTGGGACGCCTGCTGTGTTTGGTCTTTCACCTCCTCAAAGCCACCTTCCTCCTCTGACTCCTCTTCTTCAGACTCCCAGAGTCTGGGGGTTTCCACTGCCCAGCATGGAAGATTATACACAGGTCAGAGTCTGGGGGCTTCCACTGCCCAGCATGGAATATTATACACAGGTCAGAGTCTGGGGGCTTCCACTGGCAAGCATGGAAGATTATAAATGGGTCAGAGTCTGGGGGCTTCCACTGCACAGCATGGAAGATTATACACGGGTCAGAGTCTGGGGGCTTTTGGAAGCGGGAGATGGAAAAAGATGCTTGGTCGGTCCTCCCACTTCAAATTTGAGCCCCGTATTCCATACTTGGCAGCCGTCACCAGGTTTACCCAATGCGCAGTGTAGGTGATATACCTTCCCTGACCATGCTTTGCAGACCAGGTATCAGTGGTCAGATGGACTCTTGCCCCAACACTGTGTCCAGAGATGCCATTACTTCCTTTTGCACAATCGAGTACAGGTTGGATATTGCCTTTTGTGCAAAGAAATTTCAGCCGGGTACCTTCCCCAATAGCTAAAAATTTTTTGAACGCCTCAGACTCCACCAGCTTGTATGGTAAAAGCTGGCGGGCTAAGAGTTCAGACAAGCCAGCTGTCATTTGCCGGGCAAGGGGGTGACTTTGTGACATTGACTTCTTACGCTCAAACATGTCCTTGACAGACACCTGACTGTGGGCAGAAGAGCAGGGACTGCTCAGGGCGAGACAAGGAGTGGCGGATGGTTGAGAGGGGGCAAGCAGGGCAGCAGTGGTTGACGTGGCTGAAGATGCTGGACCAGGAGGAGGATGGCGGCTTTGACTTTGTGTGCTGTTTGTACTCATGTATTGATCCCACAGGCGTTTGTGATGTGACATCATGTGCCTTCGCAAAGAAGTTGTACCTAGGTGGATGTTGGACTTCCCACGACCCAGTTTCTTTTCGCACAGGTTGCAAATGGCATCGCTGTTGTCACAGGCAGACACACAAAAAAATTGCCACACTGTTGAACTCTGCAATGACGGCATTCTGGTGGTGGCAACAGCATGCGTTGACTGGCGTGCTGTCTGGCTGACCCCGGGTGCTGTCTGACTGTGCCACTAGCTACTTGCGAAGACCTCCCCCTGCTTCCAACTCGTCTCCTCCTCCTCTCTGTCTCCCCATCTGAACTTTCCTCCTGTTCTTCTTCTCTTATAGCGGGCACCCACGTGACTTCCACGGACGCATCTTTATCATCAACCGTTTCAACAAAGAAAGCAGCACCAGGTACAACATAATCATCATCAGACCGTATGTCCATGTGTGTAATTCTGCCTGACTGGGACATATCCCTGATATCTACATCATCTGGCACTAATGTTTGCGCATCACTCATTTCTTCCAAAGGATGTGTATATAACTCTGCAAGTGAAGCGGCTGTGGTGCTAGTGTTGGTGGTAGAGGCAGGCGGGTGAGTGGTAACTGGAGAGGTGCCCTAAGCTAAGCTGGAGGAGGATGGTGAATCTAGGTTCCGATGATTGGATGTCCTGTGTTAGCCAGTCAACCATGTCCTCAGAATTTTTCAAGTTCAGGGTACGATGCCTCTGAAAACTGTGCATTATTCTAGGACCAAAGGGAATCACAGCACCACGACCACGACGGCCCCTGCGGGTGGCCTGCCTCAGTCTGTCATTTTTTTTCCGATTAGTGGTACTATGCGTGCAAGCTACTGTGACACCAGACATGAGTGTCACTGTGCACTGGCAAAAGTTGGCAGAGTAGATGCAATAGGCTTCACACACATGCCTGTAGGCAGGCAACTGATATTCAATCGATTACAGTCAAAAAAGTGTTGTTTTATGTCAATAAGCACAATATAAGCTGTTAGGTGTTAGCCTGTTACACACACACGCTGGCAGGCAGGCATAGATTACACAAAAAAAATTATAAAATAAAATAAATGATGTTCAAAGTTTCCTAAATGATAAAGTATAGGGGGCGAACCGAAAAGCGCATGTTAGGGACATCACTACTCATAATGCCTCTTTTCTATTTTTATTTCTCCTTGGATTTCTTACAGCTGCCTTCACCTGCTTTTCTAACACATCTTAAGGCTTTGCTAAATGGAAGTCATCTTTTTCTGGAAAAAGGTTCAGCTCCTCTTTCCTCATTCAATGGCACTCAATTTATGTTCACACTTCATTCTATTTCTTTTGATACAGACAATTACACAGGCCTCTATCTTCTCTTATCTAGACTACTACAACTTGTTTACTGTGTCATTCTAGGTGTTATTTCATCTTAAGTGTTATGCTTGGGTTATGCATTTTAGATGGTGATGCTCCAACACAGCAGATAAAAAGACTCTGATCTCATGGATGTTCTGCTCCATGATGTAGGGCAGTCAAAATCAAGTAGAAAATGTCACTTGAAATTCTTTTTACTGTTTTATCACTATTTGTAAATTCTGTAGTTTTAGCTTTTAGAGCATTTAGACTGTTGGAGTTTATGGCAAAAAGCTCTCAGATCCTGAAGGAACCATAATTTACAAGTTCCCTATAATCATGTATATACTATACTCACTTCAAAAATATTTTTCCCCTTTGGGGTTAGAATATCTAAGGAATCCAAAGGAGAAAGCTAATATTTTATAGCTGCAGCAGAGTGTATTGTCATTTGAATGTGTTTTCGAATTTTGGTTCATGCAGAACTTGCTGAGTCTACGAAGCTCTACACAGCATTACCCTGTAAGAATATTAGACTGACTCTCAAAACATGGTGGTGGTAGTGTGATGGTGTGGGGATGCTTTGCTGCCTCAGGACCTGGATGGTTTGGCATAATTGAAGCAAACAAAAATTTTGCTCTGTATCAGTCGCTGATCTGTGCAGGATTGAAATCTGTAGAGTAATTTGGTCATGAAGCAAGATAATGATCCAAAACACAAAAGCAAGTCCACACCAGAATGGTTTAAGCAAAGCAAAAAGAAAGATTTGGAGTGTATAATCAAAGTCCAGACACAAACTCAAGTGATGCTGGGGCAGGACCTCCAACAATCAGTCCATGCCTGTTTCTGAAGGCAGTTCTGTGAGAAAGAGTGGGCTAAAATTCCGCCACAGTCACGTGATGGACTGGTATACATTTTTTTGGCTACAGTTATCAGTACTAGTTCAAACAGACATTATTTGTAAGGGGTAATTACTTTTTTTGGACAGGAGATATGGGTGTTGGATAACTTTGTTTTTAAATTATTATTATTATTAGATAAGTTCCAGGCAAAGGTAAATACAAATCAACACATAGCAAAGCAAGGAGGGCCCTGTCTTTGATCCTCGAATCTAGTGTCTATGGTGCTTTCCCCAAAGCACCCTGCAGGATTGAAATTTACAGACTTACAACCTAAAGGTATTGTGTGTGGTAAAGGAGGGAGAGATAGGTGCTGAGTGTGTTAGGATGGAAGGTGATACGCTTCTTTAAAGTGATGCGTTTTTAGTGAGGTTTTGAATGTTTTGAGGCAGGAGGATAATCTGGTGGAGCGAGTTCCAGAGAATTGCTGCAGCACGAGAAAAGTCCTGAAGGGGAGAGTGAGAGGAAGTGATAAGAGTTGTAGAAAGAAGAAGGTCATTAGCAGAATGAAGAGAGCGGTTGGGGGAATATTTGGAGATGAGAGCAGAGATGTAATGAGGTGCGCTATTATTGAGGACTTTGTAAGTTAGGGTCAAGACTTTTAATTTTATTCTGGAGGCTAAGGAAAGCCAGTGGAGCGATTGACAGAGAGGTGACGCCGACATTGAACGAAGATAAGTCTAGCCGAGGCGTTCATTATGGATTGAAGTGGGGATAGTCGGGTGATGGGTAGGCCAGCAAGAAACGAGTTGCAGTAGTCAAGTGATGATGAGAGAGTGTATTAGGATTTTAGTTGTGCCTTGTGTAAGATAGTGGAGAATTCTGGTGATGTTTTTTAAATGGAGAAGGCAAGATTTTGTTTATCTATTGTATGTCAGGGTTGAAAGATGGGGGGACCAGTAGAACCCCAAGGCAATGGGTTGGGAGGTGGGAGTGATGATGTCATTGTTGACAGTGAGAGAGAGGCAGTTGCAGACGTGTGTTCTGCATAGAGATGATACAGAAGCCCAAAATAGTTTATTAGGGTACCAAGTGAGGATGTGTAGATGGAGAAGAGGAGGGGGCCTATGACTGAACCTTGGGGTACGCTAACAGACAGGGGGGGGGGTAGAAAAAGAGGTGTCAGACACTGAATGATTAATTTTGTAGTTATGATGAGAACCGTGAGAGAACAGTGTCTTGAATGCAGAGGGAGGTGAAGTTATGGAGTAGAAGTAGATGGTCTACTGTGTCAAAGGCAGCAGAGAGACCCAGTAGAAGTAGAATGGAAAAGTGACCCTTTGACTTGGTGGAGAGCAAATCATTAGTGACTTTACTTAGAGCTGTCTCAGTGGAATGTTGGGGCCAGAAGCCGGATTGGAAGGTGTCAAGAAGGGACTTAGAGGAAATAAAGCTGGTAAGGTGGTTATAGATGAGCCGCTCCAGATGTTTGGAAGCCAGGGGAAGTAGAGAGATAGGGCGGTAGTTAGATGCAATGTCAGAGTTAGATGAGGGTTTTTTGAGGATGGGTGTAATTATGGCATGTTTTAGAGAAGATGGAAATATATCAGTATTTAGGGAAAGGTTGAAGAGGTGTGTGAGAGCTGGGATTAGTGTGGTTGAGAGGGGAGAGATAAGCTGAGATGGAATAGGATCTAGAGCACAGGTAGTGAGGCAAGTGAATGATAGCAGGCTGGAGGCTTTGTCCTCTGTAGCCAGGTCAAAGCAGTTCATGGTGGCTGTGGTATTGGAGAAGGGAGTAGACTGGGTGTTGTTGGTTAGTTGAGAGGGTGGGGTGTGTAAACCACTATGAGAGGAGCGTTCATTGCTAATGTTTTGAATGTTATGCATAAAATGGTTGGTGAAGTCTTCAGCTGTGAGAGAGGGAGGGATGGGAGAAGGTAGTGGGCGGAGGAGATTATTGAAAGTAATGAACAGACGCTTGGGGTTAGAGGACAGAGTTGATATTAGTGATGTGAAGTAGTGTTGTTTGGCAAGGTTGAGGAAGGGGGAATAGTACAATAACATAAATTTGTAGTGGAGGAAATCTGCTGAAGTGCGTAATTTCCTCTATAGTAGTTCAGTAGTGCGGGATGTATCTTGTTTGTGTAGTGTGCCATGGTTGCGGATGAGAGTGAGGGCATCTGCCTGTGGTTATGGGGGCCAGAGTGCCAAGGGTGGAATAGAGAGTACAGTTGCAGTGTGAGGTGGTAGTGTCAGAGAAGTTGAGGTTGGTGATGGGGCTGAGAAGGGGTTGGATAATAGTGGAGAGCTGTTCAGGTCATGTGCTAGCAGGTTTCTGTTCATGAAGGTGGCAGGGGATGAAGAAGAGTGGTGAGAGGAAGATGTAGTTAGGTTGAAGGTAAGGAAGTGATGGTCAGATAGAGGAAGTAGATGGATGACTGGGTAGGAGGTTGTGCTGAGATTGGTGAAGATAAGGTCAAGAGAATGTCCAGCATGATGTGTTGAAGAATCTGTTAGTTGTGAGAGGCCAAGGGAAGAGGTGAGTGCAAGCAGTTTGGCTGCTTCTGGGGAGGTGGGAGTGTCAAAGGCAATGCTAAAAGAGAAAGTGAGGGAGCCAGGCAGAAAAGTGATCAAGAAATTGAGAGGGAGTGCCTAGGGGGCAATAGATCACAGTGACACATAGAGACATAAGTGAGAAATAGTATGAACTTCAAAGGATGAGAATTGGAGGGATGGGACAAGGGGTATGAGGTGAAATGTACAGCGAGTGGAAAGCAGTACACCCACACCACCACCTTGTTTGTTTCCAGGTCTAGGTGTGTGGCTGAGGTGAAAACCACTATGAGAGAGTGCTGCAGGGGAGACAGTGTCTGAGGAAGAGAGACAGGTTTCAGTGAGAGCCAGTAGATTGAGGGAGTTGGTAATGAATAGGTCATGAGTGAAAGTGAGTTTATTGCAGATAGACCGTGCATTCCAAAGGGTGCAGGAGAAAGGTAGAGTAGGAGGTTTGTGACAAGTGATGGATTTCAGATTCTGGGTGTTGCGTCTGTTTGCTGCCCTTGAACCAGAGCGTGGATGACAGCAAGTGTAGATGAGTGAGGGGCCTGGCTTAGGGGACATATCTCCTGCAGCCAGGAGAAGGGGGAATGAAAGGGAGAGAAGATGGGACTGGGATCTACAGTGCTGTTTCTGCTTGTGAGTGTTAGGGAGGGGATGAGATCGTGGCTGGAGGAGGGAGAGGAGCTTATGGGAGCAGAGAAGATTAAATAAGATTAAATAAATGAAATAGTAAAACATGATATATGTTTACTCAGTGTGACAATCCTACTGCTTCTGTTGTGCTTGATAAGAACCATCCCAGTAGGACGTCTGGTTCTTTGTATATACCTTATAGCAGGAACAGAATTAGCCCAGCTTACAGCCACTAATGCGCCCAGCAAACCACAGGAATCAGTAGTCACCAAGCAAATGTTACTGACTGAGTCAAATGCAGTAATGCAATAATAAATAAAATCCTAGTAATATGGATTATTATTCCCACAGAATGAAACCTACAAATCAGTTATGTAGTCTAGATTGACAACACATTTATTGATAGTAGCACAGTGTAGTTATGCACAACACAGTCCAATCCTGTTCATACACCAAAACCTCACCCTAGTGAGGGGATCAGACCCAGGGCCCTGGTTATCTCCTTTACATCAATATATTTACACAATAATACAATAATTTCGATCACCCCCATATGATGGCCCCCTCCATAAGCAACATGGCTTAACCACACAATATGACACACAATAATAATATAGCTATCACAGTTCAAGTGTCCAGGCTGGGAGGACAGTGTCAGGGTAGAGAAGAAAGAAAGAATAGCAATAGTCCATGTTAATCCAGGGCCCCAAATAGTTCAACATTCCCACATCTCTTGCTCCTTATCCTTTGTCTAAAACTACCCGTATATACTCAAGTATAAGCCGACGCGAGTATAAGCAGAGGCACCTATTTTACCACAAAATACTGGGTAAAATGAGTGACTCGAGTATAAGCCAAGGGTGGGAAATGTGCTGCCCCCTGTGTCCCTCTTGTGCCCTCTGTGTCCCCCTCTTGTGTCTCCCTCTCTATCCCATGTCTCTTCTCCCCTCTCCCTTCCCTGTGTCTCTTCCCCCCTCTCCCTTCCCTGTGTCTCTTCCCCCCTCCTCATCCTCAACCTTCCTCCTCAACCCCACTCCTCATCCTCAACCTCCCTCCTCATCATCCCTCCTCATCCTCTACCCCTCATCCTCAACCTCCCTCCTCAACCTCCCTCTTCAACCTCCCTCCTCAACCTCCCTCCTCAGCCCCCCTCCTCATCCTCAGCCCCACTCCTCATATTCAGCTCCCTACTCACCCTCAGCCCCCTCCTCAGCCCCCTCCTCAACCCCCTCCTCAACCCCCCTCCTCAACCTCAACCCCCCCATCCTCAACCTCCCTCCTCATCCTCAACCTCCCTCCTCAACCTCAACCTCCCTCCTCAACCTCAACCTCCCTCCTCAACCTCAACCCCTCCATCCTCAACCCCTCCATCCTCAACCCCTCCATCCTCAACCACTTTATCCTCAACCCTTCCATCCTCATCCCCTCCATCCTCAACCCCTCCATCCTCAACCCCCTCCTCAACCTCCCTCCACAACCTCAACCCCCCCATCCTCAACCCCCTCCTCTACCCCCCTCCGCAACCTCCCTCCTCAACCTCAACCCCCCCATCTTCAAACCCCTCTTCAACCTCCCTCCTCAACCTCAACCCCCCATCCTCAACCCCCTCCTCAACCTCCCTCCTCAACCTCAAACCCCCCTCATTCTAAGCCCCCCCCTCCTCATTCTAACCCCCCCTCCTCATTCTACCCCTCTAAATACCTGCCTCCTCTCCCTTTCCCCTCACTTACCAGCATCTGAAGCTCCTGCTCCGGCCTCCGCTTCTTCCAGCATCTGGCGCTCATGTTAAGTCACGTCATTAGCATATATCAGGTGCTGGCACCTGGTATATGCTAATGCCGTGACGTCACAGGAGCGGAGGCCGGAGCAGGAGCTTCAGATGCAGTTAAGTGAGGGTAAAGGGAGAGGGGGTGTATTTAGTGGGGTAGAATGAGGGGGGTTTAGATTGAGGAGGGGGGTTGAGAATGAGGAGGAGGGGTTGAGGATGAGGAGGGGGGAGGGAAAGAGACACGGGGGGTTAGAGAGACATGGGATAGAGAGACACGGGGGGTTAGAGAGACACGGGGGGGTTAGAGAGACACAGTTTGGGAGAGTGACTCGAGTATAAGCGAGGGGGGCATTTTTAGCCTTAAAAAAAGTGCTGAAAAACTCAGCTTATACTCGAGTATATACAGTACTTTTTTTTCAGCATGTAATTGGGATAGGATCATTGTGCCACAGTGCTTTGTTTTCTGCCAAATTCATGTTTTTCTTACCACTTCCATTTCATCTCCACAACATCTATTTTCATTCAATACTTTTTTAACTCCTAACTGTCCATTAATTTTGCTTTCTCAGCTCTCTGCAGTAAGATTATTGTGATGCCTTTATTCAATTGTGAGTATTTCCTGTCTTCACTTGCATTTTATCTTTGTATCTTTTCTGCCATTGTATTATTCATTATTTTAAAAAACAACATTTCAGCTAGATTAATTTAAAAAAATATATTTATTCAAATATTTAGTTTTTCCCTTAATTTCCGCTTTTAGTCACCTCCAATACATCCACAGTCAGGCCATTCAACAGATACCTGAAATCTCTATCCTCTTAGTACACTTTGTCAACCATTTTGTACCAATTTCTGGCCTTCATAACATTTATTTGTCCCTGAACTGATAAAACGTGTATATGATGCACCCCATGATCATTGATACATTCTCATGTACCTAGATTGAAGCCTTTTTACTCATACATATTATAGTTGCTTATTCCTGCTCATGCACCCCACACTCACTTATTTGCTTTAACTCTTGCACCATTTATAATCTTTTTTTAGTCTCATGCTCCTCATTATAGCATATTTGTTATCTGCTAATTGTTCCCTTAATCTTTCAGTTAGGCTCCTTACCAGAGACCTTCCAACAAATGCAGATTCACTAGTTCATAGTCTCTTCTCCAGAAACCATTCAATACACTAACAGCCTTATTAAATTCCAGACTCATAAATACAAGGTTTGTACTTAAACCCTACGTGCTGCAAATTTTTTTAAGTTCCAAAGCTGTTAAATAAGCGCTGCTGCGAGAACGTGTGAGCTACGCAGCACTGCCGTCCGTGTTAACGCAGAGAAAATCGACATGAGGAGTGACAGCCTGCAAGATGATCTCGCAGACTCCCCAACCTCATCAATTGCTGCGGGGGTCCTACATACAAGCCCTGCTGTGAGGGGTACTCCAAGTACCCCCCGGCACCTAAAATGAACCCCCCTTAATGCGGGGGTCCCCATCAGGCACCCCCGTAGCCTCCCCACATTAACCCCTTGCAGCAGGGGGTCCCCGATCGGCATCGATCAGTTAAAAGATTCAAATTCCACAGGTCCTTAAAGGGCCTGCTGCACACTATTAGCCAATCCCGGCCGCCGCACCTAAAATTAACCCCCCTCTTTGCTGGGAATCCCCATCGGGACCCCCAAAGTGTCCCCACATTAACCCTTTTCTGCAGAGGTCCATAGGGACCCCCGCAGTCCCCCACATTAACCCCTTGCAAATCCAAATTTCCCGTCTTGCAGGTCCTTATAGGACCCGCAATAAAAAATATTAACCCCTGCCGCAGGGGGTACTATAAGTACCCCCCCCCAGGCAACTAAAATTAACCCCATCACTCATGGGGCTCTTAACAGTGCCCCATGAGCACTTAAATGAACCCTATAACTCATAGGGCTCTATACAGAGCCCCATGAGCACTTAAATGAACCCTATAACTCACCGGGCTCTATTCAGAACCCCATGAGCCCTTAATTAACCCTTTCACTCATGGGGTCAAAACAGACCCCCATAAGCCCTTAGTTAAATATGTCACTCATGGGGTCAATACAGACCCCCATAAGCCCTTAATTATCCCTATAACTCATGGGGGTCAATACAGACCCTCATAAACCCTTAATTAACCCTATAACTCATGGGGGTCAATACAGAGCCCCATGAGCACTTACATTAACCCTATAACTCATGGGGCTCTCTACAGACCCCCATGAGCATTTAATTAACTCTATAATTCATGGGGCTCTATACAGTGACTAGGTTAACCCTACAAGTGCCATGAGGGTCCTCCAGGACCCTCATGACAAAGTCTAAGCACTACACTACACTATTAAGCCCATACTAAACCCTATCTAACCCTAACTGGTCCTATATAACCCTTACTGAGCCAATCTAACCCGAATTGGGCCTATTTAAACCTATCTGGACCTAATAACCCTAACTAGGCCTATTTAACCCCATCTAGCCCTATTTAATCCCATCACTTATGAGGTTCAATACAGACCCCCATTAGCCTCCATCTAACCCCATCCCTTATGGGGGTCTATACAGACCACCATAAGCCGCTAGTTAACCCAATCAGTCCCATAAGGGTCTAGGAAGACCCTCATAGGACAACTAGAAGCCTATTATTAACTCCATAAGTGCCATGAGGGTCCTCCAGGATCCTCATGACACTAAGTGCAAACACTACACTACACTATTCCCCCAAAAAACCACAACATCTAAACTAACTCCCCTCTACCCTAACCTATTAACCCCTACCTACCTAACACTACCTACCGAATCCCCTACTAAACCCCCCACCCTACTATTTACACAAAATAACAAAACTAATGTACGCAAAATAAAAAAACCTAAGGTACATAAAATTTAAAAAAAAACATGGGTTAATGGGGAATAGTTAGTGTTAATAGTGTAGTTCAGTGCTTAGACTTTGTCATGACTTTCTCATGGCACTTGTAGGGTTAACCTAGGGGGCTAATCTGTGTCCTTTAGGGGTCTATATAGACCCCTGCTGGACTGAGGGGGTAATTATAGTCTTATGGGCTCTGTATAGAGCCCCATGAGTTATAGGGTTAATTTAAGTGCTCCCTCAGAGCCTATTCTCGTCCGTTTTTCTGTGTCATCTCACAAAGCAGGTTGCGAGGAGCGTATTGAGGAATCGGTCCTTGCAAACAGCAAACAAATTTCTTTTGCGAGGATCGAGGGAACTACGAGGGCTAATTTAATGAGGTCCTAAGTCTCTCTAGTTCTTAGTCTCCTCACCATAGCCTTTGGAGTATACTCCTTGATATACTTGCATTCAACATAAGTACAATCATTTTTTAAATTCTTCATCCTACATCATTACTCTGATGATGTATTCTGTATTATTCAATCCACAGTGAATGAAGCTGATCTCTTTCCAATTAAAGTTTGAATACTTTGAATACGCTTTTTCCCTCCAGACAATGTAGACAAATTACCTCTCCTACATTTTAAGGGTGATCTTTATGCCAATTTTTAGTGCGCTAGTCAGGCAAGTCCATACATCACATTTTAAGCCACTCCACATAATCAAGAAAAGATCGACCATTCTTCCCAGTTTGACTTTTTTAATATAAGCCACAACACATTCATCTGTTAAAGCTTGCATTTTCTCCACATTTTAATTTTCATCACATTAAACTTTTGAAGCTCTCTTTCTGCATGTTTAAAGTTTTCCCATATTTTCAATGCTTTATTTTTGAGAATAGTCTGGGACACTGCCCGGAATTTCTCTCAGTCTTTTTTATCTCTATCCCCATGTACTTTTCCTTCCTTCTTTCAGTTTTTTTACCCACATATGCCCATCTCCCCAAACTGGAGTCACTTACAAATATCCCAGAAATCACTATTTTTTTCTTTTGAGCTGTGTGAAATATTTTTTAAATTCAGTCACTTTCTTGTCAGCTTGGTAGAAGTCTGGAGTTCCCATCTGGAAGTGGACCCTGGTGTAAGCCAACCTTTTTCTGTAAAAGCATGCTTTCAGGATTTGGATCCATATGCAGATGGTTCTGCAGAGCACATTTTTATAGCTTGATTTAGTTCAACCTGAGCCATAGGATTGTCATTGGACTGAGATTCACTGTCCTGGCCACTCTCTCACACCTTTTGGTAATCGACTCCATAAAGAATCTAGTACCAGTATCTCCACAGGTTTCTCTGCAGAGTTGATTTCTGGACATAGTCATTTTATTCTGATGTGTAATAGGTTAAACATCTGTGATCTTGCAGTCTGGTTACCTCTGTATCTCCACTTGGTTCACACCTGCCCTGGCTAAAAATTTGTTCTTCGGGCAAGCATAATTAGAGACTTGAGTAGGAAGTCACTAGATTGAACTCCAACCACAGGTTCAATTATTTCTGTAACTTCTGCAGTCAAAAGTTGGACTGGTTTAATACTTGTAAAGTAGCTTGACTTTAAACTACCTTGTCAGCCAGGAACCAGTTATTGCCGTTGCTGGTTATTCTCCTGTTGTATATTGAACTAATGTTGTGCTGCTGTAGCCTGCATCAAGGCCTTCACTAACTCCTCCATTTTCTCTATGAGGGATCTTCAGAACTAAGACCAGAAAATCCCACTTTCAAAACTATTTGTGGTAGTGTGGCACTTAGGGACCTGCTTATAATGTATTGAGACAATTTCATGTGTATACTTATAATTAACATGAAAAAAGAAATGGCTTCATTCAGCAACAAACAAACATTTGCGTAAACAGTCTAACTGCTGGAACACGCTGAATAGCCCATGGACAGCTAATCTGCTCTTAGGTAAAAAAGAAGCAGGCTTTCAGTAAACAACCCAATTTACTTGTGAACTTGTGCAGCCCTTTTTCAGCACAATAACGATTTTACTTAAACTTTAGGGTTTTGCAGATTCAGCTCTGTAATAAGTGATTTCTCACAAGCAGGTAGGTGGAGCACTGGCTCACTCTTCTATCACAATACACTATTTGCCATCTTCTCTCTATTTGTACAACAGAAACATTCTTCTTTCTGTAGTATCATTATGAAGTCAATCTTTAAATGGTACCTTATCTCCTGGAGTATTAGAAGATTCCAACACTGTCTTCCAAACAGTTTCCTTCTCCTCCAAATATAGGGTCCCATTCAATTGGCTGAATTTGATATCCGGAGGACCGTAAATAAGCTTGCAGGCAAATTTGCTATTCAACTGGCGTCATTTTTGTGGGCTCGGAAGGACTTGTGAATTGTTGGCTGTCAAACTTGTAACTTACACCCTCCAGAATCCTTTGAACTGTCAAGGCCGCAACACTTTGGATTGCGAAAATCACAATTTGCTATTCAATTGACAAAATCGCTCAACACTGCAATCAAGCTCGCAAACGCCAAATGGCTGCCCAAATCTTACAGGTTCCAAATAGGACCTGCAAAGGGTTTATAGACCAGTTTTGAACACCATAAATTACAATATAAAGACACTAATACAGTTTAAAATATGGGGAAAGCAATGGAAGGCATTACAATTACATGCACAACAAGTCCCATATATCAAATTTTGCTAAATAAAATATTTTATTTCCACATAGGTTGTAATGGCTATGCATGTGCCATTGTGAAAAGAATGCTGATACATGCTGAAAACTAATAAAGACACACTACCCCATTAAATTGCAAAACAAATAAATGTAAATGGCTGCCATATTAACTCCTTCAAACTCACAGAGCCTTTAATGTGTACCCTAAAATTACAAAGATCATCTCAAATACATTCCAGTCATCATGTCTACATTGGGACAAGAAATAGTGGACAAATCCCACCGCTACCTGGCATATATCAAGTACCAGGGGAACAAAAGGTAATGCATGCAAAAACATTAGGTGTTACAAATAGGACTTGCAAAAACTAGACAAAAGCAGGGTAGTTCATTAGATGATCCAGATTCCCATAGCCAGACCCTAAATCCGCTGTACTGACAAATAATTCTCAAATACACAAGTGAGCTATTCCTACCCTGACATGCACTTGGAAATCAACAGGTGGTGCAATCAGCAACCCATAAAACCACAGCACAATCAATCCATCAGCTAGTCTGACCCATCATGGATGTCATTGCTGTTTATATGTATCTGAGGAGGAGGCGCAGGAGGAGACGTGAGTTGTTGTACCGATTGTTGACGTGTGGAGACCCTGATGTAAGGTGTGAGATTGAGGAATGGCAGAGGAGTGACAGAGAGGAGTGACTGGGAGTGAATGTGGGTGAGTGTGCTAATGTTATCCATGGTGGTCCAGAACCAAGCCATGGGAATTTACACAGGATATGCCTAGGATCATGGTGGGGGGGGGGGGGGGCAGGTAGGGGACAGGGGGATACAGGGGCATCTGCAGACAGGGAGGATGACCTTGGTGTGGAACAGCTGCAGGGGCGTCCAGAACCACAGAACCAGGCAGAGGATGTACTAAGAGAGGTTGCTCTCATAGTGGATTATAATTGACAGAGAACTGATCTATTAAGGTTATACGATTGACTGATTGAGCACTTATACTTCTGATGTTGCATAGGAGTGTCTGTTGGACACACAAGCCTACATATTACTTTTCTCCATAAGTACATCTCCTTATTCTGTATTATTGCTATGTTTGCTTATTGAATGTAATAGTTGGATGTCTGTAACACAATGATGTAAATTATATTGCCTCATTTTGATCATACACTGTAAATCCCCATCCGGTGTTCATCCATATCAATATCATTCTCCCTGCCTGCATTGTGTTCCTACCGTATATCCCTATTTCCCTGTGTTGCTGGAAGTCTGTATCATCCCCACCAACACCATGATACTTTGCATACCTGTGATAATTTGTCACTGTGTGGCTATTATGATGTGTATGTTATTATTTTACTACCATGAAATATGATTTATCTTCTGTGTTGTTTGTGTTCGCCTCACTAATGTGGATACCATAGCATTTCACTAAAACACATTAAAGGACCATGATAGTCAACATCTGTGCTGTGCAACAACATTTAAGAGTGTAAATACATTATTGACAATGTGTGTGCATTATTTAAATTAAACCATGAGGGTAGATGAATCTTGTCAATCAAGATCCCCCTTGGGAGCCATTACACAAAACCCAGCATATAGAATGAGACAGGAGTCTGTAAATGGTTCACATCATCATGGTGAACTAAAATGCAAGTGTTAGGGAGGTATGGTGACACAATAGGTAACATATGGGTATTACATATATCCTCATTGCTAAGTCATGGGTTTGAGCCCCCTGGGTGCCACGTTCATCTTATTAGCAATGTGCTAATCTGGTGAGAAAAGGGATCATCAGAAATCACTGCATGTAATTGGAGAAAACATTAATATAGCTCAAATGAAACAGATGAACATAATCATGGATAATGTCACACAGATCTATTCCACACACAGTGTGTTGACATATATGAAGGAATAATCTGAAATTGCTTAGCAGAATATGTGACACAGAAAGAGGAGGTTGAGGAACATGCCTTCATGGTTGTGAGATTGGGATATTATTCAAGAAGAATATATCAATCAGAACACTATTGTGATTGACCTCAACATCTCATCTCAACAGCAATCCACACTGAACATCAATTGCAGAAATATTCCACATATATGTGTACACACTCTGTAGGAAGTCAACAATCAAGTATGTCAACATTAATACAAATGTACTTCCTTTTTAAGAGCACTGGGCCCAGACCTTCATAAACCACGCACTTCCTCTGTCTATTAAGTGCAGGAGGTCTTAGATTGAGTGGTGCATCCAACTGTGGTGGTGGCTGGGTAGCAGCTGTCATAGGAGCTAAGGATTTGAGCGGATGCTGTAGCCTCTGCCTGAGGTGGCTGCTGTGTATCAACTGTTGTTGGCGGTAAGGTGTGAGTGGATGCTGTAGCCTCTGTCTGAGGTGGCTGCCCTGTAAGGTGTGAGGTGAGGAGGCTGTAGGCTCTGGCTGCAGTGGTGGAGCATGTGGAACTGAAGGCTGGGGTGTCGGCACATGGGCTTCAGCCAACTGCGCCATCCGCGCAAGATGATGTGTCTGGGCTTGCATATACCTCTCCACTTCAAGATTATGCCTCCTCACCTCCCCAAATATTGATTGTATGGTTGCCGCCTGGCTCCTGGCAATTTAGTTTTGATGGGCCAGCTGAGCTGTGAGCTGTTGGAGAACTCCAATGTCACTCTCATCATCCGAGCTGATGTGCCTATATATGTGGCTCAAGTTGGCTCGTCCGGGGACGTGACTTCCATCTCCAAATGATGGTGTATCATGTATGCATTGAGGGGAGGCAAGAGATATACCCCATAGGGATTGGGATGGTGTTGACGATTGGGAATTGCTGGGGTATGGTGAAAGTACTGGCACTGGAGACTGAGGTACTGGCACTTGGGACAGAGGTACTGACACTGGAGCCAGAGGTACTGGCACTGGAGACTGAGGTACTGGCACTTGAGACAGAGGTACTGGCACTTGAGACAGAGGTACTGGCAATGGAGTTCAAGGTCTTGGCACTTGAGACAGATGTCCTGGCACCGGAGACCGAGGTACTGGCACAGGAGACTGAGGTACTGGCACTTGAGAAAGAGGTACTGGCACTGGAGACTGAGGTCCTGGCACTTGAGACAGAGGTCCTTGCACTGGAGACAGGGGTCCTGGCACTGGAGACTGAGTTGCTGGCACTGGAGACAGAGGTACTGGCACTTGAGAAAGAGGTACTGGCACTCCTCTACCCTCCTATGATATCAAAAATAAAAATAAGGATTAAGAAATATGTATGTATGTATAATATGTATGTGGATGTGTATGAGGTAAAACAAGAATGTGAGTGTTATGTGTAGCATAGTAATTGTATGTGGGGAGGGGGTTGGGGGTATGTGTGTGTGTGGGTGCGCGGTGGCCTACCACTATGTATAGCTATGTGTAGGTATTAATCTATGTGTGTGAATTATGTTATATCAGTAATTATTAAGATCAAAAACTTACAATGCTCCTTCTCTCTCTCTCTCTCTCTCTCCATTGCTCAAAAACCCACCAACGCCTAGACCTCTGTGTTCACTTGCTCAGTTACAGCACAGTCACAAATTTGCGAATTTTGCAGGCTTTTAAACCATTTCAAGCAGCGATGATTGGCGTCCTCCGCTTCCTATTCCTTAATTGATCTGCTTCGGGTTCACAAGTTGTACGAATTTTGTGCAAGTTTCGTATAGGAAACACAGAAGCATTGCTTGTGAAAACAGGCTTTATGGGCTTGAAGCTCAAGTCCGTAACTTGTGACCTTTGGCAATTGAATAGCATCGCAAACGGAGTGGAACGGGAGCCTGCAACTCATTTTGGGGCTGTCTGCGATCGAGTTACGGGTTTGGTATTGAATGGGGCCCATAGTTTCTCTCCACTGTGCCTGTCACTGCTCTTTCAAGAGCAAGTGTAGCTTTCTTTAAGAAAACACCTAGCCCCCAATATCATCCTGACTGCAGAATTTATTCCACTTCCTGCCTGGTTTCAGTTGCACACATTTTCTATACAATATGTCACTGTTTCAATGTTTAGTTTTAGTTAACGCTTAAATTCAACATGGAGAGTTTTGACATATTTTTAATTATATTAATATTCTGCAATATAGATGCTTCCTCTAAGTGATGGGTTATTTCTCTACATTGACTGAAGCATAATTACAGGAGAAATTACCATATAGTAATTACTATGTAGTGCAAATAGACACTTTGTTACAATATGTCATCTTAAACATGAACCTAAAAGTATTTAATAAATGGCAATTACTACTTTGTATACGATTATTGCAACCAGAGCTGTTAGTATTATTTAGTTACAACAGGTCAGCATTGTACGAACATATATAATTAATCTTACCTTTACAATCGTTTCATTACTGGATCAACTCTTGGCATAAAAGTTATTCAGAGCATTGCCTTATTTCTCATAAGCCAGCTACCTAGGGGCACATCTCTAGTGTAATAGTATATTCACTTCCTTGCTTAATGGGAACAAAATTTGCCTGACAACTACCTGGGAACTTTCAGCAGAGCGTTTATTAAGAGGATAGTTTTCAGGGTTGTACGTGGTTGCCCTAAATGAGAATATGAAATGAATCATCTCAGGGCTTGCTACACATGCTTATTGGTCCCTAGGCAGCTGTCTTGGATGATCTCTTTAAATTCCTACCTGCAGAACATGGTGCTTCCCTGAAGGAAGCTGACAAAAACTCACAAAGCAAGCAGATATCTGAAGTAATAGTTTAAATCATCTCTCTATTAATAATAATGTGTATGTGATGATGCTTGTATTTTAAATTTAATTAAATTAAAATAATTTTAAAGCTCCCCTTTCAGATTATTTTAATTTCTTTACTTTCCATATGATTAATTTTTGTAACTAAGTTATAACATGTACTATTAAAATTTAAATAAGTGCTTATCATGCATATACGTAATATTATGAACTTTGTATGTCTATAGTAACATAGTAATTTAGGTTGAAAAAATATGTTTAGTCCATCAAGTTCAACCTGTTTTAGATCTAATCTGACCCTTGAAATACATGAAGTAATTGTTAATTGATTGAAACATTACCAGTTGTCTCATATAGAGAAAATAAATCCTTCCTTAGCCCAAATATTGGAAATCAAAGTACTGGATCTAATTTGTTATTCAGGATAAGCCTTTATGCCCTTTTTATTAAAGCCCCTTTTTTGAAAGTTATCTGTTTAATCTGCTGTGATAAACGTCTTTGGTAAAGAGTTTCATGGTTTTGCTGTCCTGACTGTGAAGAACCCTTTCCTTTCGGTAAGGTGGAATGTTTTTTTGTTTTAACCTCAAGGGATAACCTCTTGTCAGTTGAAAGCTTTTAGACACAAAAAGTTTTAATGAAAAAGCCTTATATTGACTTTGGAAGTATTTATATGAAAAAAATCCTATCCCCTCATATTTCCATTTTTAAAAGGAAAATATATTTTCATTTTGTTCGACTTTCTTGATAGCTTAGTCCCTCCATTCTCCCTATAATTTTTAATTGCCCTCTGTATCTACTCCAGCTCTACAAAGTCATTTTTTGAAGTAGTGCCCAAAATTGTACTCCATATTCCAAATGAGGACGTACTAGGGATTTATTTACTTCTCTTGCTTCTATACCCCTCTAAATGCATGCTAATAGTTTACAAGCCATTGCAGATGCTGCTTGCAAATACGGATAAAGTTCTTCCAAGTCCTACTTTTAAAGTCATGAGAGGACCTGATACTGTACCCTTGAGGAACTGCACTTAGCACATTAATCTAATCTGACCATGTTTTTTATTTACAGCAACTCTTTGTTTCTAGTCTTTTAGGCAGTTTTCAATCCATGTGCATATATTTACTGCAATACTGTGTACAATAAACTCTAATGTGTGACACTATATCAAATCTCTGTGGAAAACCCAAATAGACTACACCAACTGAGTTACCTTAGTCCTACTTAAAGTGCCTTGCAAAAGTATTCACCCGCTTGGCATTTTTCATGTTTTGTTGCCTCACAACCTGGAATTAACATATAACTATTCACCCCCTAAAGTCAATACTTTGTAGAGCCACCTTTTGTGGCAATCACAGCTCCTCTCCACTGGGATTTTTGCACATTCCTCCTTGCAAAACTGCTCCAGCTACTTCAAGTTGGATGGTTTGCACTTGTGAACAGCAATCTTTAAGTCTGACCACAGATTTTCTATTGGATTGAGGTCTGGGCTTTGAATAGGCCATTCCAACACATTTACATGTTTCCCCTTAAACCATTTAAGTGATGCTTTTAGCAGTGTGTTTGGGGTCGTTGTCCTGCTGGAATGTAAACCTCCGTCCTAGCCTCAAATCACGCACAGAGTTGTACAGATTTTGCTCAAGAACATCCCTGTATTTAGCTCCATCCATCTTTCCCTCAACTCTGGCCGGTATCCCAGTCCCGGCGGCTTAAAAACATCCCCACAGTATGGTGTTCTTTGGGTGATGTGATGTGTTGGGTTTGCGCCAGACATAGCGTTTTCTTTGATGGACGAAAAGTTCAATTTTAGTCTTATCAGACCAGAGAAACTTCCTCCATACATTTTGGGAGTCTCCTACGTGCCTTTTCAAAAACTCAAAACGTGCCATTTTTTTTTTTGCTGAAAGTAATGGCTTTCTTCTAGTCACTCTGCCATAAAGCCCAACTCTATGGAGCGAATGGCTTATTGCCATCCTATGTAGAGATACTCCAGTCTCTGCTGTGGAACTCTGCAGCTCCTCCAGTGTTACCTTAGGTCTCTGTGCTGCCTCTCTAATTAATTAACTCCTTGCCCGGTCCTTGCTATCTTTGCTGTTGTGCCATGTTCTTTCCATTTGGTTTTGATAGATTTGATGGTGCTCCTGGGGATCATCAAAGATTTTGATATTGTTTTATAACTTAACCCTGACTTGTACTTCTCAACAACATTACCAGTCCCTTACTTGTTTGGAGAGTTCCTTGGTCTTCATGGCAGTGTTAGTGTGGTGTCTCTTGCTTAGGTGTTGCAGCCTGTGGGGGCTTTCAAAAAAGGTGTGTATATGTAATGACAGATCATGTGACACTTAGATTGCACACAGGTGGACATCATTTCACTAATTATGTGACTTCTTAAGGTAACTGGTTTCACAAGAGCTTTTTATGGGCTTCATAACAAAGGGGTGAATACAAACGCACATGCCAATTTTCATTTTTTTATTTCTAAAAAATAGTTTTATGTATATATTTTTCTCATTTCACTTCACCAACTTAGACTATCCATCACATAAAATTCAGATTAAAAAAACATTGAACTTAAGGCTGTAATGTAACAAAATAGGTAAAAAGCTAAGGGGGGTGAATACTTTTGCAAGGCACTGTACCGCACTGTACCGACTAATTTGATTTGTTTGACATGACCTATCCTTCAAAAATCTGTGTTGACTTTTACTTATTATCTTTGCATGGATATATATTCCTGTATACGTTTGAGGAGGTACTATGTACAGAATGTGGACCCTAAAGATAGAGGCACAGAATAGACTGACCTGTAATTTAGAAGCAACAAACTCCAAGATAAGTCAGTAGCAGACCTGAAGTCTAGAACAGTCTGAATGCCTCAAAGTCAAGCAAAAAAGGCCAAACATCCAGAGCTGGCCGAGTTCAAACGATGTTCAAGCCTAAGGTCCAAAGCAGGATGATGTCAATCATAATCCCTGAAACAAAGGTCAGGAACAACCAGATATCTGAGCGCTAGTCCTAAAACAAACCAAGGTGAAGCACAGTAAAAATCAACATAAACAAAAAATATGCCAGGGCACGATACACTTTGTTAAGACAAAGGTCTGTGTCTGAACTGGCACTATAAGTAGACTTTTCAGTAAAAGAGGAGAAAGCAATCAGGCTTCTAAAACAATCTACCTAGTGTGACAGTGACACCAGTAGGTGAAAAGGAGACAGCAGTCAAGAGTCCAGGAAAAAGGGCAGTGATAAAATGACTAAGGTTCAGACATGCTTATTCTTGACTTGAGAAGTGGAGTAGCAGGTCTCCTGTGCAACCTCACTCTGTAATGTAACACATGCCACCAATTACTGGTACTTATGACAGTTTTTTTTCTAACAATACTATCCCTTATCACCCTTTCTAAAAACTACAGAAGTGAGGCTTACAGTTATATTGTTTCTGGATGTTCTCTTGCTCCCTACTTAAATAAAGGAATCAGATCTAATTTTCTCTAGTCATCTGGTACCGAGCCTGTGGAGAGTGAGTGAAACATTAAATAGAATGGTTTGGTTATTACAAAACTCAATTGCCTCAGGACATTTGTGTGTATTCCATAACAACCTGGTGCTTTATTAATATTTATTTTTTCAAGCCTCTTTTGGATCTCTTACTGTGTGAACTAATTGTTTGTTGACGGTATACAGAAGAAAATACTTTATTTAGCTCATCTGACATTTCCTGGTCACTATTTATTTGTTGACCTTTTTCACATTTTTAGGTTCCAATATTTTCTTGTTTATCCTTCCCATTATCAGAGTTAAAAAAAAACTTTTTCAGAGTTATTTTTCGCAAGGCTTATATTCCTTATACAGAAATAAAACTGTCTCTGTTCCCTCTATCTTCTGTAGTAAACATGCCTGTTTTTTTACTCCTTATCTTGAACTTTAAATCGACATGGGTTGTGTTTTACTTCTTTTACTGTTATTACTGTTATCTACATGGCATGTGCTGATATTTATGTATAATTAGTAAAGCTTACATCTTGTCCATTTATTTTATTTTACCTGTCAGATTTTTGTCCTATTAAATATACTGTATTGCTGCTTTTAGGTATTTGCTGTTGTTCAGTCCTCCAGCCATGTCCGACTCTCGCTGGCCATATGGATGCAGTAATCCATACACATATATCTGTGTTTCTGGTTGTGCATTTCTATATGGCTTTCATGGCAAAGATTACTAGAGTGGGTTGCCAATTCCTTCTCACATGGACCACGATTTGTCTGACCTCTCTGCTATGACCCCACCCTACATGATATAGCTCACAGCTTCATTGAAGTACACAAGCTTCTTCACCACAACAATGTAGAGATCCAGAATGGGCTTATGGCATAAAATGTGCCTTTATATTACTTTATTTTTTGGCTCCTTATAAATGTGTTTTTTGAAACTCAACTTTAAATAAGACTTTGTTCTGATCACTGTTCACAATGGGTTCCCCTACTTGATATTATATCAATATTATTTTTACTGACTAGATCCCAGTCCCATTTCTAGTAGGTTCTTGAATAATGTGTGCTGGATAACAATCTCCAAATGTACTCAAAAACCTGCTCCACTTAGCCAAATTTAAATTCTCATTCATCCAGTTTATTTTAGGGTAGTGAAAATATCCCATTATTAGAACTTGACCATGCTGAATTGCACAATAATATCCTCACTTTTACTTATAATTGCCAGATATTAGTATGTTCCTATGTTTGTTAGGATTGGATCCTCCAATATGTATTTGTACCCAAAAGGCTTCAACATTATCACTAGTTCCACCACAAATACATTCTCACCTAAATAGGTTGTATAACTCCAAATTAACTGTCCAGCCATTAGAATCATCCCATCATGTTTTAGTAATGGTTATCAAAGCATATTTCCCATTTCCTGTTAATTCCAGTTGTCCCGTTTTCCCTGGTAAGCTTGCATTGGCAAATCTATATTAGGCTGCTATGTTAGTTCAGTGCTCTAAAAAACCTAAAACCTTCGATCCTGCCACTTTTCTGGAAACACATTAATCTCAATAAGCTCCTTCTATTTCCCTTGGATAGTATGTGGCACTGGTAGCAACTTGGAAAATATCGACTTCAAGGTCCTTGCCCTAAGCTTGATTCCTAGATCCATAAAATGCTTTTTTTGGATACTCTTCCACTAACATTATCATTGGTACCAATATGTACCAAAAGAGCTGGGTAATTTCGGCACCACCAATAATTTATCAAACCAATCCACAACATCCCGAACCAGAGAATCCTATCTGCCTTCTAAATAATAAAGTCTGCCTAATCTTCCCTCCCGCTCCTCCAGTGGAGTGGCATTGTCATTCCTGTTTTCCCTGGTAAGCTTGCATTGGCAAATCTATATTAGGCTGCTATGTTAGTTCAGTGCTCTAAAAAACCTAAAACCTTCCATCCTGCCACTTTTCTGGAAACACATTAATCTCACTAAGCTCCTTCTATTTCCCTTGGATAGTATGTGGCACTGGTAGCTACTTGGAAAATATCGACTTTGAGGTCCTTGCCCTAAGCTTGATTCCTAGATCCATAAAATGCTTTTTTTGGATACTCTTCCACTAACATTTTCATTGGTACATTTTCATTGGGTAATTTCGGCACCCCCAATAATTTATCAAACCAATCCACAACATGCCAAACCAGAGCATCCTGACTGCCTTCTAAATAATAAAGTCTGCCTAATCTTCCCTCCCGCTCCTCCAGTGGAGTGGCATTGTCATTCCTATATGGAAGTCTGATACATCTATTGGTGTTTGCAAACTCATAATTGGTTTATCTTCCCCCCTCCTCCTGGTTCTATTTCCCCTTATAATTGTAATTCATGTACCTCCAATGGCCCCAGTTCCACCCTCCATACTAGCTCCAGTTAAACCAAGCTCAATTAGGTCTCATTCCCTTTTCATAGGAGCAATATTACAATATGAAGTGCTGTAATTCCCCTTTTAAATTCTCCAATTTGAGCTGCAATGGTGGCAACATGCTTATTATTGCCACAGATGTATGGAACAGTGTACTGGGTGAGGTTGTCAATATACAGGCTCATGATTACAAATTAAAAAAAAATACAGTTAAAAAGATCAATACATTTGTTTTTCTCTATCTTCTAAAAATAACCTTAGTTACTGAACATGAGCCCAATTCCAATCTTTTATTTAGATGCAAAAAAAGCTTCCTCGTAACTGTGGAGCTATTTTTTACGCACTCTTTGGAGGTATTCCAATAAGTCCTTCCTCAAACCTCTACATAAGTTAGGGGACCACTATCTATCTATTCTTTATAAACCCCTTCCCATGGCAAGGTAAATTTCTAGGCACTGTAATTTATGATCCCACTGACAATCGCTCCCTATGATTCCCTCCTCCCAGCGGTGTAGGTGACCTCCGCAATTCCCGCTCTCGCTGGCCCCGATCCCCACATATAACTTTAACCATGAAGTCTATATGGACCCTTATGGCACCTAAATGTTAACCCCTTACAATCAACTCCTGCTACAAGGGGCTCTAACGGGACTGAAAATTTTCCTGACTGGAACTCAGTGACATAGGGATTAAGTGTTGAGTGCCACAGGGTCCGTTAGTTCTTAGGTGCTACGGAGGTCATTTAAGGTTAATATTAAGGTGCCATGGGGGAACATATAGACATGGTTATAAATATAATGGGGAATTGGGGTAAGCAGGGGCGCGAATCCCAGGGGTTCCCTACAGAGTATGGGTTTCCCTGTTTAATGTCTTTATATGGGAGAACCCCAGGAATCCCTGGGTGCATAAGGTGTAGGAGTACCACATTTATGACATGTATTGTGTTTTGGGGTCATTAGTAACATTTTACATGTGTTCCATATGAGTAATAAAGTCTAAAATTCAAATCAATTAAGTTGTTATAGTGATTATATCATCACATCTGAAGCTTCATTAATTTTCACAGGCATTTTATGCCTCTACAGGTCTGATTACACAAAGGATGGAGGGGGGAAATCAAGTTGCTGAAGGACTTACATACAGTTACAAACTGCCATAAAGCCTGTGTGTCTTGGATTGGAAAGGCTATGAGGGAAATTTAAATGTGACAACTACACCTTGCCAATATATATCATTTTACACTATTCAGCACTGCCTTCATGCAGCACCGGATTTCTGACTGATTGGAATGGCTAGGTAGTCATTCACATGTCTACTTGACATGTAAATCACCCCTGAAAAAGACTGGAATGGAGACCTATTTCCTTACCACTTTTCTTTGAACTCCCACACCAACACTAGAACTTCACTTACACAAGTTCTGCTCCCAAGTTAACTCCTTCTAGTATTTAAATTAGATTTTGCTACTCAGCTGTGTACTGCATACATACAGCAAGGCCAATATACAACATACTTTCAGCCCTATCAAATTCCCTCAATGTTGAAAAACGTAGCCCGTAACTAGCCTGCAAGCTTTGCGTCTATTAAATGCGCCCCGTAAAGCAACCCATCAATGACTTACGGGGTAAGAGCGAGAAAAGGCTACAAGATGTGGAAATTTGAGCTGCGCTCCCACAAATCTTTTGATCTGTCAAGCCGGTAACTGTTACTTTCTTATCACGCTATTAAATTGCAATGAATTCACTGGCGTTCAAGCCCGTAACTGGCAAATGGAGCTAAAAAGCCAACGGGTTCTATAGAGAACTCGCTAGAGGGGTAAAACCCAATCCGTAGCACAGCAAATATACACACACTACTGTACTTATAGGTAAAGGGAAATTGATGTTAGGTATGAAAATGAATAGCACAACATTCTCAAGAGTGCAAATCTGCAATATAAACTACTTTATTTTCAGTTTAATTTCCGTGTTATATTGATCCCGGCAATCAATGTGTTAATACATATAATGGAAGTCGCATGGACTAAAATATAAAATTTATGGATTTATCAATATTGCATTATTTCTGGAATGTGGGTCCGATCGAAACTCGTAATTAAAGCCCGTAAGGCTTTGAAATACAACTTCCATTTTTCAGTGACGTAATGATGACAATCTCTGTTGTCATTGGCTTCATCTAAACCCATAACTAGGGGTTTGGCTAATTGATCATGTTTACGGCCGCACATCCAACGTGTGAAAAATGGTTTACGGGTTTTCGTCTCAAGCCTGTAACTCGCGACATGGTCTAATTTAACAGCTCTGTAAAGCAGCTGAATTTCAAATCTGCAGCCTTTTCGTGCTTGCCGATGACGATACAGGCTTGTAATTTAATAGGGCTGTTTGTCTTCCAGATAGTAACTAGATTAGACCTTCAACTTCAAAGTTGATTTAATAAATAAATATTTAATGATTATTGCCCTCCATCATAACTATTTAATAAATATACAGTTAACACAATGTTGTTATAATGTTCAGAGTAATATATACAGTATATTTATATTTACCATGATGACTGTATGGAATGATGCAGTGTGATTATGTAAAATGTCCTGCCCTCAGTTAAATTGTATACATTATATTAAATACTAAACAGAAATGGACTTAGAAAGAACAGAGGTTGTCAAAAGTAGCCTACTTAAATGCTTAGAAATTGTTCTAAACATACTCTCATGCAAAGCTTGTCTATACTAACATGACATGTTACAACCAAATTTATTGGCTGAAATTCATTTTGTAATAGGTCAAAAATGGTCATAGGATATTATCTTTTTTGTCAGACACCAATTATTTGAGAAGGTATTTTGGGAATAAAAATCATTTGTTCAAGGCTGTAATTCAAGCATTACTACCGTAGATGCCATAGTGTTTCTATAATTTTTTTATGCACCTTATTCATTGATAACGTTTTTTTGAGAAAGTTATTTTTAAGTGCTTTTTTAAACTTTTTTGTTACTCTCAACTTTTAAATTTTATACATTTAAAAAGAAAAACCTAATATGTTAGATGTATAGATTATGTACAAAACTAAAATACTTTAGTTGAACAGAATGTGTTGCTTTCATTCTTTCAAAGGACCAAATACAGTGTTGTTGCTTTATGTGTCAAATCAGTACAATTTATAACTTCTCTCTTCTTTTTAATGGCTTATCATTGTAAAACTAATGGAAATGCATTTATCCTTTCAGTCAGCTGTGACAGCCACTAAAAGTAGGTAATAAAAAAGAAGGTGCTCATTTGTTTTATATGCAGACATTCTTGATGAGCACATTTCATTAAAAAAAAAAAAGTAGAAAAGGGAAACTGCCACCATGCGTTTGTTAGGTGGTGAAGGCCACATTATAAATTAACATATGTAAAAAAATAAATACAAAAAAATGTTGAAATAAAAACATTAAAATGAGCCTAAATATTGTCCCTCAAATGTTCGCGAACGGGCGAACTTCGGCGAAACGCCATTCAATGGGCAGGCGAATTTCAAAATGCACAGGGACTCTTTCTGGCCACAATAGTGATGGGAAAGTTAGGGGACTAACACCTGGACTGTGGCATGCCGGAGGGGGATCCATGGCAAAACTCCCACGGAAAATTACATAGTTGATGCAGAGTCTGGTTTTAAGCCATAGAGGGCATAAATCACCTAACATTCCTAAATTGTTTGGAATAACATGCTTTAAAACATCAGGTATGATGTTGTATCGATCAGGTAGTGTAAGGGTTACACCCGCTTCACAGTAACAGACCAATCTCCCCGTTTAATGCACCGCAAACAACGCAAACAGTCCCTTTGCACAACCGCAAACTCCCCATTTGCACAAGGTTGGATACCAAGCTAGCCATGTCCCGTTCCTTGTCCTCACTGATGTCATTGAAGGTCTCTTCCTCCACCCAGCCACCAAGGGTCCCCGAAAGGTGACAACAAGCCCCCTTGGACGCCTGCTGTGTTTGGTCTTCCACCTCCTCAAAGCCACCTTCCTCATCTGACTCCTCTTCTTCAGACTCCTCTCTCTGCGTTGCCTCTGCGTTATTATAAGGTGTGTACTGTTAAGTAGTACTATTCCTATCGGTTTAATCCCTGTTACGTCACCTATCAGGGGACGTGTATATGGCATGGATTTTTGGAACAGGGAGATGGAAAAAGATGCTTGGTCGGACCTCCTACTTCGAATTTGGGCACTGCGCGTGCAATGTAATGTGCCACCAGATAGGAGTGGTGTATTAAGTTGTACTGTTTATTCCTATCAGTTTAATACCTGTTACGTCACCTATCTTTCCTCCCAATAGCACATTCTATATGTCATCAACCAGCCTGGGTGTATTTAGAGAACCACACTTTAAGGCCCTTAACCTGGGACAAGGTGGCTTAGCTATCAGAATTGCCTCAGAGTTTTAAAAACTCGCCAAACCCCCTAATCAGACACTCACTATCATACTGGAAATGGGCCAAGAAACACACAGGTTTGTTCCCTGGATCCAACCACATGACCCCAATTCTTGACCACCCTCAGGCCCCGAAACACATGAGCACAACATCACAACACTGGTGGAGGTCAAGGAAACTAGATAGACTGGGAGACTGGTTAGTAAAGGGCCAGATGCTCACCTATGAGGAACTGAGGGACAAGCATGAGCTACCGCTGTCAGAACATTACAATTACTGTAGGCTGAGGCATTTCACACACTCCCTGACCCAGAAACAGGGGACAGCAGTCTTAAATTGGTTCTCCAAAATTTGTTAAGATAAACCTCTATCAAGAGGGATCATTGGGTCGCTTTACAAATATAAAACATTTCTTAATGGTTGAAGCGACACTGGGGTAAGGACCGGAGTGAGGGAGCCCTGGAGACCCTTCAGAAGCAACCGGCGGCAAAATCATCCCAGAAAAGGAGAGGTCGCTTACTGAAGCCTGCCCTAGGGTAACCCAAGGGTGATTGCCCAGGTTAGATATTGTAAATAATAAGCTAATACTGCTGGAGGGATCATAGCTAATAGGACTTTGGTGTTTCCTGCAGATATACTCCTTACTATTGTCCGTTATACTATGTTTTAGGTATCTCTTAAATTGCAATCACAGTAAAAAATAAGAAAAATTATTAACCTAAAAAGTAAAAATAAGAAGGACTAACCAGCTAACTTTCACAAAATGTCTTTATTGTAAATATGTATTTTTGCACAACTGTTATGCAGGACTGTTCAAAAATGCTTAATTTTTCATTACATGCTGTACGCCTTCTGACAATAAAATAATTTAAATGCAAAAATTAGGTATTCTTGCAGCGACCAGAAAAATTTATGTTAGTTTGCCAGGCAGAAAGTGCCCTAAAACATTGTGTCTTGGCGGATAAGTCACGCAAGTCATCCGGCATTCAGGGATAAAATACAGCAGCGTGTGGACTATTATTAGCTCAAGGCAGCTTATCTATCATTCTTTTTTAATCGAATTTATCGCCCACTGTCAGTCCCTTCGGGATCCATCCCTCATTCATCTTAATAAAGGTGAGGTAATCTAGACTTTTTTGACCTAGGTGACTTCTCTTATCAGTGACAAATCCTCCTGCTGCACTGAAGGTCCTTTCTGACAGGACACTTGAAGCGGGGCAGGACAGAAGGTCTATGGCAAATTGGGACAGCTCAGGCCATAGGGCAAGCGTACACACCCAGTAGTCAAGGGGTTCATCGCTCCTCATAGTGTCGATATCTGTAGTTAAAACGAGGTAGTCTGTTACCTGACGGTCGAGTCGTTCTCTGAGGGTGGACCCCGAAGGGCTGTGGCGATGCATAGGACTTAAAAAGCTCTGCATGTACTCCATCAACAACACGTCTGTAAAGCGTCCTCTCCTTGCCGGCGTGGTCGTGGGAGGAGGAGGATTATGTTCACCTCTTCCGCTGTTAGATTACCATTGTGCTGTGACATCACCCTTAAACGCTGTGTAAAGCATACTTTTTAATTTATTTTGGAAGTGCTGCATCCTTTCCGACTTGTGGTAATTCGGTAACATTTCAGGCACTTTCTGCTTATACCGGGGGTCTAGTAGCGTGGACACCCAGTACAGGTCACTCTCCTTCATCCTTTTTATACGAGGGTCCCTCAACAGGCACAACAGCATGAAAGACCCCATTTGCACAAGGTTGGATGCCGAGCTAGTCATGTCCCATTCCTCGTCCTCAGTGATCTCACTGAAGGTATGTTCTTCCCCCCAGCCAGGTACAACATCACAGGTACCAGATAGGTGACAACGAGCATTCTGGGATGCCTGTTGTGGTTGGTCTTCCTCCTCCTCCTCAAAGCCACATTCCTCCTCTGACTCCTCTTCCTCACAATCCTCTTCCAGCGTTGCCGCAGGTCCAGCAAGCGATGCTGATAAGGCTGTTTCTGGTGGTGATGGTGACCACAACTCTTCCTCTTCACGCTCATCTACGGCCTGATCCAGCACTCTTTGCTGGGCACGCTCCAGGAAGAAAACAAAGGGTATGATGTCGCTGATGGTGCCCTAGGTGCGACTGACCAGGTTTGTCACCTCCTCAAAAGGACGCATAAGCCTACAGGCATTGCGCGTGAGCGTACAGTAACGTGGCAAAAAAATCCCCAGCTCCGCAGAGGCTGTCCTAGCACCCCGGTCATACAAATACTCGTTAATGGCCTTTTCTTGTTGGAACAGGCGGTCGAACATTAGGAGTGTTGAATTCCAACGTGTCGGGCTGTCTAATATCAAGCGCCTCTCTGGCATGTTGTTTCGCCGCTGGATATCTGTAAAGTGCGCCATGGCCGTGTAGGAACGCCTGAAATGGCCACACACCTTCCTGGCCTGCTTCAGGATGTTCTGTAAGCCTGGGTGCTTATGCACAAAGCGTTGTACAATCAGATTACACACATGTGCCATGCACGGCACATGTGTCAACTTGCCCAAATTCAATGCTGCCAACAAATTTCTTCCGTTGTCACAAACCACTTTGCCGATCTCCAGTTGGTGCGGAGTCAGCCACTGATCCACCTGTGCGTTCATGGCGGACAGGAGTGCTGGTCCGGTGTGACTCTCTGCTTTCAGGGAAGTCAACCCCAAGACGGCTTGACACTGCCGTATCCGGGATGTGGAATAGTACCTGTGGAGCTGGGGGGGTGCCGTTGATGTGGAGCAAGACATAGCAGCAGCAGAAGACGACTCAGCCGAGGAGGTTATGGAAGAGGATGGAGTAGGAGGAGTAGAGGAGGTGGCAGCAGGCCTGCCTGCAAGTCATGGCGGTGTCACCAACTCCTCTGCAGAGCCACGTATTCCATGCTTGGCAGCCGTCACCAGGTTTACCCAATGCGCAGTGTAGGTGATATACCTGCCCTGACCATGCTTTGCAGACCAGGTATCAGTGGTCAGATGGACCATTGTCCCAACACTTTGTGCCAGAGATGCCATTACTTCCTTTTGCACAATCGAGTACAGGTTGGGGATTGCCTTTTGTGCAAAGAAATTTTGTCCGCGTACCTTCCACTGCGATATCCAAATAGCTACAAATTTTTTAAACGCCTCAGAATCCACCAGCTTGTATGGTAAAAGCTGGCGGGTTAAGAGTTCAGACAAGCCAGCTTTCAGTTGCCGGGCAAGGGGGTGACTTTGTGACATTGGCTTTTTACGCTCAAACATGTCCTTGACAGACACCTGACATCTGTTCTTCCAACAGATGTGTAAATAACTCTGCTGATGGATCAAGTGAAGCAGCTGTGGTGCTAGTGTTGGTGGTGGCAGCAGGCGGGCGAGTGGTAACTGGAGAGGTGCCCGAAGCTAAGCTGGAGGAGGATGGTGCGTCTAGGTTCCGAGCGGAAGCTGTAGAAGATTGGGTGTCCTGTGTTAGGCAGTCAACCATGTACTCAGAACTTTTCAAGTTCAGGGTACGTTGCCTCTGAAAACTGTGCATTATTCTAGGGCCAAAGGGAATCACAGCACCACAACCACGACGGCCCCTGCGGGGTGGCCTGCCTCTGCCTTTCATTTTTTTTTCGATTAGTGGTACTATGCGTGCAAGCTACTGTGACACCAGATATGAGTGTCACTGTGCACTGGCAAAAGTTGGCAGAGTAGATGCAATAGGCTTCACACACACGCCTGTAGGCAGGCAACTGATATTCAATCGATTACAGTCAAAAAAGGGTTTTTAAATGTCACTGTACACTAGGTTGCACCAGATATGAGTGTCACTGTGCACTGGCAAAAGTTGTCAGAGTAGATGCAATAGGCCTCACACACACCCCTGTGGGCAGGCAACTGATATTCAATCGACTACAGTCAAAAAAGGGTTCTTATATGTCACTGTACACTAGGTAGCACCAGATATGAGTGTCACTGTGCACTGGCAAAAGTTGGCAGAGTTGATGCAATAGGCCTCACATACACGCCTGTAGGCAGGCAACTGATATTCAATCGATTACAGTCAAAAAAGGGTTCCTAAATGTCACTGTACAATAGGTTGCACCAGATATGAGTGTCACTGTGCACTGGCAAAAGTTGGCAGAGTAGATGCAATAGGCCTCACACACACGCCTGTGGGCAGGCAACTGATATTCAATCGACTACAGTCAAAAAAGGTTTCTTTTATTTCACTGTACACTAGGTTGCCCCAGATATGAGTGTCACTGTGCACTGGCAAAAGTTGGCAGAGTAGATGCAATAGGCCTCACACACACGCCTGTAGGCAGGCAACTGATATTCAATCGATTACAGTCAAAAAAGGGTTCTTATATGTCACTGTACACTAGGTTGCACCAGATATGAGTGTCACTGTGCACTGGCAAAAGTTGGCAGAGTTGATGCAATAGGCCTCACATACACGCCTGTAGGCAGGCAACTGATATTCAATCGATTACAGAAAAAAAAGGGTTCTTTTATTTCACTGTACACTAGGTTGCACCAGATATGAATGTCACTGTGCACTGGCAAAAGTTGGCAGAGTACATGCCCAGCTCCGCAGAGGCTGTCCTAGCACCCCGGTCATACAAATACTCGTTAATGGCCTTTTCTTGTTGGAACAGGCGGTCGAACATTAGGAGTGTTGAATTCCAACGTGTCGGGCTGTCTAATATCAAGCGCCTCTCTGGCATGTTGTTTCGCCGCTGGATATCTGTAAAGTGCGCCATGGCCGTGTAGGAACGCCTGAAATGGCCACACACCTTCCTGGCCTGCTTCAGGATGTTCTGTAAGCCTGGGTGCTTATGCACAAAGCGTTGTACAATCAGATTACACACATGTGCCATGCACGGCACGTGTGTCAACTTGCCCAAATTCAATGCTGCCAACAAATTTCTTCCGTTGTCACAAACCACTTTGCCGATCTCCAGTTGGTGCGGAGTCAGCCACTGATCCACCTGTGCGTTCATGGCGGACAGGAGTGCTGGTCCGGTGTGACTCTCTGCTTTCAGGGAAGTCAACCCCAAGACGGCTTGACAATGCCGTATCCGGGATGTGGAATAGTACCTGTGGAGCTGGGGGGGGTGCCGTTGATGTAGAGCAAGACATAGCGGCAGCAGAAGAGGAGTAGGAGGAGTAGAGGAGGTGGCAGCAGGCCTGCCTGCAAGTCGTGGAGGTGTCACAAACTCCTCTGCAGAGCCACGTATTCCATGCTTGGCAGCGGTCACCAGGTTTAGCCAATGCGCAATGTAGGTGATATACCTGCCCCGACCATGCTTTGCAGACCAGGTATCAGTGGTCAGATGGACCATTGTCCCAACACTTTGTGCCAGAGATGCCATTACTTCCTTTTGCACAATCGAGTACAGGTTGGGGATTGCCTTTTGTGCAAAGAAATTTTGTCCGCGTACCTTCCACTGCGGTATCCAAATAGCTACAAATTTTTTAAACGCCTCAGAATCCACCAGCTTGTATGGTAAAAGCTGGCGGGTTAAGAGTTCAGACAAGCCAGCTTTCAGTTGCCGGGCAAGGGGGTGACTTTGTGACATTGGCTTTTTACGCTCAAACATGTCCTTGACAGACACCTGACATCTGTTCTTCCAACAGATGTGTAAATAACTCTGCTGATGGATCAAGTGAAGCAGCTGTGGTGCTAGTGTTGGTGGTGGCAGCAGGCGGGCGAGTGGTAACTGGAGAGGTGCCCGAAGCTAATCTGGAGGAGGATGGTGCGTCTAGGTTCCGAGCGGAAGCTGTAGAAGATTGGGTGTCCTGTGTTAGCCAGTCAACCATGTCCTCAGAACTTTTCAAGTTCAGGGTACGTTGCCTCTGAAAACTGTGCATTATTCTAGGGCCAAAGGGAATCACAGCACCACAACCACGACGGCCCCTGCGGGGTAGCCTGCCTCTGCCTTTTTCATTTTTTTTTTCGATTAGTGGTACTATGCGTGCAAGCTACTGTGACACCAGATATGAGTGTCACTGTGCACTGGCAAAAGTTGGCAGAGTAGATGCAATAGGCTTCACACACACGCCTGTAGGCAGGCAACTGATATTCAATCGATTACAGTCAAAAAAGGGTTCCTAAATGTCACTGTACAATAGGTTGCACCAGATATGAGTGTCACTGTGCACTGGCAAAAGTTGTCAGAGTAGATGCAATAGGCCTCACACACACCCCTGTGGGCAGGCAACTGATATTCAATCGACTACAGTCAAAAAAGGGTTCTTATATGTCACTGTACACTAGGTTGCACGAGATATGAGTGTCACTGTGCACTGGCAAAAGTTGGCAGAGTTGATGCAATAGGCCTCACATACACGCCTGTAGGCAGGCAACTGATATTCAATCGATTACAGTCAAAAAAGGGTTCCTAAATGTCACTGTACAATAGGTTGCACCAGATATGAGTGTCACTGTGCACTGGCAAAAGTTGGCAGAGTAGATGCAATAGGCTTCACACACACGCCTGTAGGCAGGCAACTGATATTCAATCGATTACAGTCAAAAAAGGGTTCTTAAATGTCACTGTACACTAGGTTGCACCAGATATGAGTGTCACTGTGCACTGGCAAAAGTTGTCAGAGTAGATGCAATAGGCCTCACACACACCCCTGTGGGCAGGCAACTGATATTCAATCGACTACAGTCAAAAAAGGGTTCTTATATGTCACTGTACACTAGGTTGCACCAGATATGAGTGTCACTGTGCACTGGCAAAAGTTGGCAGAGTTGATGCAATAGGCCTCACATACACGCCTGTAGGCAGGCAACTGATATTCAATCGATTACAGTCAAAAAAGGGTTCCTAAATGTCACTGTACAATAGGTTGCACCAGATATGAGTGTCACTGTGCACTGGCAAAAGTTGGCAGAGTAGATGCAATAGGCTTCACACACACGCCTGTGGGCAGGCAACTGATATTCAATCGACTACAGTCAAAAAAGGGTTCTTATATGTCACTGTACACTAGGTTGCACCAGATATGAGTGTCACTGTGCACTGGCAAAAGTTGTCAGAGTAGATGCAATAGGCCTCACACACACATGCCTGTGGGCAGCAACTGATATTCAATCGATTACAAAAAAAGGGTTCTTAAATGTCACTGTACACTAGGTTGCACCAGACATGAGTGCCACTGTGCACTGGCAAAAGTTGGCAGAGTAGATGCCCAGCTCCGCAGAGGCTGTCCTAGCACCCCGGTCATACAAATACTCGTTATTGGCCTTTTCTTGTTGGAACAGGCGGTCGAACATTAGGAGTGTTGAATTCCAACGTGTCGGGCTGTCTAATATCAAGCGCCTCTCTGGCATGTTGTTTCGCCGCTGGATATCTGTAAAGTGCGCCATGGCCGTGTAGGAACGCCTGAAATGGCCACACACCTTCCTGGCCTGCTTCAGGATGTTCTGTAAGCCTGGGTGCTTATGCACAAAGCGTTGTACAATCAGATTACACACATGTGCCATGCACGGCACTTGTGTCAACTTGCCCAAATTCAATGCTGCCAACAAATTTCTTCCGTTGTCACAAACCACTTTGCCGATCTCCAGTTGGTGCGGAGTCAGCCACTGATCCACCTGTGCGTTCATGGCGGACAGGAGTGCTGGTCCGGTGTGACTCTCTGCTTTCAGGGAAGTCAACCCCAAGACGGCTTGACACTGCCGTATCCGGGATGTGGAATAGTACCTGTGGAGCTGGGGGGGTGCCGTTGATGTAGAGCAAGACATAGCGGCAGCAGAAGAGGAGTAGGAGGAGTAGAGGAGGTGGCAGCAGGCCTGCCTGCAAGTCGTGGCGGTGTCACAAACTCCTCTGAAGAGCCACGTATTCCATGCTTGGCAGCCGTCACCAGGTTTACCCAATGCGCAGTGTAGGTGATATACCTGCCCTGACCATGCTTTGCAGACCAGGTATCAGTGGTCAGATGGACCATTGTCCCAACACTTTGTGCCAGAGATGCCATTACTTCCTTTTGCACAATCGAGTACAGGTTGGGGATTGCCTTTTGTGCAAAGAAATTTTGTCCGCGTACCTTCCACTGCGGTATCCAAATAGCTACAAATTTTTTTAAACGCCTCAGAATCCACCAGCTTGTATGGTAAAAGCTGGCGGGTTAAGAGTTCAGACAAGCCAGCTTTCAGTTGCCGGGCAAGGGGGTGACTTTGTGACATTGGCTTTTTACGCTCAAACATGTCCTTGACAGACACCTGACATCTGTTCTTCCAACAGATGTGTAAATAACTCTGCTGATGGATCAAGTGAAGCAGCTGTGGTGCTAGTGTTGGTGGTGGCGGCAGGCGGGCGAGTGGTAACTGGAGAGGTGCCCGAAGCTAAGCTGGAGGAGGATGGTGCGTCTAGGTTCCGAGCGGAAGCTGTAGAAGATTGGGTGTCCTGTGTTAGGCAGTCAACCATGTACTCAGAACTTTTCAAGTTCAGGGTACGTTGCCTCTGAAAACTGTGCATTATTCTAGGGCCAAAGGGAATCACAGCACCACAACCACGACGGCCCCTGCGGGGTGGCCTGCCTCTGCCTTTCATTTTTTTTTTCGATTAGTGGTACTATGCGTGCAAGCTACTGTGACACCAGATATGAGTGTCACTGTGCACTGGCAAAAGTTGGCAGAGTAGATGCAATAGGCTTCACACACACGCCTGTAGGCAGGCAACTGATATTCAATCGATTACAGTCAAAAAAGGGTTCTTAAATGTCACTGTACACTAGGTTGCACCAGATATGAGTGTCACTGTGCACTGGCAAATGTTGTCAGAGTAGATGCAATAGGCCTCACACACACCCCTGTGGGCAGGCAACTGATATTCAATTGACTACAGTCAAAAAAGGGTTCTTATATGTCACTGTACACTAGGTAGCACCAGATATGAGTGTCACTGTGCACTGGCAAAAGTTGGCAGAGTAGATGCAATAGGCCTCACACACACGCCTGTAGGCAGGCAACTGATATTCAATCGATTACAGTCAAAAAAGGGTTCTTAAATGTCACTGTACACTAGGTTGCACCAGATATGAGTGTCACTGTGCACTGGCAAAAGTTGGCAGAGTAGATGCAATAGGCCTTCACACACACGCCTGTAGGCAGGCAACTGATATTCAATCGATTACAGTCAAAAAAGGGTTCTTAAATGTCACTGTACACTAGGTTGCACCAGATATGAGTGTCACTGTGCACTGGCAAAAGTTGTCAGAGTAGATGCAATAGGCCTCACACACACGCCTGTGGGCAGGCAACTGATATTCAATCGACTACAGTCAAAAAAGGTTTCTTTTATTTCACTGTACACTAGGTTGCACCAGATATGAGTGTCACTGTGCACTGGCAAAAGTTGGCAGAGTAGATGCAATAGGCCTCACACACACGCCTGTAGGCAGGCAACTGATATTCAATCGATTACAGTCAAAAAAGGGTTCTTATATGTCACTGTACACTAGGTTGCACCAGATATGAGTGTCACTGTGCACTGGCAAAAGTTGGCAGAGTTGATGCAATAGGCCTCACATACACGCCTGTAGGCAGGCAACTGATATTCAATCGATTACAGTAAAAAAAGGGTTCCTAAATGTCACTGTACAATAGGTTGCACCAGATATGAGTGTCACTGTGCACTGGCAAAAGTTGGCAGAGTAGATGCAATAGGCCTCACACACACGCCTGTAGGCAGGCAACTGATATTCAATCGATTACAGTCAAAAAAGGGTTCTTAAATGTCACTGTACACTAGGTTGCACCAGATATGAGTGTCACTGTGCACTGGCAAAAGTTGTCAGAGTAGATGCAATAGGCCTCACACACACCCCTGTGGGCAGGCAACTGATATTCAATCGACTACAGTCAAAAAAGGGTTCTTATATGTCACTGTACACTAGGTTGCACCAGATATGAGTGTCACTGTGCACTGGCAAAAGTTGGCAGAGTAGATGCAATAGGCCCTCACATACACGCCTGTAGGCAGGGCAACTGATATTCAATCGATTACAGTCAAAAAAGGGTTCCTAAATGTCACTGTACAATAGGTTGCACAAGATATGAGTGTCACTGTGCACTGGCAAAAGTTGGCAGAGTAGATGCAATAGGCTTCACACACACGCCTGTAGGCAGGCAACTGATATTCAATCGATTACAGTCAAAAAAGGGTTCTTAAATGTCACTGTACACTAGGTTGCACCAGATATGAGTGTCACTGTGCACTGGCAAAAGTTGTCAGAGTAGATGCAATAGGCCTCACACAGATGCCTGTGGGCAGGCAACTGATATTCAATCGACTACAGTCAAAAAAGGGTTCTTATATGTCACTGTACACTAGGTTGCACCAGATATGAGTGTCACTGTGCACTGGCAAAAGTTGGCAGAGTTGATGCAATAGGCCTCACATACACGCCTGTAGGCAGGCAACTGATATTCAATCGATTACAGAAAAAAAAGGGTTCTTTTATTTCACTGTACACTAGGTTGCACCAGATATGAGTGTCACTGTGCACTGGCAAAAGTTGGCAGAGTAGATGCAATAGGCCTCACACACACGCCTGTAGGCAGGCAACTGATATTCAATCTATTACAGTCAAAAAAGGGTTCTTAAATGTCACTGTACACTAGGTTTCACTAGATATGAGTGTCACTGTGCACTGGCAAAAGTTGGCAGAGTAGATGCAATAGGCCTCACACACACGCCTGTAGGCAGGCAACTGATATTCAATCGATTACAGACAAAAAAGGGTTCTTTTATGTCACTGTACACTAGGTTGCACCAGATATGAGTGTCACTGTGCACTGGCAAAAGTTGGCAGAGTAGATGCAATAGGCCTCACACACACGCCTGTAGGCAGGCAACTGATATTCAATCTATTACAGAAAAAAAAGGGTTCTTTTATTTCACTGTACACTAGGTTGCCCCAGATATGAGTGTCACTGTGCACTGGCAAAAGTTGGCAGAGTAGATGCAATAGGCCTCACACACACGCCTGTAGGCAGGCAACTGATATTCAATCGATTACAGTCAAAAAAGGGTTCTTAAATGTCACTGTACACTAGGTTGCACCAGACATGAGTGCCACTGTGCACTGGCAAAAGCTGGCAGAGTAGATGCAATAGGCCTCACACACGCCTGTAGGCAGGCAACTGATATTCAATCGATTACAGTCAAAAAGGGTTCTTAAATGTCACTGTACACTAGGTTGAACCAGATATGAATGTCACTGTGCACTGGCAAAAGTTGGCAGAGTACATGCCCAGCTCCGCAGAGGCTGTCCTAGCACCACGGTCATACAAATACTCGTTAATGGCCTTTTCTTGTTGGAACAGGCGGTCGAACATTAGGAGTGTTGAATTCCAACGTGTCGGGCTGTCTAATATCAAGCGCCTCTCTGGCATGTTGTTTCGCCGCTGGATATCTGTAAAGTGCGCCATGGCCGTGTAGGAACGCCTGAAATGGCCACACACCTTCCTGGCCTGCTTCAGGATGTTCTGTAAGCCTGGGTGCTTATGCACAAAGCGTTGTACAATCAGATTACACACATGTGCCATGCACGGCACTTGTGTCAACTTGCCCAAATTCAATGCTGCCAACAAATTTCTTCCGTTGTCACAAACCACTTTGCCGATCTCCAGTTGGTGCGGAGTCAGCCACTGATCCACCTGTGCGTTCATGGCGGACAGGAGTGCTGGTCCGGTGTGACTCTCTGCTTTCAGGGAAGTCAACCCCAAGACGGCTTGACACTGCCGTATCCGGGATGTGGAATAGTACCTGTGGAGCTGGGGGGGTGCCGTTGATGTAGAGCAAGACATAGCGGCAGCAGAAGAGGAGTAGGAGGAGTAGAGGAGGTGGCAGCAGGCCTGCCTGCAAGTCGTGGCGGTGTCACAAACTCCTCTGCAGAGCCACGTATTCCATGCTTGGCAGCCGTCACCAGGTTTACCCAATGCGCAGTGTAGGTGATATACCTGCCCTGACCATGCTTTGCAGACCAGGTATCAGTGGTCAGATGGACCATTGTCCCAACACTTTGTGCCAGAGATGCCATTACTTTCCTTTTGCACAATCGAGTACAGGTTGGGGATTGCCTTTTGTGCAAAGAAATTTTGTCCGCGTACCTTCCACTGCGGTATCCAAATAGCTACAAATTTTTTAAACGCCTCAGAATCCACCAGCTTGTATGGTAAAAGCTGGCGGGTTAAGAGTTCAGACAAGCCAGCTTTCAGTTGCCGGGCAAGGGGGTGACTTTGTGACATTGGCTTTTTACGCTCAAACATGTCCTTGACAGACACCTGACATCTGTTCTTCCAACAGATGTGTAAATAACTCTGCTGATGGATCAAGTGAAGTAGCTGTGGTGCTAGTGTTGGTGGTGGCGGCAGGCGGGCGAGTGGTAACTGGAGAGGTGCCCGAAGCTAAGCTGGAGGAGGATGGTGCGTCTAGGTTCCGAGCGGAAGCTGTAGAAGATTGGGTGTCCTGTGTTAGCCAGTCAACCATGTCCTCAGAACTTTTCAAGTTCAGGGTACGTTGCCTCTGAAAACTGTGCATTATTCTAGGGCCAAAGGGAATCACAGCACCACAACCACGACGGCCCCTGCGGGGTGGCCTGCCTCTGCCTTTCATTTTTTTTTCGATTAGTGGTACTATGCGTGCAAGCTACTGTGACACCAGATATGAGTGTCACTGTGCACTGGCAAAAGTTGGCAGAGTAGATGCAATAGGCTTCACAAACACGCCTGTAGGCAGGCAAGTGATATTCAATCGATTACAGTCAGAAAAGGGTTCCTAAATGTCACTGTACAATAGGTTGCACCAGATATGAGTGTCACTGTGCACTGGCAAATGTTGGCAGAGTAGATGCAATAGGCTTCACACACACGCCTGTAGGCAGGCAACTGATATTCAATCGATTACAGTCAAAAAAGGGTTCTTAAATGTCACTGTACACTAGGATGCAACAGATATGAGTGTCACTGTGCACTGGCAAAAGTTGGCAGAGTAGATGCAATAGGCCTCACACACGCCTGTAGGCAGGCAACTGATATTCAATCGATTACAGTCAAAAAAGGGTTCTTTTATTTCACTGTACACTAGGTTGCCCCAGATATGAGTGTCACTGTGCACTGGCAAAAGTTGGCAGAGTAGATGCAATAGGCCTCACACACACGCCTGTAGGCAGGCAACTTATATTCAATCGATTACAGTCAAAAAAGGGTTCTTAAATGTCACTGTACACTAGGTTGCACCAGACATGAGTGCCACTGTGCACTGGCAAAAGTTGGCAGAGTAGATGCAATAGGCCTCACACACACGCCTGTAGGCAGGCAACTGATATTCAATCGATTACAGTTAAAAAAG